>JBBMFX010000021.1:4343887-4368900 GCA_037832545.1 Rhabdalestes septentrionalis
TGTGTGGGTGTGTGTGTGTGTGTGTGTGTGTGTGTGTGTGTGTGTGTGTGTGTGTGTGTGCTTGTGATGGAGAGGAGATATTGTCATGAGAGCAATTGAGATACAAATGGAAAAGTGCTATGGGGTTTCAATCAGTCCCAGGAAACTCCGCACCATGCCTTTCACTTTGGAAAATCAAACCTGAGGCATCATTAACAGACCCCATGGTGATCCCTCTCTGAAAATGATTTTGTTAAGAACAAAACCCAGAGCAGTTAGTGAATCATAGTCACAAAATTAATACTATATTGCTTTTCTGTGGAACCAGCTGAGACTAAATGTTTTTATCTCGCTCTCAAGATTCTCAAGTTCTACATAATATTTTTATAACGCATTACTTTATTGGCACCAGTCTTAACACCAATTATGCTTAACAGGCATATGCTGGTTGGAGCTTCAAGAGAGCTGGCCCCACAAGCTTGGGACTAATGATCAACTGTTTAACCCCTTTAATTTAAAGGATGAAATATGAACATGAATAAGTTCATAAAAACATGTCAGGGTGAATGGGCTGGATGGGATCCCCACTGTATTGCTGTCATATTATTTAATTGGATGTGAGATAAAGATTAGAGAACTCTATCCATTTTAGTATTTAATTGATTTATAATGTATTAGCTGGGTCTGTATCAAGCACTCTGTCATGTTCAGTGGCTCTCAGTAAATGTGGAGAGGGTGTTAGGTTGAAATGGATAGAAGACCTTTAAAATATTTTAATTACAAAAAAGGTATTACAATGAAAGACGTGCATGCTTTAGGTCTATTACCTGTTTAGCCTTTTTATGCTTTGGCTGCCCCTGATTAGGGGTCTCACCAGACGACCAACCGTTTACATTTCCTTCTGTCCTCTGAATCTTCCTATCTCACAACAACTGCCTGCATGTCAGGCCTCCTATTGGACATTCCTCTTCTCCTCTTCTTTGCAGCTCCATCCTCAGCCTCCTTCTCTCAACACACTCAGAGTCTCTCTTCAGCATCCTTCTCCCAACACACTGAGTCTCTCTTCAGCATCCCAGTACACTCAGAGCCTCTCCTCAGCATCTTTCTCCCAACACACTCAGTCTCTCCTCAGCATCTCTCTCCCAACATACTCAGTATCTCTTAATCATTCTTCTTCCCTCAGCATCCTTTTCCCAACACATGCAGGGTCTGTCCTCAGAATCCTTCTTCCAAGTCACAGTCTTTCCTCAGCATCCTTTTCAGTCTCTCCATTGCATCCATCTCCCACCACTCTCAGTCTATCCTCAGCATCTCTTCAGCATCCTGACACACTGATTCTCTCCCCTGCATCCTCCTCCCAACACACTCAGACTCTCCCCAGCATTTCTCCCAACACACTCAGGATGCCTCCTCAGCATCCTTCTTTCACCCCACACTCTCCCAAGATAATCAGAATCTCTTCTGAGCACATGTCCAGACGAATGCAATCTTATGTCTCTGACTTTTCCTCCAAGAGGTTTAACTCTAGCTGTCCCTCTAATAAACGAATTTCTGATCCTGTCCATACTCATCACTCCAATGCAAATCATAACACCTCCAGCTCTGCTTCATGTCTTCTTCCGTTATACTGTACCCAAACCATACAACCAAACAACATAGTCTCCCTACCATCCTACACATTTCCTTTCACTCTTGCTGGTACCTGCCTGTCACCAATCACTCCTGCCACTCTTCTTCATTCATTCCACCGTGTCTGTGCTGTCTTTTTTTGCACTGTTGACCCCAAGTAGTTCAACTCCTCCACCTTTGCCAGTTCTACTCCCTACATCCTCACCTTTTTTTTTTATATGAAACCATTTTAATAAGAAATTGTCCAGTATTTGGTTTCCCACTACTTCTCCAAGTCTCAGAATATGAAACATATTGACCCTGTTCTCAAAGAGCTCCACTGGTCTCCAGGCCAATAGCATCTTCTGTTCAAAATTCATTTAATTTCTCATAAATCTCTCCACAATTCAGCAACATCATATAGAGCTTAACAACTTCTAGTCATTCCTTCAAAGGCTTCCCTCACTCTACAGATTCCAGTCTCCTATTCCTTCCAAGAATTTTCAAATACTACTCCTTGGGTGATGGGTCCATTACTGCTGTTTCCCCTTCCTCTGGAACACCTCCGCTAGTGACACCTTCTCTCTCATCTTTTTTAAACACTCTCTACTTTTCTAAAACATCCTAACTTTTCCAAATATAGACAGTGTTCTATTGTACTATTCTTGTACATCTTGTTTGTTTGTTTTTTTACTTTTGTAAAGCAATTCTGAGGGTTTATAAAAGACCTATATATAAATAACAGTAATGATGTTGATAATGATAATAGTAATAATGATCGATAGATAGACAGATAGAGAGATATAAAGAGATGGATGGATGGATGGATGGATGGATGGATAGATAGATAGATAAAATGCAGAACTGTGTGTATGTTTATTTATTATTGATTTGTTGCTGTGATTTTGATAAAATTCTATATAAACTAAAAAATACTACTACATATTCCTTTATAGAGATATAATGATAACTCACCTCACAGGGAAATGTTTGTAGTTAAAGTTCTTTTTGTGTAAAAATCTTTTTTTTTGTTATTCTTAAATGATCTCAGTAATAGATACATTGTATTATTTATTTTTCTAATGTAGCCTTGTATTAGTTTCCACTTTTAGACTTGGACTTATATAGTTGACTGACTTTGAGTTTTGTAAAGTCAATTCCATAAGCAGTACAGTAAACGCCAGACACCTGCAAATTGTGAAAAGAACATGAATTTTTGATGTGGTTAAAAGCCTAAAATGCATATTTTTATTGTAATCCCTAAATATGAACACTTTAGAACACTAATTTCATTTGAAATGATAAACCCATAAAGATAAACCCATGTCCATACTGTACATTTTACACTGAACTCCCACAATACTAGAATGTAAAATACTGATGTTACCCATATATAGATTGTACTCTAATTCAGACACACACATCTTCTTTGTTATATGCTTTCATTTACTTTGGTATAAGCTAGGTAAATACAGAAATGTAAAATTTACAGTAATAAAAATACAGGGCTTTAACCCTCTGAGGTTCCAGGCCTGTCAGGCACTTTGAGGCAGTTTACTACACCTTTACATTTTTAAGTAAAAGTGACACATATGGTTATATTCGGGAAAACCTCAGCAACAATATAAGAGTAAAGTGAAAGTAATAAGCAAGACTTTTTTTAAAGAAAACTTGTAAACATATATTTTGGCTCCAGAAACATAAGACGAGCATTCAGAAATGTTATGTAGTTTCACTGCAAATTGTGAAAGTCAGTCTACCGACATTTTCACTGATCTTTCACATATTAATTAGATGGGTATTTCACACCTGTAACTTCCACCTCCTCCTGTCAGTGACACAATGGCTGTCATTGTCTGCCTGTTCTACAACCTACTGCAAGGATTAGAAGCTCCAAAATATAATACAAAATACAATATAATTACCCTCCAAAAGTTCAAGTGTTTAAGAGTTTTATTTGTCCCATGAAGATATAGAAAAAACTGTGAAATGTTTTTTTTTCTGGCTAAAGGCAAATGGTCTATTTAAAGGAGTAATAAATACCAATATCAAAAAATAGTACAAATGAAAAAGACAGTATTAGTATAAATATTAATAAGAAAAGAAGCCCCAAAACATAATAGTAAAAAAGATAAATACTATATAAGTATTAATCAAGTAGAAGTATATAAGTGTAATAAATAAATAAAATTAGTAGTCCCCATCAGCGAGTTGTTCCTGGATCAGCATTAGGGGATATCTTCTGTTCACTAGAAATCCTTCCTCAAAGTGTGTAAGAGGAGCATGTGTGTGTGTTTGTAGTGGTGAAATGGGGTGTGTTCATACCTCCTTCTGCTACACAATGACCCGGTCACAAAAATGCTTTTCCCGTATTCAAATTGGTATTTTTCATCTGAATAGATGAGGAGCATGCCGTTAACAGGCCATGGCTCACTGAGACACATTGATTTCTTTTTATTGTATTTACAAAGCACCATCAATATATTTTATTTTAAAATATACATAAGTACAAGATTTAAGATTTCTAGTGGTGTTAATTAAATATAACATACATGTTAACATATATGTATATATAAACATAAACATATATGTTTATAGGACAAAAGCTCATGGAACTTTAGATTTTTGTTTAGGAACAGTTGAAAAATCACACAGGGAGCATTGTCGACCTCAGAGGATTAAGAAGAACAAAACAAACACGAGAACACTCTGCAAAAAATTTGAGATAGCTCCACATGATGGGCGTTATAGGGCAGTAGCCAATCAGAAATAAGGAGAAATAAATAACTCTGAGTACAGCAGTATTTCACCATCCCAAGACAATTTCTTTGTTCTTTGGACAGTACCCAATTAAAGAGTTATATATTATCTGGAAATTTAGCAAAATATACATTATTTATTTTACAAAATGAGCCAATTATATTTTTCTGAATATTTTAGCACTAACATGCATGAAAATATATATATTGTCATAAAAAGCAAAACATTGCAGCAGATATTTGCAGATTCTGTGAATTTACAGGGCTTTCCATGAACAATTATTAGTCTGGTTCTTAGAAAAAATCAGCAAATTCTGAACCCCTAATTACTGAACTTTCAATTGTATGAACTGAACTGATCTTTCATCTGATCTGTGCACCATGTCTGTTCACATCAAAGATATGCACTTACAGATTGAAACTCCTTTTTGCTGCACAGTTCATCAGCCACCCACTGTGGAAATGTACCACCATAGGTGGTGGACTTTTCACAGCACAGTAATGGCAACATGATGGTGGCACATTATGTGCTTTCCATTTTCCATTTTCTAGATTTATTAGCATAAAACAAACCCAAACCATCAAGGTGGCCAAAACACAAACAAATATAAAAAATTGAACAGGTACACAGAGGGACAAACAAACAAATTGTGGAAATGTGGAAATTATATATACAAGCAGACAAAAATACAGGCAGACGAAGACACAAAACAATCTCTCACTGCAGTTTAACTCAAACACAAAACAGCTGACTTGAAAATGTGCAGGCAATAAACAGTAGGTTCAACCTAAAAGTTATTTAACCTTAACAGGGCCGCTGACTGGGAATGTCAAAGCACCCCACTACACCCACAAACTGCACCACTCCAGGGCACCAAAGGGCCCCCAGGCCCACACAAAGGTGAAGGAGGGGAGAAGGTGGGAATTGTGGACCTCATGGGCCCCATCCAGCTACCTCCCCTTTTGATGCTGTCAATGCCTGCCTTAAATGGAACAGGCAATGGGGTTGGAGCAACAGGTATTGGGGCTGAGGTCACAGTGTCAGGAACAAGGCCTGGTGCTGCAGAATCAGAAACAGGGGCTGGGGTTACAGGATCAGGTACCGGAACAGAGGCTGGGACCACAGTGTCAGGAACAGGGGCTGAAGCAGCAGCAACAGAAACAGGGGCTGCTGTCACAGCATCAGGGACAAGATCAGGAGCAGGAAACCCAACAGCAATCACAGAAGCTGTTGCTCCAGCAGCTGGTACAGAGGCTGGGGCCACAGGAACAGGTACAGGAGCTGGTGCTGCAGTGCGCGGCTGGAACCACGTGGGTGGCTAGAGGTGCAGGGCCGGTATTGGGGGACTGGAGCCTGGGTGCCGGCGTGGGCAGCTGGGGTGGGCAGGGTCCGGGCACCGGCATGGGCACAGGTGTGTGGGCTAGCACCATAGTTGATGTGGGGGTCAGTGTGGGAGCCAGAATAGCACTAGGGAAGATGTCCCTCTGGATCAACTGGGGAGCTGGAGTGCTAAGTCCCTGTTGGCTTGAGGTTTATCTCCTGCATTAGCTTTGATGCCAGTGTGAGAACAGCCATTTCTTTCTGTGTGTGGGCACATGGGTTTGTGATGACCAAGGTAGTGTGCTGCGAATCCGAGGCTTTGTCCAGACTTAGGAGCAACACCTGCAAAGACTCGCAATTTGGTGCCATTTCCAGACCACCAATCAGTTGTCCCCAGAAGTTGCTGACAACCTCCAGGGCTCAGCCACTAGCACTCAGGCCTGACTCACTTCATGAGTCAACTCCCGTGCGGGCCCAGCAAAACTCCCTGTTGGCTTGCCTTAGTGGGAGTTGCCCCTCAGTTGGGACAAATTGGCAGAGTCGCAGCACACTCCTGGAGAGGTTCAAATCAGCTACTTCCTCCTCTTCGGCACTCAGACTGCCCAGCAACTCGGTGAGTGAGAACCTACTCACCCATGTTGGTCCCCCCATTCTGGGAGCAACTCTCTTCATTCTATGATCAGACACCAGCACATGCCAGTAGTTTAATCTGCTGTGCCTCTGTTTACGGTTTGTCTTTCTGTCACAAAACGGTTGTACCAGTCTAAGTAGGAGGCAAAGGCTGGATTTCCATTTTCTTAGATTGTTTTATTAGCACAAACTCAATGCTAATGTCTGCCCATGGCAATGTGGGCAGAACAAAAGTAACCATCACATGAGAGAAGAGAGAGAGAGAACGAGAGAAAGATAGGGAGATATGGCACACATGGGCACAGTGGCAAAAATTGAGAGAGAGTTAACAAAGAGAGACAGATGGACAAAGAAGGAGTACAAATGGAACCCCATAATTCAGCAGCATGTTTCATTTTAATTTCAAGATTTTCCACATTATTTCCAGCTCCTCCAATTGTTTTATGTCATCAGGGCTATTAAAATTAATAGTGGATCACTGTAAATAAATCAGTAGTTTTGTGCTATCATTTGACCCAGTTTCTCACAATCTTTGATGCCAGTTTTCTGCTACATCTTGATCATGACTCTTTCAGATCCTCAATATTAATATATATATTATATGGGTTTAATGCAGAGGAGGAATTTCGTGCTGTTCACACTGTGAGCAGTGGTGTGTTCAGGTATGACAGATTGATCACTTTCACTTTTAGATACTCTGCTCCCCCCATCACACACTCAAGTTCAGGAGCAGATTCGGGGTCAGGGGTGGAGTTTGCACGCTGCATTGAAATATTTTAGAATACAAATACATATATCAATACGAATAATTTTTCCTTTTAACAAATACAAATACAGATCCAAATAGTGGCTGCTCTGCACACCCCTCACACTGCTCAGACGCGGAGTGTGGCGAGAGAGCAGGTGAATCACGCACTTTAGTCTGTGAACGCTCTAAATACAGAGATAAGTTCCCACCAGGAACTAACATTCACATTCATGCACAACCAAACAGAGTACTCACGAACAGAAGAGTTCTTCAGGCTTGGTGATGACTCAATGGCAGAGCAAAGAGGAAGCTCCCACTTCCTGTTTATATACCGTGCCACGCTCGTTCCCCTTGACCTTGACGCGTCACGTGGTAGTGCATGTGACAGACTCTGGTGGTGACTGGTGTCTGAACAGTGATGCAGGCAGCAATGATTAGCTGACAGAAATGATCAACCATTGATGTTTATTATTGAAAATTGTGCTAGTAAATTCATTGTTTACTTGAAGTGGTTATTGGTGCAGTGATCAGCACTACAGATTCACCACAGAAAGCTTGGGTTTGGATTTAGCTTCTGTTACATTGTAAAAGTAGAAGTAACTTATGACCTGAATAGAAAATTATAGTTACAGTATTTAGCAGCCATCAACACAAGATATCTGTGTCTTGGAATGAGGAAAAACCAAAATGGAAAGCTGAAGATTTGGGCAGGTTTTTCAACAAAAGCTAAAATGTCTTAACAAAGAACATTACATAATAAATATTTGGCATAAGGAAAGAAAAATACATTTAATTATGACCACAGGTATGTGACTTCAGCATTAAGAAGGTAATGAAAATATGCAAGAATAAAATACAGGGAAAAAATGTGTTACCCGACACAAAACCAGACCAACTCTAGGTACAATCCTGCAGCCATAGAATGAACAGTTTGGAGCATGTGGATCAAATAATGCAAAAAAACATACAGACCTATTTCCAGGTCTGTTGTCACACAGGCAGAATGTTGGATTTTTCAATGGGTTTGGTTACTTAATGAGTAAAAAAATTATCAAGATAATACAGGAATAATCATTAGTTGCAGCCCTTACTTTGTATTTTGCGTTTGTTAAAATTCTGTCTTTATTTCTTTTATGTGTGTGTTGTGTGTATATTTGTGGCATAGGTTCCAACTTAGTCATTTTTTTCTTTCTCTCATTACTCTGTTTGCATGGTTTGCTTATCTTGAGGCTGTATTGTTGTTTTCAGTATTCCTGCACATGCATTTATTCTCTACATCATTATTGTACCATTTCAGACAGAACAAAAAAAAATCTGTTAAGCCAAAGTTTTAAATTATATGAAAACACAGCTCAAACATGCTAATGTTTGGTTTGAATTCCTGTGTGTTTGGGTGAAATAGATCAATAAATGTAAATTTTCAAAATATAATATAAATCCATTTTTAGCCTCATCGAAGAAACATGTATTTATTATTTCAATGTTCATATAGAGACATCAGTAACCTGGCCACAGATTTTTCATTTCTGTTTCATTTGTATTCTATATTTAGCTTATAAGCTTTTCCAGCACTTACTTAATGAAAATCTTTATGTAACTCATTTGAGACAAATACACTGTAAAAAGGGAAACAGAACAATGTTCCTCCAGAGCAAAATACAGAACACTCAAAAACTCATGCACTTGCTCCTGATGGTGTGTATTCATAGCTGTGTCTTATGTTTTTGATGCTCCAGACAGCAGTACAAAGTGAAAGCAGCGGGTTCACCTGGACTTTTTTTAAGCTGAAAAGGAAATAAATGCACGCAAAAAGATATTTGAGGTCCTTTAAAATATAGTGGTAGACCGTTCGTGCCGATATTTGACCAGCAGATAAGAATATCTGGAAGAAAAGTCCAAAGGAGCACATTGGACAGGCAAGGTGTGTAGAGCAAATGCTCGGATTTCCTCCTAAACTAACTACTTTCGATTCTGTTACACTGAGCCACAAGTCTCACATTGAGGGCTGGATCGTGATGAAACTGCTTTTGAGTTGTTTTGGAGCTGTGTTTTGGCCTTTTGAGCGAGTTTACTGGAGTCTCTGAGCCTCGTTTTAGTGGTGAGTTGCTGATTCGGGCAGTGCAGCGCGAGCCGAAGCAAGAGTCAATTCTTCCGGAGCAGCACCAAATTTAAATCGGCGCTTCGGGAAGCGACAGGGCGCGGCAGTACGTGATTGATTTACAATTATATTGTAAAAATAAGGAGATCTGGATGTCTCGAACGGTACTAGTTGCACTAAAAGACGTATTATACATTCATTTTTTATTATTCTGAGTTGAAAAGGCCCATGGCCATGGGGATTGTGTGCTTTCAGCCCCATTCACAATATCAGGGTGATAAGATACTGCTGAATTCAAATATTTTGACACAAGCATATATGAAATCCAGTATTTAATACTATATTGCTGTGTGAACAAATTATTTTACATTTTGTTTCAATGGAACATGAAACTTCAGAGTCTGTGAAATAAGTCTAACCTCAAACAAAAATAATGAAGTATGACAGAGTTATAATCATTTTAAATTGGGAGCTGCAAATTCCAAGATGGCCGCCAGAAGAGTAAGTGGTTTAAAGTAAGAACAGGTGTGTTCTCTGTTCTTGATCAATTCAGCTACAATCAGACTGTATGTAGAATGCCTGTGGGAAATTATTACATTTAATATATTTGTCTTTTGCATCTCATCTGAACAGTGTGCTGAGAATTAGTCAGACACCATGTTGCTCTATACTTTAGTATAACTAATGATTATAATAATAATTTAGCAATATTAGAGAACATTGAAAAAATTATTTATATTGCAAAATCAGATCTGGTTAGAATGGCCTTTACCTTCCTCTGGTGAGTTAGACTAAAGTCTGTGGTCTTTTTAACATCGCAAAGCCCACACAGTGCTCTACACTGATCTGTCAGTATCACTCCAAACAGACCAGCCTGTCGAAGCAAATCCGTACCTCCACCTAGCTGAGTGCAAATTAAAATATGAAAAGCTTGCCGCTCAACAGACCCATGAGTATGAAAAAACATAGCATGAACACGACTAAAAATCCAGCATGCCACTAGGATTTCACTTCAACTCTAATGAGTTTGTGAAAAAATAGACCCAGCTCAGGGGCTGACCAAGTCTAAGTGCGCCATGGAAGTGCCTAGACTCCCTATGAACTTGATCAACTGAAGTATATGTAATTACAATATGACTCGAAATTTAAGCACTGTGCATTTAGAAAGATTGTTTCCTCGTGAGGCCTGAGCGATTCATAGCTATCTCCAAATGAAGATGTATTTTATTGACCTTAATGAACAAATTGCACAGCTGACACTGGTGCCATTATGTTCTTTTGTGTCAAACCCTGATGTTTCTCTTTCTTCCTTCGCAACTGTGACTATGTCTAGACTGTGTCAGGTCTGCCTCTGCTGTGGACTCCAACTGGATCGTTATACACAAATAAGTAATAAAGGGACAGTAGGCCAGTTTGAAATGCTTTTAAGATGCAGTTAGCAGCTTGGCTAAATGTAATTTCTGTCAGCTGAGGTCAGGAATGCTATAGTCAAACGCCTCTGTGATCGCTTTGCTGAGATCTGTCTTATCTTTGAAGAAATACACAGTGCAAATTATCCTCAAGAGGAAGATCTTGCAAGTGCATCTGTGACACACTGTAATGGTTATTAATGAAGCATTGTTACAGTGAAGCGTTTCACTGCTAATGGCTCAATTGTCTAACAAAACACACGTGTTCATTACATCCATAAAGGTCTTTACATTCTCTTCACAGGTAGACAGTGGACACATGTTTTGCACAGGCTGAGCAAAAGAGAGGCATGTGGTGCTTTTCTGACAATACAATTTTTTATATATATTTAGATCCCAAAAGTAATTAATCATATTTTTCAACTAAATAAAGGGTATTTGCAATGATTCCTGCAATGATTTATTCATGCCTCTGTTAGATCAGACTAAGAAAGTATCATCCCTGTATGTCTTTGTGAAAGAGCTTGATTATTCTTTCAGACTTATATTAATCTGCCAGTGATAAGTGCCTGAATTTGTATTCGAAATCAGTCTGGGGCCGGGAATTCAGCAAGCCATCAAGCCAGCATCCTCCTTCTCTCTCTGCA
Source organism: Rhabdalestes septentrionalis (assembly GCA_037832545.1). Taxonomy (NCBI): domain Eukaryota; kingdom Metazoa; phylum Chordata; class Actinopteri; order Characiformes; family Alestidae; genus Rhabdalestes; species Rhabdalestes septentrionalis. The sequence goes on from JBBMFX010000021.1 coordinate 4,355,087, forward strand.
CTGAAAGAACGAGCAGCTCATTTTCTCTCACTCTTTTTTTAAAGTCTTTACTCATGCCAATAACTGAAGTGAAAAGGCAGAAAGCGAGGCTGACCTAAAATGAAAGGATCTTGTTTGGAGTGGGTCCTCTTCAGGAGATTTTCTCTAGGAGCTGCTCATTAGAGGTGTCCTCACCTCTGTCCTGCCTGGCTAGAGCCTCTCCTGCCTGGGTAATGACTACACTTGCGAGCGGCAGGACCTGAACTGGACCTCTGGCCTAGAATAAGGGCCTAGGAACTCTTAACTTGCTCCTTTTCCCAAAGGAAGGGGCTGAACAGACACTGGATTTAATGAACAATCCGTGTGCAAATATAAATAACCTTTGAGTCGACACAAACAAAATCACACAATGGCTCACTAATAGTGGAGAGATCTTTGTTGCGTTTGCAATCAGGTTGCATGCATGGTATGTAAACAGGAGACCAGTGAGTGAATCAAAATCAAACCTTTTGTGTTAATCATTTATCCCAGCCTTGTGTGGATGGACAACCAAACATTTTCTATGCTAAATAGGAGCAGACTGCCAGTTTCTCAGTGATTATAATTTGGTTAAGTTAATACCAATTTATTAGCAAATTGATTTCTTCATTTTTACTATCTGCTGGAAAATTAATCAGTTTTATATGACTAGCTACTGGCAGCATTGCATAATAAGCATGTGTTGGTGTCTTTTGGTGTCAGCAGACATAGAGAGCACCTGTCTGATTCTCACACATTAGTCATGCTCCCACAACTAAACTTTATTGAAAGAATCCTTTACTAGGTTTTACAAAAGGAACTTCCAGTATGATGTGAGTTTCTGTGAAAAGAAACTGTGACACATGTATTTGACCAAAAAGAACAAGAGCAAATATTAACATAATAAGGCAGTAGTAGATATCATATATATGACATCCATGTCCTAGATCAATTTTAATCATGATTTGAGGAGTGCATAAAATTGTCTTTTTTTATTGTGGTGACATGGCCTTTTCTAATTTCTGTTATTTTGGGTGTCTTTGCCTTGCTTGCTGTGACTATTAGCTATTTGCATGCTTTAAAGTTACTGCCTCTATAGTGTTGAATCAGAATCATTTTTGGGCCATATGGTGTAAGGTTTCTTTCTTAGTGTTAGAATCAGGCCTGGCATGGCGAATTGGAAAGACGACCTTAATTTTATTAATTCAATTTTATTAAGCCTAATATAGTTTTAATAACACAGTTAAAGTACAGCAACTTGAATTTAATTTGGCCACCTTCCTGTCAATGGATTGTGTGTTTTTGCCAAATTCATAGTATTCCATTTCATTTTCTGAAAATTAACAGCCTTTTATGTAATGTTTGCAATGTTCACCACACATTCATATGCACAAAGTAATTAGGGTAAGGTTCAGTCAAGCTCAGTTTAAATAATGCCCATTTGTCAGAAACAGAAAAAGGCTTGTATGACCCATATGTGTTGCTGCTGTTTGTGCTGGTGATATCCCGGAAAATGTCAATTTGCTGCATGTTGGCAAGTCAGAAAAAATGTAACAGTAACCACATCAACAGATTTCCTCAGATGAACCATTATTCGTGGTTTCTCTGCAGACCATGTCTGGTTGCGGTCTAATGAAATACTAAAGTAGTGGACTGGAGTGTCATGCATTTTTCATCAGACCATTTCTAATGAATTTGATGTGTTCTTCAGCATTATTTACAAAATATTTAAAATATTTTGTTCATTAAACCAGTGGACAGTGTATGGAAGTAATAACATTTCATTTACTCACTGAACAGGACAAGCATTAGCCATTTCTCAGTACAAGCAAATAGATTCAACTTTTGGGTTTGTTGAGTGCTGTTCGGTGTTATCCATTCTAGCTGTAAGCAGTGCACTTGGCAGAACTCAGAAATCAAGTAAATGAACATTACTTCATGGACATATTGTGCTACAGACAGACATTCTTTTCTTGCTTCACTTTTAACTGAGGTCAAAGGGTTTCACTGGACATTTGCATGGACATTAGCTCATGACCTATGATCTCATATGTAATGCCAGCTGTTGTACAAAAAAGAACTGCACCTTTTTTCAGCAGTTCATGTCCTCCAGTGATTGATGCAATTATGGCAAATGAAAAATTTGTTTCCAGTTATGGTTTCAATTTAGAAATTAATTACAGTAAAATTTTACCCTAAAAAATAGATAAGCTGTTAGAGATGTCTTAAGTGTGGGTCATCGGTTCACCATTTAAAAATGTAATTGTTTTTCAGATTGAAAATATCTTAAAAAGTCTTTTTAAATCAGAGTATGAGATCCAACAGAAAGACATAAAAATGAAACTTTCTTTCATCTCTCAAATTTTTTGCCTCACAGTCCACAACCCTAACATTTTTAGGTACTAATGATGTCTATAATCTTTATACTAAATTGGCAGGGAAAATATAGACAGAATTTATTTAATGCCATACTGTGTCTTACAAGCATGTGTCACTTAAGTCTATTCATATCTACCAACAACTCTTACACAGCAATTTACTATACATAGATATTCTACTCTATCAGATTTACACACTGTACAGTCTACGTTTTAGCTTTTTAAAATGTTTCATTTAATTTATTTCTAATCTTGATTGCACATTCTTGCGGCTGATTCAGGGGCGCATTTCACTATATCTTGTACTCATGTATAACTGTAAATGTGAGAAATAAAGAATTTTGAATCTTAAATGGAGCCTCTAAAATGGCTTGTGTACCCGTGTGAAGCAATGCCATAATAATCCCTAGAATTTAACATATGTTCCCTTTTTACCTTTAAGTAGATCAAGGGATGTTTGAGTTCAGTCTCTTTCAGCATTTTCTCTTCATTAATTGCATATGGGCATTATTTTCTATGTGTGAGTATTGCTCTATTCAGTCTTTTCACAGCTGTAATGAGATGATTAAAATATATTTCATAAACTATAAGCCTTGTAGAATGTCTTATGGTCCTTTGTGCTCAGTACTTAGGTAAATACAGAGAAACGTTTTCTCTTGCATCATTAATTATCTCAGTAACGTTTTGAGCTTGAGCCTGAATTTATGAAGGAAAATCGGAGCTGTTTTTTATTCCTCACAATGATTAATCTGAAAGCAGAGAAATCTCCATGAGAACGATAGGTCTCTTTATTTCTCCATTCACTGCCACTCAATGGAATCTCAGAAGAAGATCCATATCAATATGGCCACCAAATATGACTCCTCCCAGCTGCATAGTTGATGTGTCTGTCTGCCATGTGAGTTTTGATATCAGCCTCGGCCCTAGTCCCACCTCCTATTCAGTGTTTTACACTGTGTCTTGTTTCTGTCTCCTACACTGACTGGGCATTCTCATTTCCCTCATCAGTTTATATATCCCGGCGTTTTAGGTCGTGTTTGGGGATGCTTTGCTAAACTTCCTGTTAGGACTCCTTTTATACAGTGCATCCAGAAAGTAATCACAGTGCATTACATTTTCCAAATTTTATTTTACAGCCTTATTCCAAAATGGATTCAATTCATTTTTTTGCTCAGAATTGTGCTGTGGAAACTGAAATTATTATGCTGAGGCAAATAGAATGAAGGCACAAGGTCCTACTCTAATAGAAAGACAAGAAACAACATTAAATATAAAAGGGGCCCAATGAGATGATCCAAAGGTTCATTAGGACATAAGCATGGCAAATTCACAGCGCTTTACTTTTTCCACATTTTGTTATGTTACAGCCTTATTCCAAAATGGATTCCATTCATTTTCCCTCAGAATTCTACACACAACACCCCATAATGACAATGTGAAAAAAGTTTATTTGAAGTTTTTGCAAATGTATTAAAATTTAAATAAACTGAGAAATCACATGTACATAAGTATTCACAGCATTTGCTCAATTCTATGCCCCTTTGACAGCCTCAAATCTTTTTGAATATGATGCCACAAGCTTGGCACACCTATCCTTGGCCAGTTTTGCCCATTCCTTTTTGCAGCACCTCTCAAGTCCCATCAGGTTGGATGGAAAGCATCGGTGCACAGCCATTTTAATATCTCTCCAGAGATGTTCAACCAGATTCAAGTCTGGGCTCTGTGACACTTAAGGACATTCACAGAGTTGTCCTGAAGCCACTCCTTTGATATGTTGGCTGTGTGCTTAGGGTTGTCCTGCTGAAAGATGAACCTTCGCCCCAGTCTGAGGTCAACAGCACTCTAGAGCAGGTTTTATTCCAAGATGCCTCTGTACATTGCTGCAGTCATCTTTTCCTTTATACTGACTAGTTTCCCAGTTCCTGCCACTGAAAAACATTCACACAGCATGATTCTGCCACCACCATGCTTCACTGTAGGGATGGTATTGGCCTGGTGATGAGGTCTGAGAGTCCGTCAGGTGCCTTTTGGCAAACTCCAGATGGGCTGCCATGTGCCTTTTACTAAGGAGTGGCTTCCATGTGGGCACTCTACCATACAGGCCTGATTGGTGGATTGCTGCAGAGGTGGTTGTCCTGCTGGAAGTTTCTGCTCTCTCCACAGAGGACCTCTGTAGCTCTGACAGAGTGACAATCAGATTCTTGGTCACCTCCCTGACTAAGGCCCTTCTCCCCAGTTTGCTCAGTTTAGATGGCCAGCCAGCTCTAGGAAGAGTCCTGGTGGTTTTGAACTTCTTCCACTTACAGATGATGAGGCCACTGTGCTCATTGGGACCAGAAATTTTTCTGTAACCTTACCCAGATTTGTGCCTCGAGACAATCCTGTCTCAGAGGTCTACAGATAAATCCTTTGTCTTCATGGTTGGTTTGTGCTCTGACATGAACTGTCAACTGTGGGGCCTTATATAGACAGGTGTGTGCCTTTCCAAATCATGTCCAATCAACTGAATTTATCACACGTGGACTGATCAGGAGGAACGATGCACCTGAGCTCAATTTTAAGCTTCATGGCAAAGGCTGTGAATACTAATTTACATGTGATTTCTCTGTTTTTTTTTAATATATATACATTTGCAACAACCTCAAGTAAACATTTTTCACATTGTCATCATGGGGTACTGTGTGTAGAATTCTGAGGAAAAAAATGAATTGAATCCATTTTGGAATAAGGCTGTAACATAACAAAATGTGGAAAAAGTAATTCGCTGTGAATGCTTTCCAGATGCACTCTAAATGTGTTTGTATTACTTTAGGGTCTATTTTGGTCTTTATTAAACCTGTTTTTTCCCTTGGTGTCTGCCATGCTTATGTCCTAATGAACCTTTGGATCATCTCATATTGTTGTGCAACCTTGGACCCCTTTTATTTTTAATGTTGTTTCTTGTCTTTCTATTAGAGTAGGATCTTGCGCCTTCATTCTATTTACCTCAGCACAATCATTTCAGTTTCCACAGCACAATATACATTAATTATTTGCATGTGGTGGTTCTCTTTTGTGTTGCTTTAAATTAGGTGAGGTTAAAAATCTTAAGGTTAAAGGTGAGGTAGTTAAAATGATTTGGGGGAAAAATCTAATATGCAAATGTAGTCCTTCAGCCAAGACATACCGTAAATTCCGGACTATAGAGCGCACCTGATTAAAAGCAGCATGCTCTAATTTTAGAAAGAAAATCTATTTTGTACTTGTACAAGCTGCACTGGCTTTTAAGCCGCATGTGTCTCACGTTGTAATATAAGATCTGACGCCAGGCCTGGTTACGAGTAGAGTTAAATTCTCTCTCCGAACCCGAACCCGGCCCGAGCCCGACCCGGTCCGCGCATCGGGTCAATATTTCCATGGCACTATCTTGGGACCGTCATGGCCTGGGCCATGCCGCAATCAAGCATGAAAACTGCCCACATATTTAACTTTTTAAAAAAAAATCAGTTTATGTGTCGGGCTGGGCTGGAATACGAGGTGTTCGGGCTCGAGTAGGGTTTAATTTTTTGGTCCCGATCTAAGCTCTGGTTACGATGCAAAATGTTTTTAGTGGAATGGAAAGAAAACCCATCTTTAGCTGCACCGTATTTTAAGCCACACTCTTCAAACTTTGAGAAAAATGTTTTGGGCAATATGGGAAAAAAACATGCATTAGCTGCACTGTATTTTAAGCCACACTTATAGTCAGGAATTTACGGTGTATTAATGAATCTGTAACTGTGATTTGGTTTGATGAGTCTGATAAAAAGTAATTCATAAACTTATTTTTAACCATTCAGCACTTTGCTTACTTATGCATTTTCTGACATATGATACACTGCTTTCTGTAAAAATGGATGAATTTCAGATGGTTGAACACTGCAGTTACAGACTTCAATAGACTACTTGTGGAAATATTTTTGTTTATAATATGTCATGCAGTTCAATGTTGCTGTTGGAGTAAAACCTAATTTCACCCATTTCCTTTTGTCATTTTTTTTGGTTTTCTCTTGGTGTTTCCATGTTGACAGTCTGACAGAGTAAATCTCTGCTGGAATATGTGTCCCATCCATGCAGTTTTATAGTGTTATAGTGATCTGGCCACACTCTGATAAACCTCAAGTGGTTACTTCCTGATCGAATAAGAATATGGTCACTTTTCCCCATGCCATGAGTCTTTTTCTCATATAGTTTTTTTTAAACCTCATTAGTAAGTCATTTATACCTGGTATTTTATAATCAGTAATTATGCCCCACAATCATTTCATTTGAATACCAAGCAGTTTAAACAACCCATCACTATATGAAGATTTAGCACTTCTTTGCATTATGAGGTTGATTTCAACAAATTTTTCTCAAAAAACTGAGCTTCATTCATAAAAGTAAAACAGAAATCAGTAAAACATTAAAAGCGGTACTGAAAGTAAAGATTGTGCCATGCTAAACATACAAACATAAATAAATAAATAAATAAATAAATAAATAAATAAATAAATAAATAAATAAATAAACAGGAACTTTAAAAAATATTGAAGAAAATGTGAAAGAATCAAATATTTAAAATCCCACATATTGTGTCCAGAAGGTACTAATGGAACAAGAAAAAAAACAATTCTTGATTCAAAATATGATGATTTTGAATATAACAACAAAGTAAGAAAATATCTGGCAAACCATCTCAAAAGGAATCAAGAAAAATAAATTAGACATTAAGAACATGACAATCAAGCACTCACCCCCAAAAATAAACTAATTCCAAGAATTATAATTATATCAATAAAAACACACTTCTGACAAAGAACCAAATTCAGTAAATATTAATTCTTTCATCAGACATACTGAACTACCATTACTTAATAATCAAGCATGTCATTATCAATTGTATAAAAATTACACACTTAATAAAAATCCAAACAACAAACCTCCAGGTCCTAATGACTTTCCTGCTTCAAAATCTTTTTGAGTAAAGGTTTTTCAGAATTGTACGTAACATTAAACGTGTCTTAAAAAATCCCGCACGCATGGGCAATGCTCTAATGTCAGTACTATTGAAATCCAGTAGCGAACCAAATTCCTGTTATAGTTACCACTCCCTATATTGCTCATTATCACAGATCTCAAAATTACCATTAAAACACTTTCCTCCTAAAAAACTGAAATGAATTGATACTGTGTTTTCTGATCTGCTCACTCCAAAACAGCTTCCTCAATGGTAGGTCTTCATCAAATATCTTGCACAGATTTTCATCTAATTAATTTTACAAAACAAAAAATGAAAGCAACACTTGTATCGTTAGATGCAGATAAAGCATAGGGCAGAATAAATGTGATGTTTTAAAACACTCCTAAACTTTTGAAACACTACACAGATTTCATTTTGGAGAAATGATCAATCAGAGGAATAGAATACTAAACAGCTTACTCTTTGCAACAGTTGCCTTAATACCAATGCCTTAACACCACAGAGTTTAACACTGCACAGGTGAACCAGACAATAGTGCCCAAACTCTACATCATTTATCTCCCAACCCATTCAACCTCTTCTTGCTACAATGCATCAAGACTGTCAGGGATTTTGGCAGAAATTAGAAACCAACCGTTAGCCCAGTGTAGCATCGAGGAGAAAACCAACCGCAGAGTAACTTGAGAGAGGATGTAGTCCACGCAACCTAAATGAAACATGGATAAACCATCAATAGAAATTGGCAAACCTCAGAATGTGTTGGAGTTGCTTAAGTGTCTGGGGTAGGGGACAACTATGCACAGCCTCCCGTCGACGCTGGAAAGAAGACCCCTGTGACCGCAGGTAAGGCCGGGGCTGGATTGTTCCCTGATGCAGACCTTCCAAGAGTACTCCTCCATGGCCTGGTGCTCATTCATGGAAGTGAATGGGGGGGAAGCGAATGGGGGGGCAGATGAGTTGGCAATTTAGTGGCCCCTTTCTTACAGGATTGGTATCAAAGTGGACCTTGAGGGCCTTTGACTCCCCTGACCACATCCGAACTTCGCCTTCAGAAACCTTGTGACATGTTAGACCTCACTGATATATTTTTTGTTTAGTCCAAGAAATGAGTGGGTCATGGTGATGTAGCCAGGACAATCCAAGTAGAAGTGGAGGAGAGGTTAGAGTGGTGACATAAAACTGAAGTTTTTCTTGGTGGTGATCAATAGTGGGGGTTAAGGGTTGGGTTTGATGAGAAATAAGACTGTTGGAGACAGTCTTACCATCAGTGGTGGCGATAGTAATATGCTGGGATGACGCCTTTAACGCCACACCAAGCTGGGCAACAGAAGCCTGATCGATAAAATTCTCCACAGCACCCAAATCCACAAATGATTCATGGATTATCCATTGCTGGGCCAGCTGGGTGTGGCTCTAGATGAGGAAATGGGAAACGGTTTGGGTAGAAGGGATTACCAACAGACCAGATGAGAGCCCTCCATTTCCCTGGTCTGTTTGTTTCCCAGACGGAAAGGACAGGCAGCACGATTATGTTTGGTGGAAGCGCTGTTAGCCAAGAGGCCTTCACAGTGGCGCCAGTCTCTCTCCTCAGATATCAGAGATGTGTGCCCTACCTGCATGGGTTCTCCATGGAACCTGGAGTTGACCACTGATGGAAATGGAGAACTGAACAAACACATAATTTAGACTCTGCTTCATGAGTGTCTGTCTTTCTGTCTTTTCTTTCTCTCTGGGTCGACCTGAGGAGGACGGGTTCCCCTTTTGAGTCTTGGTTCCTCCCGAGGTTTCTTCCTCAATCTGAGGGAGTTTTTCCTCGCCTCTGTTGACTTTGGCTTACTCACTAGGGGCTCGGACCTGGAATCTGTAGAGCTGCTTTGTGACAACTTTTGTAAAAAGCACTATATAAATAAAATTGAATTAAATTGAATTGAATATTCCATGGGAGAGGGAATGAAGCGAGCCTGTGGAGCTGAAGGTGGGTTTATGCGAGGGACCGTCTTCAGGCAAGAGCTCATCTTCTGGTCAATCCGGCTGCATACTTGCTCATGGGCCACTCAACTTGTCAGAGATGATAAAGTCAAGAGTAGCCCTGAGCTTGTGGATATGAATGAGACAAGTCTGTGTTTATCTGCCCAGTGAAAAGGGAGATAAAAAGTGCAATCTTTTCCCTGTCACTGGTACACCAAGAGGGCTGAAACTCAAACATCATGTGAGGTTTCATTGGAAAAACATCACAATACTCATCCCCATCATCCCACTTACCAGGCATAAAAAATGTTGGTTCATTATGAGGAGGGGGAGACCGGGCTCCAACTTGTGGGCCAGGTGTGCAGCAGCCAGCTCATGACAGACATTCTCAAGCGTGGCAACCCACTGCGTAATCTCAGCTCAAGCTGCAAAACCAGCCAGTCAATCACTGCTGCCTGCTGAGTCATTATCTCCCACAAAACTGGAAACTGTGCTGTGTACATGGGTACTAGCTCAGGCATTCTTTCAGGGCCTAGTTTAGCATGGAGGGGAAACCCAAAATGAGTTAGTAGATAGTCAGCATGATTTGATCTGAGAACCCTCACTTTTTAGAGTACGCATTCCTGCTTGAAATCTGCATTCTCATACACATGGGGCAGATGGTAGCCTAGTGGTTAGGGCATTCGCCCTGCAATCAGGAAGTCATGGGTTTGATTCCCAAGACTGCTAAGCAGCTCAGAGGTAGCCTGAACAAGGTAACATGCCCACACACTGCTCCCTGAGCTTAGTTTCCCTGGCTGCCCTCTGCTTCAGTTGGTGAATGGGTTAAATGCAGAGGATGAATTTTGTCCTGTTCACACTGTGTGCTATGGTGTGGGACTTCCTGATTGCATGGCAACCGAAAGATCACTTTCGCACACACAGAATGGTATACACCAATCAGTTTTTAAAATATTGAAAGTGCAATGAGAACAATTAATGCAAGAAAAAATAGGATTCAATATTTTGTGTAATTGGCAGCTACAGTATTATTTTAAATGAATAAAGTCAGACACTGTAATTCTAACAGCTCCTTAGCATTTCACAAACTATTTCTGAGCAGAAATGCTAAATAGAGGTAGACAGAAATAAAAATGTATTATATAAATAAAGCAGTAGCTGGACAGAAAATGTCAGGTATATGTATATAATATATAATATAGTTTTTTGTTTTTTTTCTGGTAGGGCAGCCCTGTATAATTACAGAACCTTTTGCCAGAGATCAGGAGAATGGTGTGTGTGTGGGGTGTCTGAGGTTAACAACTATTTGCAGATGGAGAGTTATTTGTAAATGTCCATGACAGAGGGCAGAGAGATCTTGAAGATTCTCTTCATCTGAAAAGCTGCACATATTTGCAGGATGCAGAGACATTTTCTGAGCCTTCTTGTTAATGGACATGGTCTTGAGAATCCACATGAGGTTGAACCTGGGAGTGTGTGTTAGAATGTTAACACTCCATGTTGTTTAATTTTAATTATGTGGTTCTGCTGAGTCTATATATTGGAATGGAGTTTATGTGAAAATTCTGAGCTGCACTCTGAACCATGGTGTCTGCTCTTATGTTTATTTCTTAGGTAAAATATTTTTTGATAATGGATACACTCTTTGGGTCTAAATGATAAAGGCTGAACACACATCTTTCTTCATCATGCTGAGATAAAAATACATTTTTGGGATTATATTGGTCCCATTTTAATCCCATTGATGTACAGAATCATACACATCATCAGATTTAGATGCCCTCAAACTAAACGGCAGTTATATTAATATCACTGCATATGAATGTAAAAATTAGATGCACAAAGAAAGAAATTGCACAGAAATGTACTATCTGAAATTAATATTTTATGCTTATAATCCACACACTGTTTATCTGATGTGACACTCACACAGAGCTTGTTCGAGTAAACTGTGCCCTTCCCTCAGTGGTGCAGCAGTAAAAAAGCTCCCCCTGAAACAGTTTCGAGCTCCGTCACTTTCTAAACATTCTTTAGACTATTTAAACAAGTATTGAGGTATCAGAAAAATAAATATCATAACAGTAATAAAAACTAGTTTTCTGTATGAACCAGAATACCATCCAGCACTACTGACCTCTTAAAGTGAAAGTCACCATTCTGTCATAAATGAACACATCACAGCACAAAATGTGAGCAGCTTCCTCTGTATTTAACCTAATTACTAGATAGAATATGATTAGCCATCCTCTTCAGTGAACAGCTATGATTTTTTAAATATCTTTACGTTTGCAAACATGCAAATTGCATGTGGTCATTATGAGGTGAATCTGCAACTGAATTAAAAGATTTCAAATTGCTAAATGTTCATTTGCTGAACACTAACATGTTTCGATAAATTGGGAACTGATCTCTCCTATCTGCTTATGACTTGTCAGTCATCATCAAACTACCAGTGATACTGAAAGAACATTTGGCCTAGTAGCCACACTGGATACCCATCTGAATTATTTTGGGTGCAACAGACATCACATAAATCTGTCTCTAATAACTGAACTGTGTAGACTGTTCACCTCATTACCACTCTTTGCTATGATGTACTTCAAAGCCCAGCAAAGCCCAGCATGCTTCTGATGAGGACTTTGCTAATAGAATGTAGAAAATGCTGCAGTAGCTTCATTGTGCTACTGCTACTGATTAACATTTCCATCTTAACAGAATGCAGATTCATTCCATCTGCCTTTCAACATTTATAAGTGCACCAGTGTGTAAGGTCTGGATCTTTCTTGACACATGCAGACAACAATTAGTAGATATTTTTTTCTCCATGCATTATATGGGTGAGAAGCTGGAAAGCCAAACCCTAAGCACAGGGCCTGATTTCAAGTTGGCTGGTACCCATGAAATAACTGGTTGGGGAAAGCATTGGGGAAGGCAATGCCGGGGAAAAAGCAGCATCACTCAGGGGGTTTAGCGTGCTCTGCAAATGGGCATGGGGACGTTGCTTATGTTGTCTGTTAAATTGCAAGGTATAGCTGGGAGGGCCATGCTGAGGACTCTCCATGTGTAATGAAATAAGCTCTGAAATGTACATTTGCCTCATGATTACCTCAGCACAGTGAAAATTACAGTTAGAGAAATGATCCATCAAGCTTGACGCATGGTCTGTATTAATTAATTGCAAATGAATTGACATTCAGTCACTTGACTAATATCAGTCATTTGATATTAAAACTAACTGAGAATTGTGCAATTTCTTATTGCTCAATGATAAATGTGATTGCATTTACTAGAAACAAAAGTAGGTGTGCAGTTGATCTAGAAGAAGTATGGCCTTTATTTGCCATGTTTTTTAACTCATTAAACTAAAATGTACTTATTTTACCATTGACATGGAAAATAGCCATTTTAGGCATGTTTGTGGTCTGGAAGCAGTGGAGTGGAAGCAGACTTGGTTGCTTCTGGACTGCAGCTTTGGGATATTAGGGTTTTCCATTTTCTAACACCCTAAATTCAGTTTAAACTAATTTGCTTGCAAGTTAAATCAAGTGCATTTAATGAGTCATGCTGTTGCCTATGAGGACTGGCATCTGACATCTGAGCAATTTTTGCTGTAATGAAGGAATGATGACTTTTAGACATCTCTACCACCTTGCAAGCATATAGATTATTTTCAATCCTTTGTTGCTTATTATTATCAATACAGAAAAAAATGCTTAAGCTTTATCACTCAAATATTACGCCAGCTTCCGCTGCAGAATCCTTTGGTGGACTATAAAGATTACATTTGATGTAAATGCTGTTCACTGGTGGACTTGAAAGGGGAATTGCCCACCACTTAGTAACAGCCATTTGGTGTTTTAGAATTCTTTTAACTCTCTGTGTTGACTGTAAATCGATTTTACTCAGATAGCCTATGTTCTGGGCCATGCTGTTGAAAATGAGAAAATGGCTGGCAGTGTGATATCCTTGTCTCTGCGGGTTATTTTTAGTGCTGTTGGCTGATGCTGGTATCCCAGAGGGGCGCCAGGCCTTCCATATCTCTTCGGTGGTTGTTAAACAGGCCTGTGTGAAGGTCAGCTTTGGAGAAGCCCCTGGTCAGGAGAACAGCTTACCCACCACTGCCACCCAATTATCAAATGGCGGTGGGCCTGCTGCAGGATCTGAGCATTAGGGGAAGGGTGCAACCTGTTGAGGCAAGCTGTCAATTATCTCCAGGACTCTGTTCAAACCAGCAGCATGTGCCTCTCGCACACTGGGTTAAATCCAAACACTGAGTGCTCTCCTGCACAAAAATTACCCCCCCCCCCCCAAACACACACACACAGCACTGGGATTCATTACCCAGCCCTCATGTCTCTCTGTCTGATAATGAGTATTCAGCACAACCAAAACTGAAACATTACAAGCTCACAACTGGTCTCTCTCTCTCTCTCTCTCTCTCTCTCTCTCTCTCTCTCTCTCTCTCTCTCTCTCTCTCTCTCTCTCTCTCT
>JBBMFX010000021.1:4371940-4384162 GCA_037832545.1 Rhabdalestes septentrionalis
AGCAGCTATAGCTTTGTACTTTTCATAAACAAAATGCAAAACCCAAATATCTACTTTCCAAAAAAGAGAAATCACAAGGAATCGACAACAAATTCTGGCACTGTTTGTAAATCTGTCCTGGAGTTTATGCAGGTGCACTCAGTGCCTAAAATTCTTAATTTGAATTAATGTTTGCTTTTCATGACAAGTACTGGTGCTTATTTAAGAAATCAAGTTGGTGAAAGTTGAAAAAATATTGTTTTATATATTAATCTTATAACATTTTGGGAGTGTAATGAGGAGGTGGCCATTTTTGGCCACGAGGACGCTGAGTGTGATTTTTTTAAACTTGCTTTCCCTGCACAAAATAAACAATGCATAATAATCAGTATTGTTGTTAATCGGTTCCATATCTCAGACTGTACTATTAGTAACACAAGAAAATCCAGCAGCATTGAGAATATAGAAAATCTACACTTTTGAGGTTGTTTTCTAACAAGTGCATAGTGCAAACAAACTGGTATTAAGGATTAAAGGATAATAAAAAAAAAGAATGGAAATTGTATACTTATAACAAGTACTGATGTTAATTAAACACTTTATGCAGTAAAAATAGCAAAAAAGCATAAATATAATAAAAATCACAGATTTAATTATGTTGGTGGCCATTTTTGGCCACGAGGACGCTGAAAGGGGAGTAAAAACAAGGACAGCCAGAGTGTTAAACTACTAGGAAAATACTGGATATAAAAAAAAAACATTCTAATGAAGTTAATTTCATCCATGCTTATAGCTGTAAGAGTTCATTGCTTTAAAAAGCAAAAACAGTTTCCTTTAGGGATACATTTCTGCATATGTATTAAATGCAATGAAAGGAAATTAAAGGAGAAAACTGCATGATGTAGCACTACTAATGTGGCAATAGAGCTGAAGGAAATAAGAAAACATTTTAGGTAAGAATAAAACTGCATTAATTAATGGTGCATCATTCCTTCTGCAAAATAAAGTAAAAGTGAAATAATTCTGATACAGATAAGAACTAAAAATTGTGTGGAAATGTTAAATCTATACATTCCATTTTATACTCTTTTCTAGAAAGAGTTACCAGCACAGTAAGATACTGGCAGTACTGGCATTATCAAACCAGTATGTAGGTGTTTATCCTTATGCTGGAGAGCGTGCTTCTGCTATAGATTTAGGAGAACTGCCAGGTTTTGCAGTGTGTTCCAGAGCAACGGCCCTAGCCAGAACATCAGAGCATAAAAACAGAATCTCTCATCATGCTACCTATTTTTACCTGGGCTGAACTATTGGTAAACCACACTAAGAGTCCAGCATTAAGGGCGCAGCTGTTGCTAACATTCTCACAGCCCCCTCCTTTCTGCTGCTGTTTTTTCTTTCATTCAGTTGCCACCTAGAAAGGGGAAAATACAGTTAGCTCATTGCAGGCACAATGAAAACTAGAGCACCTCTCTCATATGATGTTCCAGAACAGAGAAACACATGCACACTAGTTATTTTGCTCTTAAATATTATTGTGCTTGGCCCAGACCCAAAATAGCAGGCTGAGATCTCCTCTGTTTCGAGGTGAAGATTGTACCAACTGTTTCAGATTAATTTGCATTTGTGGTACTGAGTTTCCCCTCTAATTCGCTCACATGCTCCCTCCTTCTTTCTTTCACCCGGGGCTGCATTAATTTCATTAATGAGTCTAAACCAATCAGAGGAAAGCATTATTGAATGTCAATGGCAGCATATGTCATTCCTAGCTTTATCTTCCCTATCATTCTAGAGCAATGGCATGCCCGGTATATCCAGCTGTTAGCACTACAGATGAACATTTCTAGTACACATGTTTGTGTGATCATACTTGAATAAATTTCTATCTGTGTGCGCACAGGTTGTGTTTGTGTGTTCATACTTGAATAAATTTCTATCTGTGTGCGCACAAGTGTGCATGCTCCCTCATCCTTTTAAGACCAAGGGCAGGAGAGAAATGACAGTAAGGTTTATACCCTGCAGATATTCCTAAAATTGGTGAAGTGTGTAGGCTTCAATGGCAAAATCATCTAATCCCTCTAGGTTTCATTAGACAAGTAGTTTGTGTTTCGAGGAAAAGTGTACACAGGTTTCTGGACAGTGTACACAGATTAAATCTAGACTGAAACAGATTATCAATGGCCACCTCATCCGCGTCCCCGTCTCGTCTGTCTTGATCCCAGTCCCCTGAGTACTAGGTTTCCCTTTCCTTTGCCTTCTTGCAGTCCCGTTCGTCCTTTTACTTTTGTCCACCCTACGTAGGTCCCCTTGCTCCCTTCCTAGTGTGTCTCCTTGGTTTGTACTACTCCCGTTCTATTCCTTTCACCTGCTCCTCATTTCCTCGCGTCTCACCTGTGTCTTGTTTGGTTTCCCTACATTAGCCGGCCGGTCCCGTTTCTCCCCGAGTCTTTCTTTGTCTGTTCATCTCTTGTATCTTGTCCTGCACCAACTCGTGAAGAGATCTTGGTGGCAGTGGTCTTGTTTGTTTGCTTGCTTGTTTGTACAAACCTTTCTCAGCCTAGTGGCTTAGCTTGCTTGTTTGTCTGTCCTCTCGTGCTTGTTGGTAAAGCTTTAGAGAGGTACTGCTTTAGATTGATTATTAATGTGCATTCTCTTCTGTTCGCAGACCCGTGTTCCTCCCGTTTCTCCATAAACCCTGACTCCTCGGTTCCTCCCCCTGGCTTGACGTGAGAGGCCTGAAGCTCTTTTGTTTCTTTTATTCGTTTGAGGAGCACGGGTCCAGTCTGTGTGTTTGTTTGTCTTGTGTTGATTTAAACGCTGAAACAAAGTTTCATTAAAACAAAATATCACCAGCGAGTGCGTCCTCCCCTTCCCTAAACCTTGCGGAGAGAACCTTGCGGAGAGATCCGTGACAGCTCCACTGATAATTCAGTCCAATATATGCCTTAGCTGTGTGTGGAATACTGAATTTAGCTGTCAACTTAATTGTTGAATTATTTAAAAAATTTATATTGCATGTTAGATGGTGTCTGGAATTTAAGAATAACTCCTGTTCCCCCGGTCCCAAAGTGTAGCATTTCTTCATTCAGTCCTTGTCTGTATTTATGCAGCATCAGAATGTTTTTGGAAATTAAAATTTCCAACATGCCAAAATAATTTAACTAGATCGTAGTAATTTCCTGCCAGAAGTTCAAAGATAACCTGTTTATAGTGGAAAAACTGCCATTTGTGATGTGGTAAAAAAAATGCCCAAAAAGGACTTTGTACAGTGAAAACCCTAAATATGTCCCCAAATATGCTCCTAAATCAAACTCGGCTCAATAGAATACCCTCAAAAGATTTATAGGTAAACCTGTATTTGTACTATACAGTTTACACTGGAGTGTAAAATAGCAATGTTACCCCTGTATAGACTGTACTGTAATTCCTGCATGCACATTTTTTGGTATATGATATGAGAACACTCAAGATGCTCCACAGGTGAAATTCTGGACTGCAGCCGAAATGGCAGCAGCCAATCAGCAGTGAGGAGAAATAATGTTTCTGTATTGGCTACAGCACAGCAGTATTTCACCATATCCAAGATGCACTTTCTTCATGTTCCTCTCCACAGCACCAAAAATGTATAGTTATATTTCATATGGAAATGTAGGTGAATTTACAATAATTATGTTACAAAATTAGCAGATTATGTATTTTTTAATAATTTAGCTATAAATACGAAAAAAGGTGTGTCTGGGCCTTGTCCACTACCCCCGTTTTCCCTATGCTGGTTGTTTATGTCTTGGTGTGGTGCTAGCACGAGGACGAGGGGGTGTCATGGACAAGGCCTGAACATCACAAAAGCAGAAAAAAATGGGGAGGATATCTGTGGTTTCCAAGTTAGTCGGGGTGTTTCCGTGAACAATTATTAGTTCGGTTCTCAGAAAAAATCCACAATAGACTGAAAATGCTGATCCATGTATATGTGGGTTTACTGTACTGTTTTATTTTCATGTTTGTATGTGTTTAATTATATACTAGGTGTTTTTTGCTTGGTAGCTACTTAACAAATTGACTTTTCTCAGTTGAAATAATTCCAACATGACCCTTGACCCTTCTTGACCCTTCTTACAAAAGTATTTCTATGTAAGAATTCTGGTTTGAGATCAGGCCCTCTCCTGTCCAACGATTAATGGGAATAAAAGGTTCCGTTTAACAATGTAAAATAGGAAATTATGAATATACTGTACTTTAGGCCTTAATTCAGGCCTTATGAAGCACTTTGTTATGTAAGTCAATGCTCTTCTTTAATACACCAGATCAGCTAACTAAGTAATTAACTTGCCTTTCCTGAATTTTCTAACGGGTTTACTCCAAGACCACAATGTAAATAAGATATATTTAGATATCTCTTAGTTCAAATAACTGCATCAGGGAAATCACTACTTGTGAGTTCCCTAAACAACAGAGAAGCGATGTGTTTCAGACACTCAATAAATGTAAAGGAGACATCTGGAGACTTTACCTTCCTCTGCACATTGTGACAAGGAAGTGCCGCCAGCACTGGAGATATTGTGAGTAGGATAGTGTTTCAGTTTCATGTCCCTGTCATGCTTTAATGTTGGCAGTTGTATTCAGTTGCATGTCAAATGCACTGCCTTCAGCACCTTAATTGCTCTGCCTTAGCTAAAGTTCACTCACATGCTAATTAAACAGATATACATCTATACGATTTAGATGAATTAACTCACAAAATGATACATCAGCTGCTTGATTTGAATATTTACATTTTAGACCAAAGAGATGCTGATGCTACGAGATATTGGATAACCAATATTTCGATACTGAATTAATTTATGATTATTCAAATAATATGTTCAGACTTCATTGGTTCTTCTCCTTTACAAACACCATCAGTATCATTACAACAAATAATTTCTTCTTTCATAGTGATGTGAAACAACAGAAACCAGAACATCCTAACAGGTTTTTGTATTACTCCATGAAGACATGTTTGACAGAATGATGTTGCCTTAGAAAACATCACATTTTCTGAGGTAAAAAGGAATGTGGTATGTTGTAAGGATTTAGTGGCCCAGTTATCCTTGTAGGGCTCTTGTTAACCAACATGGGGGGCTCAGATTCAGAGCAGGCATGTGGGGGCTAATCAATATCTGTGAAAAAACTCTAAGCAAAAGCAGAGGTAGAATGTATAAGAGCTTGGAACCTTGAACCATTGTGGTGTGGGCTCTTCAGGGAGGGGGCAGGATTGATTGTGAATTCAGGACAGAGTGAACTGGACCCTGGCATGCATATTCCTATTCTGCTGATAATGTGTTTGTCGAAAGCCTTCATGATGTGAATGATAGCGATAAAATGGGGACACTGTCTCTGACTTGGGCTTAATTTAACAGTATATACTCACACCTGAGCCTTTTATCTCCCAGATGGGTTATAGAATATTAATAAATAAAAGCAGAGAGAGACGGATGTCATAGTCCAGGGCATGGTTGTTTTGTAGATTGATAGATTGACTCTAAATGTGGCAAAATAGTGAGATTTTTGTCACACGTAAAAGGGAGAAGAGCCTGAGCCTCATTCATGAATAGGAAATGCAGCTTCCACAAACATTTAGTATGGAGGATTAGCAACCCACAAAGAAGTTCCAAATTTTATGAACAGTCGCTATAGTGTGAAACACATTAAAAGAGAGCAATTGGTCTACCCCTACCCACGTCTTCTCTTCTTCTTTAGTTAATTGAGTGTCAGCCACAGCATATCAGGCCCCTTGTTTGTCATTTGTCTTGGGAATGGCCCATACATGCATTTCACAAAGTAGAAATGCAAACTCGCATTCTTTTTGGAGCACAATTTAATTTAATGTGATTACTGAATTTGTTTTTGTTTTTTTCCCTGTTTAAGTACATGGATGAGGGGGGAATATATATATACAAATAAGAGAAACAGTTGAGATATAAGTAACAGTTTACACCTTACTGAGGCCATTGGCCATTCTGACTGAGAAGAATTCATGAAACAATGACACTCCATTTTTCTGACAGATTGACATTTTGCTGTTACTGAGAAGTGGTTTAATAGTTTGAGGTGAAGGGGAAAGGCCTGGATGGTGTTACTAGAACTCAGTCTCCAATGCTGTGGATTACCAGAGCCCACGTCAGTCTTTGGCGCCCTGCCATAGGCTGTGGTGTCAGTGTGGAGGTTTGAGTGACACGTCAGATTTGACCATGAATGGGGGTCGGCTGGTTGAAAGATGGCAAGGGCCAGACTACACCAGAGTGGGAGAGATGGGAGCGAACAATTCTCCTTGCTTTTATCCAGCACCATGCTGCTCTCTGTTTCACGTAATCAACACCTCTGTGCCTTGTTTTGAGTCAAGTGTTGTGAATTGCAGATAGGAGGTTCCAAAATTAGCACATTTCAGTCATATGCCTTGTATCTACTGCCTATGTTAGAGCCGGATTGGTCACAGCCAGTGGTTGTTATATCTGCTAGGTAGACCTAACGGAAAATGCATGTTTGCTAAGTTGCTAAGTTCCTGCCATGTTTGAATGGGACTTTTGCCTTACCTAATCAACACATCTGAGCCTCCTGGTAATCAAATGTTGTGTTATGTGTTTCTAAAAGTATCACATTACAATTACAAAGAGAAGTAATGCTTGTTTTTTAAGCACTGGTGAGCAAGCAGATGTATGGCCAAGTGGGCTAGTTTCTCCACATTTACCTGTTTGTCACGAGCTTTGCTATGGTGAACCTGAGCTAACATGTCAAAAAATCTCTAGTTCCTAGCAACCCCAAGCTATCAACTTCTGGTTTCATGAACTACAGACAAGAGGTCCCAAAGTAGCATATTACAATGATTTTTCATGTCTTGTGTCCACTGAGCATTACGTAACAGCTGGTTAGGCCATTGCAAATGACTGCAGATCTGGTTGGAAAAAGATCCTTAAAGAATGGCATTACATATTACATTAAAGGTCAGTCACTCACGGTACTGTGAGGAGAGTTAGGGGTTGAATTAGAGTCAGCACAATGCATGAAACCCTATTGTCTGGGTGCTATATATTACCTGTTTCCCTGTTTATATATCCTGCATGTGAGTCATTTCTGATGACCTGTGACATCACGCGACCCGGTGCGTGCAACAATAAGGCAGTGCCTTTATTATTCCAACTGTGTTTTGACAAGGTAACATTTTATGTATAGTAGTGAATATACAGTAGCAAGTGGCTGCATCTCTAAAAACCATCCACAAATATTTTACTCAAAAGACTAGCCCATTTTTTCACTTAAATGCTCCACCTCATGTAAATCTTATAATGACAAGGTCTGTGTCCCTTTTTCAAAGCATGTTACATTGCTGACAATATGTACTGTATAATCAAACGGCTCTACTCACACACTGGACACAGGATAAAATTTAGGTCACACAGCATTTCACTTTGCCTTTGATTCATCTCTTGGAGGAACAATTTGTCTTTGCTGTGTTCCTGCCTTAGTATTTCTCTACGGTCAGAACAGGCCTCAGAAGCCCTTATGAGGAAACAGACTACAGATGCATGCATAAAATTTGAGAAATGCCACACATATAAATAGTCTGATTGAACAAAAGACATCAGAGCTTTTTCAATTATGTCTAAATGCACTAAGATCTGCATAAATTTTTCTGCTCATCTACTTTTGGGGATCATAGAAAATAAAAAAATAAAAAAACAAGGACCCCACAGGAGATTATCCAACCAACATACATGTAGTGATTTAATTTTCACATTAGGAGAACTCATTAACATTTGAACATACTATGATGGCTCATTAATGCTATCATTAATATGCAACATTCCAGTATGCACTCAGTATGCACTGAGGTTGATGAATATTACTTAGGGGTGATTCCACCTATCATAATGATGGATGCACACTAGTGTTTATTTAATAGGGACAATCAATTCCATGTGCATAGTGCCCTCTAAGTGTGCTTATCATGAGACATCTTCTTTGAGTCTTGCTGGATGCACAAATTATCGTTGTATTTTGACGCAAGCAACTTTAATCCTTTTTAGCCAATATTAATTTATTTGGCATACATTTTCCTTTTTGGCCATACACTAGTACTTACATTACGGGGTGGGGAAGGGGGGGAGGGGGGGCCAGTTAAAAGCATGAAATGGTACAAAGGACAGTGCTGAAATGAAAGAGGAAAACATGGGTTATTAAATAAGGTTAAGGTTACCCAGAAGTGGGAAATAATTCTGTAGTGCCATGCAGTACCTCTGGTTTGTGACGGGTTGTTTGGGTTCATACTACAGCAAGGTGCTGACCCAAAATATAAGTCAGAAATACCTTAGAAAAAATATGATGGTAAGCTGGAAAACATGGCCTGGCCAGAAGTCTCCAGACTTAAACAACATCAAGCTGCTTTAGGATGAACTGGACAGAGGAGTGAAATCAAAGCAACCTATAAGTGCCACACACTTATTGGAAATTCTGCAACATAGTTGGGAAGAACTTTCCACAGAATGAACAATGAGACATTGAACAGAAAAATGTGTAATATACAGCGTTTTTTTTTTTGTTTGCTGAAAAATAGCCATTTTGGACATATGAGGTTTTGGTCTGACAGCAATGATATAAAACATTGAGAGTATACACCAGCTGAATTAGTATTTACTCACACCATTGTAAAATACTGCTTACAGGGTCAAGCTGACAAACAAGGGTATTTTCATGGTCTTGCTCATCTTTAAAAGTCCCAATATGTATGAGGACAAGTTTAAATGAATATTCAAAAAAGTACAACAAAGATGCCATACCTAATACTAAAAAGTAGTACTGGGCACAGCTACAAACAAGCTGTCAACTGCTGTGTGTTCGTGAGCAGTCTGCTCTCTTTCACACGGCTGTCATAGTTTCGCTCCCTCTTACCACTTAGACACTCACATACACTTTATGATTAGCCCATCTCCTCCACCTAAATCTAATGTTAGCTTATATGTAGTCACAGAACAGCATGCATCACATAGCCAGGCTAGATAAAGCATGAATCAGGAAAGCTGTGTAAAGATTCTGGTCTTCACAATACAGAGTGTACTTTCCTCCACCATGGGCTCCAAAACTGACAGGAGGAACTTCCTTGCTATGCTGTAGCTCTGTAGACTCACTTATTGAAGGAGGAGCAGGCCTGACCTGCATGCAGATGATTGATATACCTGCAGTTCATGCTTGTGAGTATATACTAATTATATGTGTATAAATAGTGGCACCCCTGATAAAGATGTGTGAAAAGCCTTAAAACAAATTCATTATTTTTGCACTACCATATTCTCTCACTGAAAAATAAGAACAATCTAAACTTTAACTTATTCTTTTTAAATCCATTATTAAGTAAATATTATTTTTAACAAAATGCTGGTGCCACAATTATTGGCACCCCTAACTGAAGATTTTTTGTTATACATATCGCGATAGTGTGGGGATTTCCGCAAACAATTATTATTTCCACATGCAGAAAAGTCCTCTAGAGACTGTGACCGCGGCTGCTGATACGCATATAAGTGTGCGGTTAATGTATATGTATAGTCATGCCCAAAATGTTACATACATACGAGAGGAGTCATTTCATTGTGTGTATTTTTTTTTCAGTGTGTTAAAGAACTTTTAATAAGTAATTAATGACACATTGTTTTTCTCGGGGTATAAATAAGATGTAACACTGAGAACCTGCCATTCAAGTAAGACAGATATGTTGAACTTCATAATTCAGGAAATGTCTACAAGAAAGTACCTACTTACGTAAACATGCCCTTATACATCTATATGACAAAATGTTTAAATAAACCTGAGAAGGGCACTTTCTACTTCCATTTATGTTACTTTATTAATTCTGTTGTGAACCAAATCATTGAAAGTGATGGAGCTAGTTTTAATTGCGTTTTTTTATTATTATAGTAATGCACTGGAAGATGAATATTGAACAGCAAGTTATACAAAAAAGGAAGCTGAAATGACTCTCTAGAGGACTTTTCTGCATGTGGAACTTATAATTGTTCGCGGAAATCCCCGCACTATCGTGGATATGCCACCATGTCCTCTTGTGGGTTTGTTAATATTTGGGCTCAACAGTTGGCAAGCCGGTCAGACACAAACAGAAGGAGCCTCTGCTGCTCAGCACTGCACCCAGACATAAACAACTAACACAAGGACAAGGGGGCATGGTGGACGAGGCACAGACTTCACAGTCGGCTGTATTCAGAGGCAGGAGGTTTGAAAGTAGCCAATCCGAGAATGTCATTTATTTCTCCTTGCAGCTGATAGGCTGCTGCCCTCGCAGCTGCAGTCCAGAATTTCCCCCGTGGTTCGTCTGGAGTTTTCTCCTATTTTTAGTTGTTTTATTTTTGGTTTTTGTATTTTTATTACTGTACATTAGATTCATATATTACTGCATTTACTTGCTTATACAAAAGGAAACATGCATGCATGTATTAGAGTACAGTCTATTCCAGGGTAACCTACAATCTAGCACAAGAACAAGTTAACCTTTACATTTTCTTTCAGGGTAATGTAATAAGTGAGTATAAAATGAGGTTTTTGGGAGAATATATTTTGGCACATATTTAGGGTTTACATTATAAAATACACATTTTAGGCAGTTTTTTTTGCCAGGCCAAGAGCAATTTCCAATTACTTATTTTAAAGAGGTAAAAGTATTTATTGTAATTTATTTTTTCTAGCCTTTTCCTCTGATTGCAGTCCAAGAGTTACCTGGATTCAGTGTCAGTGGATTGTAGTTTTGAATGTATTTGATGGATGACATAGTGAATCAATGTCTTCATTATATGAAATGTTATTGCTAGGTGCTCCCTCTGAAACATTGGCTGTCACTTGCTGCAGAAGACCTCACTTGTTATTCCAGACATGATAGGTGCTTCTGCAGCACCTTTTGACTTGAATTTTTTTCTTTATCTCCTACCAAGATGTCAGATTTGTTATAGGTGTTTAAGAGACAACAAAGAAAGAGACCTGAAAAAATGGCTGAAATGACAGTTG
This sequence comes from Rhabdalestes septentrionalis, assembly GCA_037832545.1. Taxonomy (NCBI): domain Eukaryota; kingdom Metazoa; phylum Chordata; class Actinopteri; order Characiformes; family Alestidae; genus Rhabdalestes; species Rhabdalestes septentrionalis. Next base: position 4,382,963 of record JBBMFX010000021.1, read on the forward strand.
TTAAAAGGTGCTTCTTAGGGAAAAAAGTTCAAATTGCACAACAGATTTCTGCAGAACACAAGCTTCAGTGAAATCTGTGGACTAATCAATGAACACATCCCACTACTGAGCTTTAAATGCATTTTCCCCGCCAGATTTTACAATGTTCCCACCCTTCTCCCCTTTACATTTACTCTTTGAGGTGAAAGTTCTATCACCAAGTGGATTTTATGTGTAGTATTATGCATGAATCTGGGTGAAAAATGCATTCTCTGAAAGTGAAGCGGATCATTATGTGCCTTTTTTATGACGAACAGCAGGGATTGCCACCTTGATTTTTTTCCTGCTCTAATTTTATTCCAGACATATTTCCTCATGGACAGTCATTGGTTTAACTGCCACTGAAATTATCATCATGAAACACCAGCCATTACCATAATATTCACCTAATAAAGCAAGATTGCAGATTATTATGTGAACCCTTAATTGCAATCAGAATTGTCAGAATTATTAAATACCAGCACTTGCCCTACATTGTTCATCGTTCAAACCAACTCACTTTTAAGTGCTAAAATATTACCAGGCCCTAACCCCAATGCTATGCAGAAAATAAAGTAGTTGGTGCTTTATTGCATTTTTGCGTGCAGTTCAAAGTTCTCTTTTAATTGTGACTGCCAGTAAAATTACTGTCTTTCCTAGATAGCCTGTCTTGTGGAAATGGAGGCAAAGCACTGAGAATGTAGAAAAAGACAGTTTGATCACATTCACATCCATTTTTGTTCTGATTTCATTGAAATCTGAAACTGGTATATGTGTCTTAATTGTCTCTCTTTTCTGCTTGTAGGTAAGTCTCCCTTTGGCATTTTGGGGTTGATGTTTGCAGCAGGATGGCACAGATCATTAAAGAAAGCTCTGCATTGTGGCCACAGTGTCTGCTAAAGTTTCTGGTCTCGGGTAGGCTGGTTCAAATCTGACTTTAAGCTCAACTTTTATAGTACAATAAGGTGGTGTGTTTGATTAAATGAAATTAATTCTCATGTGTTTTCTCTTATAGTGAGGTTTATCTGGTGATTTTCAATCAAAAATAAATTTTGATAGTCATCTAGTATTATTTGACACTTCTACATAGACTTTCCCTTCACAAACACACACACACACACATACACACACATACACACACACACACACACACACACACACACACACACACACACACACACA
>JBBMFX010000021.1:4386709-4408273 GCA_037832545.1 Rhabdalestes septentrionalis
TTGGACACTTTTGCTCCTGCGTGTGTGTGACGTCATCACGACTAGTCGACTCGACCTAGACTATCTTGATGAACTAACCGACTAGGAAAAATCTGAAGTCGTTAATATATAATATATATATATGTGTGTGTGTGTATATATGTGTATGTATATATATGTGTATGTATGTAAGTGCAGTGTTAGACACAGAGCACCTTTAATCCTCTCCAGCTCCATTAAAGACAGATGCGCCTTTTATTCCTCCACCTAGAACTGGAGATGCTCAAACATTAAATCCCACCAAGATGTCCCCACGGAAATTATAGGTGGACACTTGAAAGTCAGATTGGGGTCCAAGAGACGTTTCCAGCATGAGCCACTACTCCCCGGGGGAGCGGAGCTATGATACACGGAGCACGGAGCATCCTGTGCTGGTAGAGTTTACACCAGCTGAGTGAGTTTACCTCAGCAGCAGCAGTGAACGAAATAAAAACTAAAAGTGGCCAGTCGCTAACTGTTGCCATGTCATTGATTCAATTATGAATGCATATTAAGAATTTAGATATATTTGTTAATTCTAAATTATTTGTTATATCTGCGTAATTTTGTATCTATATACTTGCATTTGCTGTAATGGAAGAACAAGTAGTTTAATATGTATGTATAGGCCATAGTTTAAGCTTGTGTGGTGCTGCTTGTAACCATTTACTTGCCACTGCAGTTAAAAGCTCTCGAATAAATCTGTTGGTTCAAATAAACCCTGAGTTCACCAACTCTCGCGAGTGCTCCATCATTTTCCTTTGATGATCCCTAGATTGTTACATTGGTGTCAGAAGTGGGATGGCAATGATGAATCAGACAACGCTGAGAGGAATTGAAGAATTCATCCACCAGCAGAGAGCGGCAGAGGGTGCTCCGGCCAGTTCCAGCGTCCCCCGGCGAGACAGCGAAGCGGTCCCAATCTGCTGGCGGCAGGGGGCCACTGTGAGCAGTGGCTCCCAGCAGAGGCCAGCGGAGATGGCGAGCAGCTGCCGCGACAAGAGGGTGGCATGCTTCCCCTAGCAACGGCGGCTGGTGGCGGCAAGCGGCCTGAGGATGCCGGCACCAAACGACGATGGCAGGCTCATGCCATTCCAGTGAAGATGCCGTCATACAGAAGGGACAAGCCACCTGACACATTCCTGACCCAGGTCCGGCTGGCGGCGACGTTCAATGTCTGGACTCCGGCAGAGACGTTGGAGCCACAGAGGCACGGAGGTGCAGCGAGGCGTCGCTGTTTCTGGTGCAGCGAGCTGGGGCACATCGCACACTACTGACCCGCTCCTACGCCTGTGGACCTCGTACCCCAGCAGCAGTGGGGCAGTGATGAGGGGAAATCGTCGCCTGCTTCAGGCCCTTTTCCCCACCCTGTTGGTTCGAGTGTGCGGTTGGGACACGCTGGATTGTATTTGGATTGTTCTGTGGACGGCGTCGTGTGTAGGGCCTTGGTGGACACGGGGTCCATCATTTTGTTAATTCGCAAGATTACTGCACAAAAAGAATTTCCGAAGCGGCCCGGGGTGAAATTTGAACATGGATTGGAAGATCACCATGGTCATGGGGCAGCGTGTGGTCATGCGGGGGCGGAAAATGGCGCGTATGGCCATAGGTGACCGAGTGCTTGAACACCCATTTCTGGTGGGGTCCACCCAAGACAGGTGCATCGTGGGGCTAGACCTGCTGCAGCGTTTCGGGGCAGAAGGGGCAGGTGCGCAGGCGGGGCTCGTAGTCGGGGGTCCAACCTGGTCCAACACAGCATTAACACTGGGGACGCGCACCCCATCCATCTGCGACATCATCAGCTCCCCATAGCCAAGTGGGCCACCGCGGAGGAAAAGATTCAGGAAATTTTAGAGTCTGGGGTGATTGAGCCGTCTGATAATCCTTGGTTGGCCCCTGTAACACTGGTAAAGAAAAAAGATGACTCATGGCGGTTCTGCATTGACTATCAGCGGCTCAATACCATAACGCGTAAAGACTCCTACCCGCTTCCCCGTATCGACAAAGCCCCATATCCAGCTCTTCCTGGTTCAGTTTCCTGGGCCTCGGGAATGGCTACTGGCAGGTGGAGTTAGCTCCTGAGGTGTGACCTAAAATGGCGTTCAGTATCGGGCAAGGCCTTTTACAGTTCCGGGTCATTGCGTTCGGGTTGTGTAATGCCCCGGCCATGTTCTATCGGCTCATGGAGAAGGTACTCGGGGACATTCCACGCTCACGCTGTGTGATCTACCTTGCCGAACTGTTGGCCCATACGCGTAACTTTGAGTCCGAGTTGCGAAATTTGAGAGTTTTTGGCGCAATCCGCCGTGCCAAGTTATGACTTCATCCAAAGAAGGGCCACCTGTTCCACCACCAAACCTAGTTTCTAGGGCATGTGATTAGCGAGGAGGGCATTGCCACTGACCCAGGGAAGGTCGCTGCAATAAAGGACTGGCCTGTGCTGGCTAACATCCGTCAACTGCATGGCTTCTTGTGTCTGGCGTCGTATTATTGGCGTTTCATCCGGGATTTCCATTGCGAGTGTGCTTCACCGGCTCATGCAAAAGCGACAGCCGTTCGATTGGGACAATGAGTGTGGAATGCACGTTCGCATTGTTGAGGGCTGCATTAGTCTCCGCTTTTGTGTTAGCCTACCTCAGTTTCCAGCAGACCTTCATGTTAAACACTGATGTGAGCGACGTAGGACTGGGGGCTGTGTTGTCGCTGACTGGAGGGTCAGTTTGTCACCTATTTCAGCCGTTCTCTATCACGGGCTGAGAGAAAATACTGTGTGACGCGCTGCGAGTTGCTGGCCATTTTGATTGCGCTAAAGCATTTCCGGCCGTACCTTTGCAGGCAGAAATTCTGCCTTCGGTCGGACCACACATCGCTCGGGAGGCTCATGAGCTTTAAGGAGCCCGAGGGTCAGCTTGCTCATTGCCTGGAGGACCTGCAGTCCTTCGACTTTGAAATCCAGCACCACGCCAGAAGGCTGCACGGTAACGCCGACGCGCTGTCTCTGTGTCTGTGTGGGTAGGGGGTTTCCGGTTTTGCAAGAGAATGGAGGCGAGGGATAGTGAGGCAGAGGAGGTATGGGTTGCTTTTGTGAGGGCAGCGCATCCAGAGGGTATGCGTGGGCTTAGCACGCAGCAGCTGTGTGAGGAACAGGACGGAGGCAAGGACATCAGGCGGCACGGTTGGAGGAAATCTCGGACACCGACCCTGAGCTGAAAGCATTGGTCGCACAATGGGACAATCTGGTCGAACAGGACGGGTTGTTGTATCGCTGTTGGTCTCGTCCCGTAACTCGTGGCACGACTCTCCAACTCGTGGTCCCTGAGTCTTTGTGTGGAGTGGTGTTAGCGCTAGTGCACTGAGCTGCGGGCTCGGGGCACTATGGATCAGCCAAAACATTAAACCTGGCTCGTCGATGATTTCACAGGCTGTGTTGTCGGCCGTGCCGTCACCTGTGCTAGATCGGGGTTGGATCTGGTTTCACAAGGGTGGTGTGGATCCTTTGGTCCTTTGCCAGTTGAGAAGCGTGATGCTGGCGCTCACTGTGGATCATATTCTTCATTTGATTCTGATTAATGGTAGATCTCTAGCGAACAAGACCTTTTTACTAATAATTTTTTCACTTAACGTGAGCTGGATTTTATGTTTTTGACAGAGACCTGGCTTAAAGCTGGATTTCTTTTTCTTTTTCTAAACTTCTTCCACCTAGCTGTGATTTTATAATCTCACCACGGACTACTGGTGGTGGTCTGGCTTCTGGGTTTAAATCTGTTTTTCATTGCAGAGAGATTGCGGTGGATTCTTACAGCAGTTTTGAATTGCAGCTCCTTGAGACTAGTTTTCCTGCGACTGTGTTATTTGCGGTGGTATATTGACCTCCAAAGTACAATACGAACTTTATTCAGGACTTTGCAGACTTTCTGGGAGGGATTGCATTAAAATATGATCACTTTTTAATTATTGGTGATTTTAATATACATGTGTCCAAACCTTTGGTAAAGAGTTTCTCAATCTAAGTGACTCATTTAGTCTCATGCAGTCTGTCACTGGACCAACTCATGAAAAAGAACATGGTTACTACTGCATGGACATGGTTACAACAAGGTTACTACTGATCCTCCTACTTTATCTTTTTGTCGAGGTGTCTTCCAGCAGTTTGAACCTATTACTTTTTCTTATCTTTCTGTCATAGTGAAACAATTACATCCTACAAATTGCCCCTGTGATAGTATTCCTGCAAGATTACTTAAGGATGTTTTTTGATATTGTTGGGTCAAGCATTGTACATTTGGATAACACATCTCTCAGCTCAGGATGTGTACCAGCTGTTTTTAAGCATGCCACTGTGCAACCACTCTTAAACAAAAATTTAGATTCCTCAATTTTTTCTAATTTTACACCTATATCTAAACCCCCCTTTTTATCAGAAATTTTGGAGAGAGTTGTTTTTAATCAACTTCAATCATTTTTAGATGTACATTGTATGTTTGAAGTATTTCAGTCTGGTTTTAAGCCTCGACATAGTACAGAAACTGCTCTGCTAAGAGTCACTAATCTTCCTTTAGTTATTGACTCTGGTAATTCTACTGTTTTGGTCCTTTTGGATTTGACTGTGGCCTTTGATACGGTCAGCCACTCGATTCTTTTATCTAGACTTGAACAGTGTGTTGGTATTAGGGGCATAGCCCTTAAATGGTTTCAGTCATATTTAACAGGCAGAAGTTTTTCTCTTCATTTACGTGAATTCTATTCATCTACTGCCCTTATTTCTTGGGGCGTTCCCCAAGGGTCCATTTTGGGCCCTATGTTGTTTTCTTTGTATATGCACCCTTTGGGGATATTTTTAAAACGCATCAGTTTTGTCACTACATAATTGCCTGAGAGATTTAAAAATACGTTTGGATCAGAACTTCCTTTGTCTTAACGAAAATAAGACTGAGATTGTAATGTTTGGTCATCCTGGTGATCTGGGTGCTTGTGTAGATGCACTTGATGATTTAGGAACGTATATCCATCCATTTACCAGGAATCTCTGTGTGATTTTTGATGGTACTTTTAAATTTGATAAACAGATTAGTTCTGTTATAAAAGCCTTTTTTTTTCAACTGAGACTGTTGGCGAAAGTCAAGGCCTACCTTCCATGTAAGGAGTTTGAAAGTATAAATCATGCTTTTATAACGTCAAGACTGGACTATTGTAACTCTTTATATGTTGAATTGGATCAATCATCTCTCCAGCGCTTGCAGTTGGTTCAGAATGCAGCAGCTCGGCTTTTAACTGAGGCTAGAAAGAGTGAGCACATTACCTAGGTCTTAGCTTCACTACACTGGCTTCTTGTCCATTTCAGGATTGATCTTAAGATTTTATTGTTTGTTTTTAAGATTTTAAATGGGTTGGCGCATGTATATTTATCAGAGCTTTTACATTTTCCGACTCCCATTAGAGAACTGAGGTCGTCTAATCAGTTGCTCCTGGAGGTTCCGTGAGTCAGATTAAAATATAAATGTAAGCGAACTTTTTCTGTGGTGGGATCGAAGTTGTGGAACGATTTACCTGCTCACATTAAGTCTGCTCAGAGTGTTGATATTTGTAAGTCATTACTTAAAACACACTTATATTCTTTGGTTTTTATTTTTTGAGTTGAGTGTTTGAGACATTTTGACAACTTTTTAATGTATTGATTGGTTGTTTGTAATCATCTTTTTAGTGAGTGTGAAGCACTTTGGTCAACAATGGTTGTCTTTTAAATGTGCTATATAAATATTTGCTATTTATATAATTAATTACAAACATCCTGATTAATCAATTTAAATGCATTGCACACATTTTTGCTATAAAACTATTTTAATATGTAAATTATTTTGGCAAATTTGTGAATGACTAATCAATATTACAGACTTTAAATGTGTCTTTTATTTAATAATTGATTTTGTCAAAATCTAAAATATGACTTAATGCACTAAGGGAAGACAATGCTTCAGCAAGATCAATGATGGAACAAGGTCTGTCTACAAGGTGCAGTTTAAGACAATGTATACACACAGGTGTTAAGATGAATTATGTTGCCTTGTTTTTAAACTGCTACCTTTACATTTATACAGTTAATAGTCAGTTTATACCACTGATAATGATGAGAAGTAGACAAATAATATGCATACTCAGATCAAAACATGTAAAAAACAAATAAACGTATTTGTAAGCTGTTTATTGATGTTGAAAAATGTTACCTTTAAGTTTAGGCAGTTCATACAGACAGTTTATAACACTGATAATTATGAGAAACTCAGAGAAATGCTACTGTGAAGCAGGGTGTTCTGGTGATTTTTGCTGCCTTGTCGAAAAATCCTACTGTAATGCAAATTCAGAGCAGAGCCTATCGATTCATTCTATGAAAAGTTGCTTCCTTGAAGCTTATACAGCTGCCAGTGTCCTACAGTAACACAGATTTATGGGCACAGCACTGAATCACAAACCCTGGAACTGGACATGCGCAGAAAGACATGGTAGCACATCTTGATGGTAGTATGTTTCAACAGAACACAAGAGTGGGTTAAAGTCACGTGGTGTAATTTATTAGCTTTTTTTAACACGTTATTTTTTTCTGTAATTAACTTATTTAACTTAACATGTAAATTTGACACTCCTAATATTTACATCAGATGTCAAATAAGTATTTTTTGCAGTATAGCATACATTTTTTATGCATCGGCCATCTGATGGAAAGCCTTCAGGGATTTGATATGGAGAGGTGTATGTGTGGGGCATTGTTTACATGAGAACCATAGCTCTCTGCGCTGTCTCATATGCTCCTCCACATCACATGAACTACAGAAGAAAGTGAGGGGAAAGGGAGCAATCCCTCTGGATGAAAAGCTCATCCAGCAAATCTATTGATTGAGGGACTGCAGGCCAGTGTTAGCATTGTAAGTTGAATATGTAAGAGATAAAAAGTGAATGATATTGACCAGCTTCATTAAGGATATTAGTGTGATTAATAGACCTGTCCCAGCCTTTGATTAAACTATTTTCCAATTTGTTAGCCTCATCCTTATAGTCAACCAATATAAAGCAAGGTTCTTTACATATAATGGTCCTTTGAACGCTGAAGGTTAGAAAAGGTCTTCATAGCCTACAGCAAAGATTATTCATGGAGAAAAAGGACTTTATAATGGCAATCATGCCACTCACTAGCTAAAGGTCAGATATCTTATATAATTGGTAAGCTAAAACGTTATGAGTGATATGCTTTAAAAACAAATAAAAGCTATGTGTCCTACTTTAAGATTCAAGGTCTTTATTGTCAATACAGTAATATACTAAATAAACAGCATATCGAAATACCGTTTCACCCCAAGCCTCCCATTGGGCATTTATAAGAATATCACAATATATTTACAAGAGATATACAACTGGAAACTACAAATAAAAAATAGCTAACTAAATTTAAATAAGATTATAAATGCTGGCTACATCTATGTACAGGTAACAAAGACAGGACAGGAGACAATACAATGTGATCATGTGTAGTTACAATAAAATTAGATGATGTGCAGGAGGTATTTGAATACCAGGTTTACTTTATGGTCAGGATAAAGACAAAGACATGTGCAATTTGTTAAATGTCCAAAAATTAACATGGGATAGATGAGTTCAGTATCTGTGTGGCTGAGGTGTGCAAATAAGCATATTGTTCCAAGATCCAAGTTTGAAGTGAATTTGTAAAAGTACTTCTTGTTAATATTGAGCTTTTGGTGAATATTGTGATTTTGGTGATTTGTGGTGATTTGTGTGTACAGCGCTTATTGTATATTGCTTGAACATGAAAAATCCTGTTTGTAGTGTCTTTCTTTGAGTTGATTGTTTATAAGCAATCAACACAATCAAAAGTTATGTTTGTAAAAGTGTTTGTTTGTAAAAACCTGTCTGTAAAAGGTTTTTGTTTGTAAAAGATTTTAGGTTTGTAAAGGTTTTTGTGTTTGTAAAAGTGTTTGTTTATCAGACCTTTGGTGGCAATGTGTTGAGGGCTTTGACTGCTTGGGGGAAAAAGCTCTTGCAGTGTCTGGCAGTAAAAATTTTGATGCTGTGAAATCTTCTGCCAGATTGAAAAAGGGAGAACAGTGCATGTGAGGGGTGGGAAGTCTCCTTCACTATGCTGTTCACCCGTCATAGAGGAGGGAGGCAGGTGGGAAATGGCTTCAAATGATCCTCTCTGCTGTCCTCACTATACGCTGCAGAGACCTATTGTCAGTGAAAGTGCAGTTCCCATACCAGATTGTGATGTAGCAGCAGAGGATGCTCTCAATTGTCCACTGGTAAGATGATGTGAGGATGGGAGGAGGGAGACTGGCCTTCTTCAGCTTCTTAAGAAATTGAAGATGTCATTGGGCTTTTTTCGTAATGGTGGTGGTTGTGTTCATGTTCCAGGATATGTCTTCTGCAATGTGCACAAACAGGAACATCACACTGTTGGCAATTCAACAGTAGATCCGTTGATGTTCAGTGGGGTGTGGGCCGATGAGTTCTTTCTGAAGTTAACTTCCATCTCTATGGTCTTCTAAACATTTAGAGACAGGATGTTGTTCTGGCACCAGTCCACCAGAGGTTGTACCCCCTTTCTGTTTGCAAACTCATAGTTTTTGGTGATGAGACCCACCGATGTTTTTATTTCCAGTAGGTTCAACTTCTTTACCAGCTTATGGTGAATGACTGAAGCTGGGTCCGAGAAGTACACTTGTTTTCTCGTTCATTACATAGTGTTTGCTATACAGGGGGTTAACTAGTAAACGAGGGATGGTGAGATTTATTTAATTTAGGACACTCAGGATGTAAGGTTTTCACTGAATGTTGCTTAAATAATGAGCTGGATCTTGGCAATTTATCTCTGTTGCCTAAACACACGTCTTGTTTCTCTAGTTCAGACACAACCCGCACATGAAGCAGGGACTGGTGGAAATGGGGGACAGATTGATCCATCTGGGGGCTACTACCAGAGCTGGACTGGCCATTGGGTGTACCAGGCATTTGCCCAGTGTGCACATGTCAATATTGGACTGGCCAGGTATTTTTGGGCCAGGGCGGAATCCCGTCTGCCGCCTCAGATCATGTAAGTCACCCACCGCAGGATCGGGGCTCACAGTGCCCGGCCCGATTTTTGTTCCAATCTAGCCCCAGGTACTAGAGTCCTCCATGGAGAGAGAGAGAAAGAAAGTGCAAGTATGACAGAATCTCCTCTGTTTGAAGTCCCACTTTGCCCCCCGCCCTCCTCCCTCTGCCGTGCTCCTCTTCTTGACTTTCGTGGGATAAAAGTAGTGTGCAGTGTGTCTGAAAAGTGTCCTTGTTCACCATATAGGGCACGGAAAAAGAAATCCTCAGTGCACAATGGTATATGTGCATTCATGTAGTTTACAGTGTCTGAACACTAGATTTTGGCATGTCACGTGGTGAAATTGATTAAAAAACACAAAATGATTAAATAAATAGTGTGATTAACTACATAATGAACGAGTGCACTTTTTGGACACAGCTTGTGTTGAAAGCTGAGCAGAAATCAACAAACAGCATTCTGACATAAGTGTCTTTTTTGTCGAGATGGGAGAGAGAAAGCTGAAGAGCAAATGAAATGGCATCACCTGTGGAGCCGTTTGGGTGATAAGTGATCTGTGCCAGGTCTAGACACTGTGGAAGCTGAGTTTTCATGTGCCTCAATACCAGCCTCTCAAAACACTTTGTGATGATGGGTGTTAGTGCCACCAGCCAGTAGTTATTAAGTCAGGAAACTTCTTTAGTAAAGAGATGATTTTTGTAGTTTTAAGGCATGCAGATAATTAAAGATGTCTGTGAAGATGCCTGCAAGCTGCCCAGGTATGTTGTCAGGTTTTACAGCTTTTTGTGGGTTTACTCTGAAAAGTGAGTAAACCCTGTCATTCTAGAGATTTCCAGACTGTGCAAGGTTAGGGGAGTTGGAGATTAGAGAGTTTTTTGTGAGGCTGGCCCTGACTTCAGTTATCTGCAGACTTTGCTAATTGAGGGTCCTCTCCAGTGGAATTTAAGGCTGATTCCTTCTCCCTTGGTAGAGCTGTTTAGGAGGCAAAACAAAAAGACAGGTCAACATGTCACACACTTGCTTTTCAGTGACTAGTTTCAACTCTCTGAGAAACATGCTTTTAACCGTGGAGAAAGATCATTTATTGCTTTTTAAGAATCACAAACCCGCATGGGTCTGACTTCTTTCAGTTGGATTTAGGAGTGTAATACTGGCATTCAAACTGTCAATTAAATTCCATTCGGTAGCCATTCAGGATCCAGTCCATTCTATTCCAAAGGAAAGGTATGCGTGTTCCAGAGTATCCACCCTTTCTTTTGAGAACTGCCAAAAGAGTACAGTGGACACCCCAGGAGTAGCTCCTAAACAGTTAATATAGAGCATATTAGACATTTATAGTCACACGAAATTGCTAAATGGTCCATGCATCTTCTGTATGAATCGAGTTTGGTGTTTAAAATTTCAAAGCTTAACCCTCAGGGAGCTGCATTATTGCCATGACCAAAGCAAACAGAAATTACTTAAAAACGTTAGCCTGACATACATGCACTGTGCACCATGTAAGATGGCATGTCAGGTTCAAACTTAATATCTCATTATGACTGTATGTATATATTAATAATTATTGTGATTCAAATCCCTGAAGTTTTGAATAATGCATACCTTTAGTGTTTGATATGCTTGTAGCATATCAAAATGTAGCCAAGTGGTGTGGCTGTTGAGTGAGGGGAATCAAATAATAAATAATTCCCTCTACACATAGCATCCCATCCTTCCATTTGTCCCAAAATTTTCAAGGTCATTAATTTACAGTATTGGTTAACAAGCAAATCTGGATTTGGACTGTTAAAATAGTGCAGATCCTGGTACTTGGTGTGTCTTCAGCTTCTCTAGCAAGGCGTACTGAGCTTTAAAAAAAATCTGTAGAGTAAGCCATGTGTTAAAACACCTTCACCTGCCAAATAGAATCTGAAATCCATAAAAAGCTTAGAAACCCAATATTTTCAACAGCAATATGTATTTGCCTGCCTAATTCCTCGAGGGAAGTTTCCATCTTCTGTTACCACCTCAAAGCCATTGCTTCTAATTGTATTTTTTCCCCTCATCCTTTGCAGATGGATTATGAAATTAAGTTTCTCACTCATTTGGCTTGCTTTTGTTTTTGTCACAGGTGCCATTTGCTATCAACATGTGGCCTTTGTGGGAAGCATTATGTATTCAGGGTAAGCGGAGTTTACTGACAGGAATAAGTGACTCTCAGCCATGCGGCTGCAATGTGCTCAGTAGTGACAATTACTCTGCTCGGAGTGACAGAAAACAACAATGACTAAGATGAAGTGAGAAATGTAGCTTTCACTGAGTCTTCTAAAACAGAGGAACCTTCTCATACTGAAAATCCATCACATTGCTTACTGCTCACTTTTCACTCTTTTTAAGCTTTTTTTTTTTTACATCAGAGTTGGTGTTGTCAAAAATAGTCTCTTTTTTCAGTATTACTGAGGGTCATTTCATGTAGGTTATGACCCTGAGTGCGAAAGCACTTATTAAAATTTTCCAGAACTTTGGCTGACATTATGTAAAGAGAATCATGTCATGCAATTACTGTACATGGTCCTGACTTATCTCCCCAGAAAAAATATTTTCGGAATATTATGAAAACTAGATCTTTTGAACAATCTAATAACTGTCACATTTAGGGTTCCCGCAAGCAAAGCTGAATAAAAGGATCATGTTTTTAGAATGAACATTTGTTAGCTGGGTACATACGTTTGGTTGGCAGTGGCCTCCTGGTGTTAAAGCTCACTATGACCCAGTGATACTGACCCTGTGGAATTTACTGATTCATTCTTTTCGAGGCAACAGATTGACAAGGCCAAGCACTTGATGCTGGCTTTCCCTAGTAAATAAAGACTTATGAGTGGCCTTAGAGGGGGGAGAGTTGGGAGGGCTTGGAGGAGATATGGATTAACTGATCCCTGTCAGCAAAACCCATGCTAAAATGCACCCCATGTTTAAACAGCTCAAGGAAAGGAATTTGAATGTCCTCCAGTGAAATATTGACACCTGAGATAATGGTACATTGATCCTCATCTCCAGTCTTTGAGAGGTTGGTGAATCCTTTGTGTTGCACTGCATTAAAATTGGTTGCTGTTTGGTTTATTCTTAATATAAAGAACAGCTCACGGCATTCTTTTTTCAAATGCCAACTCCCTGCGACTAAATCGAAAGAGATAGAGGAAATATTTTGCTGCTTTTAGCTAACTATGCAACATTTTAATAATTCTCCTTTCCTCTCAAGATGTTGTAAATGAATATTGATATTTTGTCTGTGAGATGGTCCTCATAAGTGCTGCTTGCCTGGGTGGAAGTAATTATACATTTTGTATTTGCATTTGGTGAGTTGCAATTACCTGCCACATGTGCTTTATGCAAGACTATTAATAAGCCTGCTCTTTGATTCCATCTATCCAGAGCTGTCAGAGACTGTGAATGTTGCAGGATGCACAGCTGTGATTTCTAAAAGCATTTTGGAGGTGTGCACAAGGCACCTACACTCTGATCGATCACACTGCTCCCTCGCCAGGCTCCTCTCACACCAGCGCACTAAAATTAGGCCCCACACACTCCAGCCGTACACAGGCTGTACCTGTGTATTAGGGCCTGGATTAGCAAGGATGAGATGGGATCTATTAAAATGAGCAAATGATTGAATGGCAATATTGTGCAAAAAATGCAGGTTTTGTTTGTTGCAGTTGACTCCTTTATTTTTGTACCACATTTTGTACCACAGCTTTTTTTTTGACTGTTTGATGCTGTGTATTTTTTTTTTCCTCTCCATTGTTTTCTTCCATACACATTTTTGGAGAATCAAATATAAAATTTAATCTGCATTCCACACCAAAGAGCACCACGTGCTCCCATTCAAACAAAAGACAATGGTTGGTGAAAATACAGCACATTTCCTGGGAAAATAAAATTATTGTTACTAGATGAATGAGAATTTGTTTGTTGCCATAGCAACTCCTTGGGTCATAAGCAAGTGAGAAGAGGAGGCTGGGGCTGAAGCTGTGAAGGTGATTAGTCTTTTGTGTCTGTCATGCTTAATTTAGCATCGCACACATTCAGACAAGCACATACTCACACTATACCTCCAGCACCTCACTCAACATCACAGGAAATGAAAGATGAGGGACTGTTTCATAGGAAATTATCTATACTCTATATAGTTAATCAAATCGAAAAGCCTCTGTCAACTTTATTTAAATGGATCCTTGAGTATGTTCAAGTCATGTTTTGCCCTTTTTCATTGCCTGCCATAGAGCCAAGACAATAATCTATTGTGTCTTACACTTGCTGTCGCACTAGAGCCTGCAAGGGTGTTCTTTGGGGTCAGCTGAAGGCACCCAGTGTGTGCACACACACTCACATGTCAACTTTGTAAAAAGTCATGTCGATTGGGCTGTGGCTAACATGACATTTGCCACAGCCAGTTTTTTCCCACAGAGCCTGAGGACAAGGAGTGTATGTGTGAGTGAAGACCTGTCCACACTGCCTCACTATTGTGACAAGTTGTTCTCAGCTGCTTAACTGGGTCACTCATTTTCACCACACCTTTATAATGTCCTTCGGATGCCACTCCACCTCAGCCTTCATTCAAGCATTTCAGCTTTATATGAGTGACATTCAGTTGCTTAATCATCATGATGCCACCAATTTGTGATGTCTGCGTCACCTGGGTTGCATAGACTGGAGAGCAGCTTGGTGCCTAGTTGTTTAGCAATGAGCGATTCATGCATCAGTCTGTGGAGCTGGACTCTGCTGCTGGCCACTTAAACCACTCATCCACTCTCCCTAGAGGACTCGCTAATTCCCAGAGCCATCCAGACTCAGGAGGCAGTGGAAATAAGCTTCTCTTTCTCTCTCGCTCACTTTCTATCTCTAGGCAGAATGGGTGCACTAATTTTTCGAAGTGATTTCCTGCTTCCTTGGCTTTGATGTTAGAGCTTCATTGCTATGGACTGGCAAATGTATGTTCTGCCTCTCATTTGATATCTGTGAGCACCAAGACAGAAAGGATTGGTGATTTAATTTGGTCTTTGGATTGCATTAGACACTGAATGAAATTAATCCTGGTCCAACATGAATTGCCATTGTTTTATTGGAAATGTTTAAATGCACTTTGTGTGTCCCAGACATTTAAAATGCCTCAAATCACCCTGAAATTGAATACATACCTGAAGTACTGGTCCTTCGCTACAGTATTTGCTTAATCTGAAGTTTCAGGCTGTTGGCGCACAGAACACTACTGTTCTTCTTAACAGTCGTCCACTTTTAAATCCTTAAAGACTCCTTAAAGTGTGTTTTGGTTTTGTTTAAACTCATTCTCCTGTTATTTTCTAACAAGATCCAACACATTTGGCATGAAACTTCATTCATATTGGCTCATTGTATGCTAGTGCTTTCCATAATGCTAGAACCCACATCTCTTTTATTTCATCCCACTCTTCTTCAGTTTTGCTCACTGATTTACTGTCTACATTTATCCAAATGTCTCCCACTCTTATTGCTCATTTATCAGAATGACCAAACTTGACATGAAGCTTTGAGCAGTAGGCAGATAGTACAGTGCTGGGTTCATTCTGATGACCCATCCCTCCCCCCTCTTCTTCTCCCTTATTCCATTCATTAAACCTCCTTGTTTGACCATAAACTTAATACATAAGCCATAGTGGCACAGACATCTAGATATTTTCCTACTGTGGTCTGTTTTTCGTTTTAGTTGTTTTTATGTTTAGTAATGAATGGTTGTAATCAGTAAAAGCACATTAGGGAAGGCAGGGATCATAGGAAAGGGACTGGGCAAAGGCAGCCTGTGTGAGCAGGAAGTCATTTTGCCACATTTGATTGACATAGGTTCTACCCTTTTGACTAGCATGTCTCATTTCAAATGGTTTCCGTGTGTCAGCCCAGCTGCTTGGATCAGGAGGCTTCTGTAAATTTACCTGTTTCTACTCATACTTGAACACGTCTGGTGTCAATCAGGAATGATTTCGACTTGCCTCGCACTTCTGCATGATGTATTTTTAATAGCCTTTAGATGTTCTATAGAACTGTGTCGCACTGTATTTGCTGACCATGGCAGCACAGTGAAAAGGAAAAGGGGAGGGGGGGGGGGTCCCAAAAAGAGAAATATCCAGCTATGTTGATTGTGCATCCACCCATGACTAATTATGGAGTGAGGAGAGGTAGTGCTAACCCAGCCAATTTACCTGGCGCAAGCAAGCGCTGCCGACACAGACAGTGAAAGCGAGATTTACAGTGACTGCTTATCTGAGCTTGCAGAAAATTGTGAAGGGATTTTATCTGTCCTTACACGCCATTCTCAAGACACTGGGGAAGAAATTTATCCCTCAGAAGTTAGTGGCTATTGCATTTTCACTTATACATTTACGCACATTTTTTACATTATACTGTCATTAAACAGAAACACCATACCAAATGGACTGAGCAAGAGTGTCATGCAACAAGACATTCACTGTATCCCCACCTTTGCACAAAGGATAAATAATTTAGGATTATAATATTTTAGCAATTTTTGTTAGTAATTAGTAATTATACACAAGCAAATGATAACAGCAAATATTAGTTGCATAATACTAACTAATTGTAGAGGAAAATGTAAAGGGGACCTATTATGCATAACTCAATAAAGAAATTCTAATTAGGGATGCACTGAAAATTTGGGTACCGAAATTTTCGGGCCGAAAATGGTAATGCATTTTTTTTTTTTTTTTTTCGGACCAAAACTGTGATTACACAATCATGACACAGATGATGCAACCACGGCCACCTCACATGAGATTGGTTTAGTTTCAGCCTGTCTGCTGTGTGGCGTATTACTATATTTCTAAAAAAGACGTGGGAAATAAATTATCCCGCTCTCCATGCAGATTATGAAGCTAATGTTTAATGACCTCGTCTGTGATCAGGAAGTCTGGAGATAGAGTCAAGCTTTGTTAGTGGTTCAGGTGCAAACAGCACTGCGAAACGTGGTGTGTTCACTTATGACAGAATGATCACTTTCTGTCTGTGCTTTCAAAGTGGAAAGACAGTTTTCCAGTGATTACAGTTAATATATCTTCTATCCCTTCAATCTGTGACAGTGGTCCTAGTTGTATGGTGACTAGGCTGTAGAAATGAGGGGAGAGAGAAAGAGTGAGAGAGACACTAGGTGGACAAAAGTATTTGGTCACGTGGAAAAAGCAGAAAACACGCAGTATCTAACCATATATGTTTGACCCTAATTCGGACCCAGAGCAAGACAAACACAATATTTGATGTGCGCTGGTAAAAATTGTACTCGGCTTATCCATGCTAATAATACTAGCCGATGTACTGGCGGATATTTAATGTTGTGTTGGGGTACAGTGGACGCACCATACCGTATACGTCTTGGGGAAAAAAACACGCATTTTGTGCTGTGATTGAGGTATTTACACAGCATTTTCTTTACCTTAACCAATAACGGAGGTTGTATAATTGTGTTTTGAGTGTGTATTGGCCAGCTTGGCGGAGCGGGTTTTTGACACTGCAGTGGTCAAGCACGGCTGAATTCAGCATGCATAAAGCTGCAAATTTCCAAGATGGCAGCTGAAAGGCGTGCCAGCAACAGGCTAGTGGGTGGGTCTCAACAGATGGGCGGTTCTGTGCAAATTGTAACCCAACCTGACATATGGAGCCCTCCATCCAAACGGAGCCCTCGTAGATACAAATGTGGCTGCAACCAAGTGTTGAAGCTAAACAACATTTAGACAAGCCTGTGAAATACTGATCACCTGACCTGAATCCTGTAGAAAATCTATGTAAAGACTTCATAGAAGGGGCCTGCACAACATTCATGATTTGAAAAATCACACCTGAGTAATGTATATGACTAGTATAAAATTATGTAAATATATTTAACTTTAACCCATACTGGTATTCTGTTCCACAGTCTTGGGATTCTGTAATACCTAGCATGAGGACACTGGTTTATATGTGCTGTCTTGCGATGGAAACTGGTGAATGGTTATTAATATAAAAAAAAACTTTATTACATTTATTACATTTTACTTTTTCATGTACTTGTTTGCCCCTACACACTGTGGGGTCTGTGTCTTTGCACTCTTTACATAAGCAGTTTCCTCTAACCTGAATTGTTTTCTGATTCTGAAAAGCTTTTTTTCTGCAGTTTGCAGAATGCTGTCTGAAGCTAGGAAACATCATCACTGTCCAGACATCAACACTAGCTGTAAGCATGGCACTATCTGAAGTAGGCTGTGTCCTGTTCCATGGTAGCATTTCTATGTGTTAGAACTTTATAAACTGGCTCTAGGCACCTCTAAAACTCCATCTAGGCTTATTTAAAGGGGACATATCTTGCAAAACTCATTTGTCAACTCAATATGTCTATTGGCTATACATGCAGCTCAACACCATATTAAAATGCCTCTGACACCTGTGTTTGTATGTATATTTTCTTACACTGCACCTTAAAGCTGGACTAGGTTCTGTCATTGTTCTCGCTGAAGCTTTTTTTTCCCTCAGCATACTGGGTCATATTTTTGACTGCTGTGACCACCAAAACAGAATGCATCCCACAACCTCGGGTTAGTCATCAACCATAAGACCAGAACAGTCAAAACATTTGACCTGATTCGAGAGATTTCTTGCTTTTTTCTCCAATATTTGGGAGGCCAGGGATTTCTAGGGCTCAAAATCTCAATCTTTCAAGTTCTTGGTTAACGCTTAGACAGTTGCACCGCTATGAGACAATATTTGGAATTGCACCGCTATGAGACAAATATTAAGTGTACTTGGCCAGGCTTTGAATCTGATTTGGAGGCTCAGACTCTACTGCTGCTGCACTGTTACACAGAGAGTGGCCAGCTGGGAGAGCCCACACTCTTATGAGATTTTTTACCTTGTGCACTGAACCCACTGTGCTCTCCCAGAATGAACACACCTGGTGTGCTCCACACACATCATCTCTGACCATTCCTCTGTGCTTGGACCCCTTCCCAGAGCTCTGAACCAGCAGGATGTGGTATAGAGAGGCAGCGACCAGCTAGAAATGTGCACTTCTGTCATCAGCCATGCCTGATTTTTGTCTTTTCTTTCAAAAAGCTATATTCACTTGGAGTCTGGCCAGTGCCCTGGTCTCTCCCAATATTTCCTTTGTAGAAGTTTGGTCACACTCAATCCCCAACACACACATGCATGGCATATTGTGACTTTGGAGTTTTGTGGAATATACAACCTGGCACTATCCAGCCGTAATTTGGCTGGTTTATTATAAACCGAGTGATCCATAGTGGGGATGAATCATTTCACGGTGCTGGAAGTGAAGATGAAATGTCCAGGGCTATGCTCTCTTTGCCTTTTTTATTCATGAAAAAACAAAAACTCATTCAGGCAATGCATTCTAGTTAATCAAATAGTTCTGAGTGAGCAGAGTTCAGGTCAGTAGGGAGCTGTGCTAAGAGAAAGCTTAACTGCATGCTAATAATAAACAAATATCTATCAACATCCAATTGGGCTACATGTAAACATGCTCATCCATGCAATCTGGCTATAGTGAAACTCATCAGGCTTACGGTAATTAGCCTAAACCACATTAATCTCTCCATATCTGTCACATTTCCAGGAAATACATTCCCTTTGTACTACTGCATGTAAAGCGTTAAAGACTGCACAGTTATATGTAATTAAGCTTTGCGTCTGTTCGAGGTAAGAAGCAACTTACATGTGTACCAGGGCTACCAGAGACAATTCTCATTCCCCTGCCACATGCTAATGATTTTTCTAAAGGAAGTCATGTAAGGAATGTGCAATATATCTTGATGTTCAGAAATCCACCTTCAGGGTTTGACTCTTGAATCTTGAATCTGGTTGGCAAGGGGTGGGATCCATTACAGGACCCTGTGGGGGGAGAAGCAAAGATGGAGGTTTTCATGCAACACCAGTAGAGGAATATAGTGCATGAACATCCTTAAGTCTAACTTGTTGAATTCTTTGTAATGAATATAGCATGGTATCTTATAGATTAATGCTGTGTCAGAGTATAACATCATTTTAATTATGCATATGTTCTGCCTAATGTGCTCAGAGTTTTGTGAGGAAATCATACTATGGGGCATACATTGTTACATGTGATGAGGGTTTTAACCATTTTAATCAGTGATGGATGCATGTGAGCTCAATTCATTGTAAAGCCTGTGAGAGGTCAAATTGAATTTGGATAAACTGTGAATAGTATGAACCCATTTAGTCCATTCTTTTTAGGAATGTTTTGGCTGGACAAAAGAAGCAGTTTAAACTTAAACTAGCAAATGAAAATCAATTGAATATTCTTTTTTTTTCTTTATGATGGATAACTGATATCCAAGATGATCCAGGAAAATCCTGAATAAGTGACTGCCTCGTGTTTACCTTCTTTTATGCATGAGATGCAATAATGTAGGAGTACTAGTTTTATTTGATTTCTGCTTATATCATGTTGTTTACATTACAGCTTAGCTCATAGTTAAAATGGAGCTGAAGTGAGATAATAAAGGAAGACAGTTTGATTCTTTATTTGGATGTAGGAGTTCTAAGCATGCAGTGTGCTCGAGATCTGCTTCAGCTGAAACGTGTGGTAAGCCTGATTAATTTAATTCTGCTTATTGCTATCTAGGACTACTAGCTTAGCCTTGGTATTGTGGTGTTGTGCTGATACACTAAGAAGTTAGAGATTAGGGCTGCATAAAAATGGTAAGTTCTTGCATTCAACTGACTGAAAAATCTACTAACTAGAATTAGCATTAGTCTTCAGACATATCGGATATAAGGTTAAATAAGCTGCTATGTCCATCTGGAATTCATTTGAATCGGTATATTTTGGTTTAGGTTTGGGCAGTTTATTATTTAGGGAGAAGAAGAGGCAAAGGTTGAGAGAAAGAGAGATAGAGAATAGACCGAGCTGTGGAAAGGCTGAGAGGAGGAGACATAGAGCATAACTAAATTCTAGAAATGTCTCAGGTGGTTCCAAGTAAGTGTGTGTGTGCGTGTGCGCGTGCGCGTGTGTGTGCGTGTGTGCTCTATGTCTGTAGTTGAGCAGCACAAACACTGCATTCACACAGCCATGTTTCTCTGTGATTGCCCTCGGCAGGGGCACACAGATACTAGGTGCCTCTGCATGCTGCTCTTGTGTTTGCTCATCAAATTAATTTGATGATTACGGATGACAGAGTGATATATGTGCTAAAATCCAGTGAAGCCAGAAAATGGTCTCGAGGAAAAATTGGGTCGACCCATTTTGGCATCACACGGCATAGCATAAAATAAACTTATGCATATGAAAGTGATCATTCTGTCATATGTAAACTCACCATAGCACACAGTGTAAACTACATGATATTCTCTACATGACAGTATGTATATTTGAAATATTCCAGCATCGCAATCTACAAATTCGGCAGTGTAGACATGCAAGTTCTAGCTAATATCATGCACCATATAAGCAGGGCATTTGTCTGTTATTAGTCCTCTGAAGATCATTTTGGGCCAGATTACATTATATAAATCAACAAAAAAATAGCAGCTCATGAAAATGTTTTAGTATAGTTTAGCATTTTCACACTTTAGTAATGGAGACTGGCATAAACAAGCAAGCTGATACCAAATTAATATGCAAGCTGATTGTTAAGGTGCAGTGGTAGATGGGCAGTTAATGCTAAAGCTTAATCTAACAAATGCAGCTGTAGATATTAACCCTCATCATTGTGGTTGTACTCAAGTGTATGCTTTCAGTACCTATAGTTAGGGAACACAATTCGACATTGTAGAATTCTGTTAAAATTTTCTGTTTGCACTTCTTACATCCTGTCCATTATTTATTGTTCTACTTTAAAACATTATGAAATAATACAAATATGGCATTTCCTTTGAAAAAAGGAATGAGCAGACATCATCAAAAGTTTGGTATTGGTTTTTCCCTGAACTTAAGTGTACAGATTCATCCTGACTTTATTTGATGCAGCATAACAAATACCCAACCAGTGATGCCTGGTGCCTAGAACAATTAAATGTGTACCAGAGCACCCATGCACATTTTATTTTGATATTTGTGATACATGCAGTGTCACAATGTCAGTGCTTTCATCTCCTATGTACTTTGCCTTTTCTTCTATTTGTGTTCTATAAGTGTCAGCATATGATATACCACCCATTGTGCTCTGCGTGTAGAATGACAGTTAAAGGCTGTAGGCACAATTGAGGCTCCAGTGTGGCCCTTGCTTCAGCCCCACCGACTGCATAAGGACTTAAAGTGGGAAGAAACATAACCACTGTGGTTCTGCACAATGATGGATGTCACAGGAGCAGAGGTTAAGCTGCTACACTCATCTTCCTGTGCATATGTTGTGTGTGTGTGTGTGTGTGTGTGTGTGTGTGTGTGTGTGTGTGTGTGTGTGTGTGTGTGTGTGTGTGTG
>JBBMFX010000021.1:4424416-4438911 GCA_037832545.1 Rhabdalestes septentrionalis
CAATTGATCACTCTGATGACTTTGAATGGCCACTGACTACAAACATTTCACAGCATGCATAGTTTTGTGATTCTAGTCAATTATCTAGTTATTAATTGTGCAGTTAATGTTTCTAGTACACTGTGGGAGTACTTGAAAAGCCTGATGGCCTATGCAGCCTGATCTTGATTGGCCCCTTTCGTAAGAGAGTTTTGCTGAATCTTTTGCAGACACCTACATGCGCGTGTTATGCAAGAGAGCACTGCGGATGTGCCTAATGACTCAGAGAGAGAGAGAGGCAGAGATGTCCGTTTTTAAGCAAAAATGGTGACCTTAAAGGAGCGGCCATCTGCTCCTCGTTAATTCTACCTGTCCCAAGGGAAGGACTTGGATTACAGGAAAAAGCTTGCTGTGCTCCTTCTCCCACTCTTTCAATATTTCAAGCCTTCTCACCAATAAAACCAAACATTAATTTCATTCATTTGGCTGGGGCAATTATTGTAGACAGGAGTTTTGATTAATTTATTGTGTTCTAAATATGTGTATTTGGGGTTGGAAAAATATGCAGCTTTTATCAAATACCAATCTTGTGGTCAGTGCAAGTTTATTCATAGAATGCAATTACCTTTTACTTAGGCTTCCCTTAAACATGTGTACTATTGATGATCTAATATAAGCAGAAATAATTATAGCGTAGGGGAACTGTGCAGAGACCTACAGGCTTGGCCTTGCCCACAACCCCACTGTTTTTATTTTGTGTATAGTCCATTTTTAGTGTTTACAGTGGAAAAGAATCACCTCTTACAAAATATTCATAATTTGTTGCTTTGCAGCCTGAAACGAAGGCACAAGAAACATTCAATGAATCCAAGTGAAAAATATGAAAGCAATAGTTAGAGCAAATACTGAGTTGGATAAAGGATCACCCTCTTCTCAAAAATGCTTAGCTCAATCAGGTGTTACTAAATAGGTTAGCCATTGCACATCAAACTAACTAGCTTCCATCAGTGATCGCCTGTAATAATTTTGATAAGTTCAAAATAAAAACAGCTACTCTAGAGAACTACTCTAAGTCAGATCATGGATAAAAAAATGATTAATTAAAGGATATAATTGAGAAATTATTTGGTATTTTAGGACACCCCCAGTCCAGCCTGTCCCTCCAAACTGGATAGAAGGGCAAGGAAGACTACCCGGTCAGAAAAGGCTATTAAGAGGCCTATGGCAACTTTGAAGCAGTTACAGAAATGTATGGAATATGTCAGTATCACAAGTGCTCTAAAATATGGCCTGTTAGGAAGGGATGCAAGAAATTATAACATTCACCAAGAAAGGCCTCCTTAAATCTTGCTTGAGCTTTTTCAAAATACACCTTGAAGATTCTGAGGCCAAGTTGGAAAAGATGAGATCAGATGAGACCACAATGAGACTACAAGTATTTTGCCTCAGCATTCGACGCTCACTATTATAGCCATCAAAAGAACACCATATCTGCGGTAAAGCATGGTGGTGGTAGTATCCTGTTGTGGGGTGTTTCTGCAGCAGGAGCTTGGGGTACTTGTCAGTATAGAAGGAAAACGGATTGGGAAAAATTCCATCAATTTCTTGAAGAAAACCTGCTGCCCTCTGCCATAGTGTTGTCAATGGGAACTTTAACCTCATACATGACAGTGACCCAAATAACACAGCTAAATTGATCACAAAGCAGCTGAAGGAGAAAAAGGTACATTAAGTTAGACGTAAACTCTACTAAAAATCTGTGAAATCACCAAAGATCCCCATTTAAAATGAACAGTTCTGTACAGTATAGTGGGTGAATGTTGCTGAGTCTAGGTATGCAAAGTTGATAGAGAAGTTTTCCAACAAATTCAACAGTAGTTAATGCAAAATGTGGTTCCTGATTTCCTCACCGCAGGGCAATATTACATCAAGCTTTAAACCTTAACCTAAACTGAATCACTAATGCTGTGGCTTTGCATCTCTGCAAAATTTCCTTCCTGCTTAGGTGTATATATTGGGATCTACAAGACAGTTTTGCATTGTAGCTTATATTTGGCATTTTTGCTCATGCCATGGCCTTTGATGATTAATTTTGATTCATTATTTTTGCCGGTGACCTCGTATTTATCACTTCTACTACTTGACAGCAATTGCGTCTTAGAAACCAATAAATGTATTGACCATAATTAAATTCAAATTATAGTAATATATACACACATATATATATAGTAATATATACACACATATATTTTTTTTTATTTATGTATTTTTTTATTGTTTTGATAATTGTACCTTAATAGGTTTGTTTGATTTCTTTCTTCCATAAATATATATTTCTCAGCCCATCATGAACTTTTTAGTCTAGCTATTTGCCCCTCAGCTGATCCTATCCAAGACAGTAAAGTAAACCAGCAATTCAATAGAAAGGAAACTTATTCAAAGACAAATCTTCCCTTAAATAGAATCTCCTGTACACTGGTTGGTAATTGTTCCATAATAGGCCCCCAAATCGCTTCAAACATGACACTATCTCCCCTAACCACTGAAGTTAGTCTCTCCATAGGGAATATTTTGAATATCTCTTGATACCAAATAGAACAGAGGGGGGTCTAGAGTGAATCCACTCAGTTAGGATGCATTTTCTAGCAAGTAAAAGGAGCTTGTCACAGAGTAGAAATTGGTTTGCAGTTAAAGTGATGCCCTTCACTGGCAAACCAAGTAGAAAAAAAAACGGGTCCTTAGTAAAGTTTAATTTTTTAAAAATCCCCAGCTTCCATGTTACCCTGTCCCAAAACTTTGAGGTACCTGGACAGTGCCAAAAACAATGCATAAAAGTTCCAAATTTCACTCTGGCATTTGTTGCATAATGGTGAATAATTACTATTCATCTTATTTAGAATCCGTGGGGTAATGTATAGTCTAAGTAATAATTTGTATTGCATTTCGGTAAGTCTATTGCAAGTAAATATATTTCTGGTAGATTTAACTGCATCTAACCAGTCGTCATCAATATACTCATTACTGAGATCTTTCTCCCAAATATGATCAATACCACTCTGACCTGTTGAATTTAAAAAAAGGTACGCTTTTGAAATAAGGTGCTGTGTATTGGTAATTCCCAACAGAAAATCATCTAATTCGGACTATACTGGCATTACGCTAGGAGATTTGAATTTACTAGAGTTAAGAAAATGGCGAATCTGAAGATAACCCCAAAAAATTGGCCTTCAGTTGTTCGAAAGACAGAGTGTTATCTAAAAATAAGTCACCAACTACTCTTATACCCTTTCATTGCCATCTATGGAATAAGGATTTTTGAACTCCAGGGAGAAAATCTCTATTGGCAATCAGAGGTGATTTTTCTCCCTGTAAATGTCATAATGTCCTGCCATACTGTAACTGTACTGAATATTTTCAGGCCACAATTTAAGGCCCTTACTGCTTGTAAGCAGGCTTAACAATGAGTATGGCGTAGCTGCCCATTCATCAACGCAGGGCTGGGATTTCAATCAGGAATGCAGCCAATGAAAAATTGTATGGGTATGGCAAGCCCAATTGTAAAACTTCAAATTAGGTAATGCCTGTCCTCTTGGCCTTTTCTCTTACCAAATAATTTTTTAAAAACATCTTTCTAGATCTAAAACATTCTTTCTGGGGAACCACAGTGGTAACATTTGCATGGGGTATAATATTCGAGGTAGGACGTTCATTTTGATGAGATTAATTATCCCCGTCCAGGATATGGGCAGGTTAAACCAGCGCTCTAAATCATCTTTTACATTTTTAATAAGTGGGGCTAAATTAAGTTTCCAAAGTTCTGATAAATCAGGTGAAATTCGAGCTCCAAGATATGTGAAGCCTGCTCTGGTCCACTTAAAAGGACAACTTGACAAGGAGCTAGATGAGATATCTCCCCCTAGGGGCATAACTTCAGATTTATCATAATTTATCTTATAACCCGATATCAAACTAAAATAATCAATAGTCTTGAGAACTGTGGGAATAGAAGTGTCAGCATTTGTAAGAAATAGAAGTATGTCGTCGGCATACAACGCAATTTTGTGAACTGACTGGCCAATCTCAACCTCCTGGATATCGATGTGATTTCTAATAGTCTCTGCCAGCGGTTCCAGAGTTAAGGCAAAAATGAGGGGGGACAGGGGGCAGCCTTGCCTTGCACCTCAGCCCAATGGAAAGGGAAGAATTTGCAGACCATTGGTAATCACACAAGCAGTTGGTGCACAATAGAGAATCTGAATCCAGCTAATGAAGTCTGTACCTAGATTAAATTTGCCCAGCACTTCAAACATATAGCCCCATTACACATGGTCAAACGCCTTTTCTGCATCTAGAGAAATGGCAAGCACCTGAGTTTTGGATGTTTGTGAATACTGTGTTATGTTTAACAGTCTCCTGACATTGGAATATGACAGCCTTTGTTGAATGAAACCTGTTTGGTCTGGTTTTATTAACTGAGGAAGGAGAGAGACTTCTTGCTTAAAGCTTCAATAGCAGCTTACAGTCTATAATTAACAAGCTTATAGGCCTGTAAGGACTACATTCATCCGATGGTTTGTTTTTTTCTGATTTAATGAAATATATGCCATGTTTAAAGTAGTTGGTAAGCACCCCTTTTTAAACGAATCTGTGTACACATCTGTTAGGGGTTCTAATATAAATGTTCTCATTTTTTGTAAAACTCCGGGCCGAAACCATCAGGGTCTGGAGCCTTGCCCCCTTTCAGAGACTTAATTGCCTCCAATACCTCTTTCTTTGTAATGGGCTTATTTAGGTCTGCCTACTGCTCCTCAGATAGACTGAGCAGTTTAATTCGGTACAGAAAGGAGTTGAATGAGTCAGCTAAGATGCTGGTCTCTGATGAATACAACGTCTGATAAAACTCTTTCATAATTTTTTTAGAATCATGATTAAAACCACCCTTGCCATCTTTAAGAGATGAATTAATGCTTGCCTTGTTGCTGCTCCTTGCCAGTCATGCCAGCAAATGGCCAGGCTTATTGCCATATTCGTATGGCTTCTGCCTTGCAAAAAGCAGAGGTCTCCGCATTTCTAGTAAAAATTTGACTTAAGGCTGAACGAGCTGCATCTAATTCTTTTCTTAAAACACCTGAGGGGGTATTAGTAAATTTATTCTCTAAATCCTTAACCAGGTGTTCTAACACAAGTTGCTTATCCATAAGGCTTTTTTTTTTTCGTGCAGTTGAGTAAGATATTAATGACCCCGTGATATAAGCCTTTGCTGTTTCCCAAAGAAGAGAGGGATCTAAATCAGGCTGCTTGTTGTTTTCCATAAAAAACATCCATTCTTTTTCGAGAAACTCCAAAAATGTAGGGTTACTAAACAGCGAAAACTGTAATCGGCAATTGCGAGATGCTGGGTTCATATAAGGTTTATAAACAGATTTATAATCAGACAAAGTACAAATGCCTATAGCACAATATTTTGTTCTGTCCAAAACCTGCCTAGACACAAACACATAATCTATTCTAGAGGACATCCTATGGGGATGTGAATAAAATGTGAAGTCTCTGACTTTAGGGTTTATAATTCTCCATGCATCAAGTAGGTCCAACTCTTCACAGAACTTAGCAGCCTGTCTTGAAGCTACAGTGTATTTTGGAGGGTTAAGGTCTATACTGGGGTCAAGCCCACAATTAAAGTCTCCACCAATGATCATATGATTAACTGACAGGAAGAAATACTGGCAATTAACTCAGAGAAGGTAGGTTCAAATGTATTTGGAGCATATACACTTCCTATAAGGACGCTTTCCCCAAAAAGCTGGCCTAGAATAAGAATGTAACGTCCTCCCTTGTCCTTAATCATATGCTCAAACCTAAAATTGAACTGCTTGTGGATTAAGATTGCTACTCTTCTACTTTGAGAATTAAAGGAGGAACTGAAAACTTGACCCACCCAACCTCGCCTGAACTTAGGGTGTTCTGTTTCAGTTATATGCATCTCCTGTAATATAGCAATGTGAGCTTGCTCCCTTTTAAGGTAACATAATATTTTTTGTCTCTTAATTACATGACTTACCCCTTTAAGATTTAATGAGACAATCTTAATTTCACTCATTACCTAAACACCTATCAAGATTTGTTGAAACTCCGACGTTTCTCCCTGACGGCAGAAGAGAGGTGCTGCTGAATGAAGACTTTCTGGCCATCCACCTCCAGGTAGTGCTTTGTCTTTATAGCAGACATTATCTGTTGCTTATCGGAAAAATTGTGAAGTTTTATGAGTACATGTCTTGGTCTATCACCTCCCTGTGGGCAGAGTCTTCTGTGTGCACGGTCGATTTTGAAGTAGCCTTTGGCTCTATCTAGTTCCAGCATCTTTGGTAGCCATGCTGCAACAAAGACAGTGGGTTGGGAACCTTCGAACCCCTCTTTGAAGCCTAGGATTCGTATGTTGTCTCGCCTGGATCTGTTCTCCAAGTCGTTCACCTTTTCACATAGCTTCCGCATTAACTTTTCGGTTTCTCTCAGCTTGTTTTCCGTTGAGGATGCGGTGTCTTCAATATCAGAAACCTCGGCGCTCTGTGTCGGGAATACGTTTTGTGTTGTCTTCAATGCACTGCGAAATGGTGTCCAAGACACCAAGAGTGTAGACAGTTTCTTGTGCAAAACTTTGCTGATGCACTCCGTGACTTTGTGCGTAAGCTTAAGTGAATAGCCACATTCGCATAAACTGCCATCTTGTAAATCAACATCGGCAAGTCTGCTCCGAAGGATTTTGACCCTTTTTCAGTCGGTAAAGCACCTCCGTCCTTGCTAGACACATTGTTGCTCTGATATATACCTCCAAATAGATGTAAAAATAACGTTAAGTCTAACAAAAACTCGAAAAAATGTCGAAAAATGCGGGAGCTAGGTCTCCATGTACCCTCTCAGCTCTGTGACATCATTGGACCCTGATGTACTCAATGTTAACTATACAGTTGTGGTCATTATTTTGAATTCATTTAAATGATTGGATGGCCCTATTTACAGAGAATTGTTGTATGCTGTGTAGAAAATTCAGTTTGAAACTGAAATACAGGTACCCAAATACATTGTTCCCTGTTTTTCCTATAGGCCCACATGCTGAGAGATGCATGAGAGGTCACTGGATGTCTCTGTTGTCTACATGTACATACCTGTAGTGAGAATTTATTCTACCTAGCTGTAAAGTAGCTGTTTGTGTCTAATACATTTACAGTTAGGGGTATCAAATTAATTAGGGGTGTTGAAACATTCTACCCATCGAGATGTGCTACTGTGCCCTTCTGCAATTGTGCAGTTCTAAAGACTTAGAATTCTGTGCCATTGCCATAAATCTGTGCTATCTTGGGACACTTGCAGCTGTATAAGCTTTCAGGTTGTTTTTTTTTTTAGCATTTTTGGCAGGGTAACTTGAATCCATAGACTACTTATAAAATACTTTTTTTTAAATACAGTGTATTTTTCTACATATCATTTGCCTACTTCTCATCATTGTCAGTATTATCAGACTCTAATCTGAATACTCTAAACCGCACTATATAAACTTAAATGGAGAATTTTTCAATTGAGTAGCATGAATCAATAGACTGCTTATAAGTATGTATTTTAAATGAAACATTTGTTCTCAGATTATGCATATTATTTGCATATTTCATCATTAGTGCTAGAAACCAACTAAAAACTCAATGAGCTGTCATTAACAGAAAATGGTACTGAAACAAAATCTAGGAAAAATGTTCCTGCTGACAAATAAAAATGAAATTCATTATTTCAAAAACACACAATCTTAAGCAAAACACACAACCTCTGTAGTCTGGAGTGTAGTGTCTCCACCCCAAATTTATAATTTCCTTCCCAGAGCCAGACCAGGTGGCTGGTTGGAGGCAACAGCTTGCTTTCTACCCTCACAAGCCTTGGATTATTAACTTACATTTCTTGTTTATTTTTGTTTCTTTATTTTGAAAGTTAAATAAAAAGTCAACCCTTTAAACCATCACCTACATTGTGGACAATCTGTTTTTGAGCAAATAAAGGACAGTCAGTCATGAAACTACTTCTGTTAAAAGCTATTACATATGTTATGTCTTTGACAAGGTATTATATGTGATCTAATAAAGCATGCTTAGAGTTTTTAGAATATTTAATATATTACATTTGTGCAATACCACAAAAGGTTTTTTCTTGTTTGTTTTAATGAACTTCTGATTAGCTGATACAACAGAACCCTTCTGCAATTTCTGAGCATATAATCCTGCAGACTGAAACTACACTCAAACTAAACAGAAAAATATGTTTAATTACCTAATCAAGAAAAAAGATACCTATTTTAACCCTTTTGATGATTAGCAGTCATCAAATCATAGCTTTTTTAATATAGTTACAAACCTTACACTGGCACAATCATAAGGAGTGTAAAATGTGTCAAAAAGGGCATGAAATGTGTTGTCTCTAAAATAAGTCTTGATTAATGGGACAGTCTGTGAACTAAAGGACTATGACAAAGTGTTTTCTGTTGTAATGAAGCTGGATGTGGATTTTGCTTCCTCTGTGATTTTTCACAGATTTGCGACATATGTAGCCATGTAGATCTTTTTGAGGTGCTTTCTGCTTCTGTGCCATATGCAACAGCTGATTGATAAATGTGACGTTCATTGATGGGAAATGCGCACCTGTGTGTGTGTGTGTGTGTGTGTGATAAAAACATGCAACATTTTGTGTGTGTGTGTGTTGGGGTTAATTTCTTCCGCAAATACAAATAGAAGATATAGATTAGAAATTAACTGCTGATTATAAACTGTTTCCTCTTTTCTGCCAGGCTCTGTGAAGTGGGTAGCAGGTGTTTGGGACAGGTGTCTGATAGAAAATCTGCTGAAAGACATTGAAATGGCAACTAAATAGGAGGAAGCATTTTGTTGGGGTTTCCAGTGACTGGTGTCAGGGTTGATGGATGTTACTACACTGGGACGCAGAGCCTGGGCTGGGTGGCCAAAGAGCCCAGGTGCTGTGGATGAGGCCAGAGGAAGCTGAGAAAAAAAATGAGCCAGGAAAAGATCAAGAGCTCTCCTGCAGTATTTATAACAGCAAAACAAAGCAGCCACAATACAAAGCTTTGTGGTACCAAACTGTTGCCCATGGAGGCTTGATGCAAGCTTACTCTAAGACTTATACAAAATCTATGTATGATGTTTATAGGACAGATGGCTCACCACGTGCTGGGCATGTGTCAGCTTCAGATGAAAAGAGATGACATTAGAAAAGATGATCTCTGGACCCTCTCCTTATATGTGGAGGTCAGGGTAGTGATGGGTACATAGGAAAGACAGAGCTGGAGATAAGAGAAGGTAAAATGAAGAGAAATGACATTCAGAGATGGTTTATGTTAATAAAATCTTGTTTTGTCAAACAGGTCCCTCACTGGTCCCTCAACACACTTCACCCAGCATGCCTCAGAATCGCAGTGCTTCACATGGTCCTGGCCCTCAGAAACAAATCCATATAGCTTAGAGCAGTAGCTACAAATATACCATGCAATTCCTCAGACTGATTTTGGAGCTCAAATCCCATGATCTCACCTACCTCCAAGCCCAAGCAACCCAATACAATAGAGTCTCAAATAGCTCAGTTTTTATCTCTGCTTCTCATCTTAATACCTTTGTAAGTTGGGCCTTAAGACCAAAGCTGTTTGTTTAATATTGACATTCCTCTGTAATCCATTTCTAAATGGTTGGTAGTCCCTTTTCAATTGAGACATCACTGAGCTTGTTTTTGTCCCTTAACCATTTTTCAATCTTCCTCTCACCCTGCATTTCCCTCCCCTTTGGCAGATTTATTATTATTATTTCTGTCTTTACTTTCTTTCTTCTTTTTCCTTTTTGCTTTTTTTTCTTTATTTCTTTTGCTGGCAGAAATATGACAGGCCATGGAAATAGGATTGAGTGGTAAATTTAATTATGGGTAGGCGTAGTGTGCCAGTATGGCAGGTGCACACAGTCATGTCTGTGCGGACACCATTGATTGGTGGCAGCTGTGAATGGTGATTAGTCCCTAAGAAAACATCTAAATAGAGCCACGTCCATCCATGTCGTCCCTGTATTGTCCGAAATGGGTAACAGACTGGTGCTCTGGTTATTGCATTTGTCAACTTGGATAAGCCATCCTGGCTTTGCTGATACAAGTAAACAGACCAGCCACTTTCAATATCAATTTGCTTGGCAATGCCACTTGTCAACACTGGCACTCATGGCTGTCGGCACTTTAAATATAAACTGTAGCCTTTTTTCATGTTTTTTTCATAGAACAAATGCACCAGCAGCTTCTCATTCCAAAGGTGCAAAGCAAACAGTCCATTCCATACAAGCAGACAAGGCCAGCATGAGAATGGCACATTTAACACAATATAAATGTCCTGTGGCAGAAGCGAAGTGATCAAGATTGCAGATCTATTCTGAAGCTCTTTCCATCTGTCTGTGGATGGGTTATTCCGCATTGACTGGCAGGAGTTGCATTCCGCTCCGAGGTTCATTTTGGTTTTGAAACGAACAAGCTCTTTTTGCCTTAGTTTGTATGTAGAAATGAAGTGTTTATAAGAGTTCAATTTTCCAAGAGCTACTCAGTGGCTGCTGGTGCTTATTCTAGAAGAATCTGCTCTATGTAACTGCTCTGAAGCAGCACTTCATATGGAACTGCCAAGCACGTACAATCAGTTCCCTGCCTGAAATAAGGTGGTGTGAAGTGGTGGGACTGTTTGTTCACACAATTGGTTGAGTCTTGGGAGGAGAATATGTGCTTTATCTCTGCCCAATTTTCCAGCAGAACTTAACATGTAAATGGTGATGCTGGCACTTCTCATCATGTGACACTCCTGGATTTCATCTGAGAACTCCAGTGTAGCTGTAACCTTTTCTCTATAATCACTCCTTTGTGGCTGAATGTCAGTAGATTAATTGAGAACTCGGGGTGCTTTAAAACAACAGAGGACAATGAATGCCCATCTCATTGCCTGCTCTTTTTTATGGCAGTTTGGAACAAGTTTAGCTATGCGTTGATCAGCCTGCAATGAACCATATTCTTTTTTCTCTTCTTTCTGTATGCTCTCCCTTTCTCCTTCACCATCACTCACTATCTCTCTCCTTGTTGCTCCCTTGCTCAACCACTCTCACTTTGCTTCTCATCTCCTGTGTCTGTATCTCTCTCATTTTCTCTCTTGTTCTCTCTCTCTCTCTCTCTCTCTCTCTCTCTCTCTCTCTCTTGCTCTCTCTCTCTCTCTCTTGCTCTCCCTCTTGCTCTCCCTCGCTTTCACACTCAAACTCACACAATTCTCAAAACACACAACTCCTGAGAATGAGCATGGATCTGGCCTACAGCAAGCAGCAATCCTCTGAGGTGAATATGTTTTAGTCCTGAATGCATCAGGGAGAGCTGAAGACAGCCTGGGCCTGTGATGAATGACAGCTCCTGTAAAAGCAGCTGCCCAATTCTGCCAATGCTGTGACACAAAAATACACACACACACATACACAAAACAGTACCAAAAAAAGGCATATATGCTTTGACCCTTGTAATACACAAGCAATAAGATGAAGGTGATAGTCTTATAAAATACTTGCTTTATTAATGACCAAATCTAAAGGTTACTAAGGCCTGGGTGTCAAGTATTCACATTCATCACACAGAATGTTCCTGTCTCCTACACTGATTAAGTATAAACATTTATCTAGCACCCCTTACTGGACCCACAATGCCAAATGTTGGCTACTCCACAAATCCTTTAGCAGGTGTCGGGGTCACAAGATAACCTCCTGGGGTGCAGAGACTCGAATGAAACCAACAGAGTCCTTTTTGCTCAAATTGAATCATATGAAAGATTTATTGGACATCTGCAGATGGGGACAGGAGGAAGAACACAGAGACTGCAGACGAGCTGTCTCCCCGTCCTGACCTGTTCCGTCTTCCTCATACAGAACACATATTTTATACCCCTGTCCTGCATAATCTCTAGAAGACGACCCATCAAGAGGTGTCAAAAGTCCATTGGACAAAAGTTATTGTCACTCATGCAGACCGTGCAGGATGTCACTTCTTGTACGACCCCATTCTGCATAGTAACCCAAAATCTCCTGTTTACCAAGAGTTGGCCTTCAGAGTTTGCGCAGGACAGTCTCAAATAAACATTAGAACATTTTGACTCCAAGACATTATCATCAGGTCAACACGACCCTTAGAATGAAAACCTCTAGAGCTCAGAAACTAAGGATAAATAAGTGAATACAGAGGAAAACTAAATCATTCAAAGAAATGAATCGCTTATAAGAATAAATGCTATTTTTTCCTCCACACAGGCAATATTTGCAATAATTAACACAGCAAACAAAACACACAAATATGAAATGTAATTCGTAATTCGGGATATAAATATTAGGGAGTACAAACATTGAAATATGCAATTCAATACATTTGCTAAACATTAAAAGGATTAAATTAACTGACTAGGGATTAAATGAGCAGCTATATATGGTATATAACAACAAGGGAGAGAAGAAATAAAATCAGTATGCTCAAATTTCAATCCACACTCACAAACCATCCCCACTCCAAAGTCACTAGAATTGCAGAGGTTGTCACCATGAGCAGGTCAGTAGTGGCTTCAAGTTAATTCCATTGTTCCAATTCGGCATTAGACCAAGCAACTCTGAAGGAGAACAGGCAACCGTGACTGACAAGAATAGTGTGCATTAATATTGTTTCCTCATCTGTGTTGAATGCCCATTGTCTGATTATCCACAATTGGTCAGTTTCCTTATCTGACCAGGGTAGCTCGTAGAGGTCCCCATTCTCGGGAAGTCTACCAAACATCGTTGAGCCCCCCGGCTCAGGAAGGCTGCCGATTGTCATTGAGGCTTCAACACAGACCAGTTTTTATTCATACTGCACCTGTGAATGAAGGCTTGCACATGCACTCACCCTCAGGTATACCAACCCCTCACACAATCAGTCCCATCTTAAAATCAGTGCCATGCGATCACTACACACTTGCACTGAGCCATCTTTCCTCATTGTCCAGATAAAAAAAAAAGAGCTTCATGAAGGATTGTTCATGGCCCCATGATGTGTCTGGAAGCATTAGAATGATACACGTTAAGTCTCCTGGGATCATTTATTCATAGCAATCATGAGTTTGTAATGAGTTTCAAGTGATAAGTTTAAAGGGAAAGACCCTTCATGCTTTCAGTTCTCTAGGCCTGTGTGGCACATCGGTAATTTGACACATGCCTTCATACATCTATGCAGATAATTGGTTTATATAAAGTATTTATAGGTGTCGTCAGCAACATGTCAAGATGTCAGTCTTCTCCTTTTGTACTTTGCCATGTCCTTAATGTGAAACGCTTGCACTGTTTGCCCATCTGTGGCACTGACTCCAGGGATGGAGCTGATTTTATCTACCAATAAAATGCAGTACAATGAAAATTTATTTAGCGTTGTTCATACATTAGTCAAGCAAGGTGCCTACTCTCCAGCAAGCAGGCCCCTGCTTACCGTTGGCACCGAGAACAGAGAGAGCCGTGACACATTTGTAAAATATGGTGGAAGTTGTACAAGGCTTATATTATGTTCAGATGACCAGGCTATTCAGGGACTCAGAGCCACAATGTGTGTAAAAATATTCCTTGCAGCAGAAAATGAGTTTACTTTCGTTTGTTAGGGTATGGTGGAAAAAGAACTGTGAGTGTTTGTGTTTGTCTCTTTTGCCTTGTCAGATTCAGTGCAAATATACCCATACCCCTATTCTCTACCCTCCCCAACCTGCTTCTCTTTATCCCACTGTACAGAAATGCACACGTTCTAACTGACTGCATCATTTGTTCCTGCTCATGCATTCTCTGCAGATTTAATTACACGCCTTCCTGGATCTATATAAAAAAGCAGGCAGCTGAAAGGGCAGAGCAAGATAGAACCTGAAAGATGGAGAGAGGAGTACATAGAGATAGAGAGAAGAGAGAGAAAGAATGAGGGAGAGGTTGAGGCCAAGCAGTTCCCTGGAGTCATTTATTTATGTTGGGAGGGAAATAAGTCCAGTGGAGTGTTTCTGTAATGGCACCCTATTGTATAATGATCTGCGTTGACCTCCCAAATGAGGGGATTAAGCCAAGGCTGGAGCTGAAATAATGTGCCCATGGCTCTGTGGGGTATCTCCACACACTCTTCCACCTGAAAGTGTGCTAACGGCCCACAGAGTCAATCCCAGACACCTCTTCTGGGGTCTCATTTATAAAACTTTGCGTAGATCACATACTGAACGTGTACGTACGCCCAAAAGACGAAAATGACGTACCCAAAGGAAAAGTCAGATTTATGAAAACGTGCGCACGCACACCTGCACGCCAGTTCAGCTTTATAAATCTCACCCTACCTCGAATTGTGCCGCACGTGCCGCCCTCGACACGCCCCCGTTCAACCATACATGGTAAATGCAAATCACCTCATGAATATTTAAGCCCCCGGTGTGA
>JBBMFX010000021.1:4439404-4451491 GCA_037832545.1 Rhabdalestes septentrionalis
CCCCTCCTCCAAAGACAACTGCGCTTCTGACTTCAGACAATGCGCGACTGACCGTGAAAATCAGGCCCAATGTGTCTGAATTTGTCTAACACAATTTGTTTTGCCTTTAGAGCGTATTAGTAAAATATGATTTCAATTACTAAAACAGGGGTAGTTACTCTCCTAAACACTCACCGCTTGATGTGCTTTCACTCCATGTACCACTTGTGGGTCAAGACTATCCTGAATATTCTCTTGGGATCCAAGAATTTTTGTTTATATGCATTTGCATGTTATGCCATTTTTAAGCCCCAGTAGCAGTAATTATGTTTTAAAATTATAATAACTTTGGTTTTATGTGAAACAAACACCAAACAAGACTCAGGATGATGTCTGACACCTCAAGCATCCACACAAACTGGTGGGGCTTGCATATAAGGAGTTTTTTTTCTTAATGACAATTTACCACAAGTTGTCCTTCCAGAAAAGATACCTGATGCTTGCATTCTAAGTGATAATTCTAGTTAGTCTATTGAGTTGTGAAAGACCAGCATTTGAGCAATACATTTCTGTTCTGAGAACCACTGCCTTTGACATGCTGTTCAGAAACCCATGGTTAAACCGACACTTGTGGGCCACCTCTTGCACTTCTGCCCTTTTTGCCCAGTTCCCCTTTATGGTGGAAATGAGATTCCTCTCCTAATCTTTTAATTACATGAAGGCCTGGCAGGTCCTATTTGAACTTATCTTTGTAGCCTACAGTCAGCAGTCTATATACAAAATGACAGAAATATCCATACCTATAGCAAGTATATTCCTACCGACCAACAAGGAGTGAGGACGAGACATTTAGGCCACAAAGTTTTCACTAAAACATCGGGCCTTTTGGTTGGTCAGTGGCCATATTTATGAATTCTTCAGTAGGGTGAGGGAATTAATCCCTAAGATTATTGTGAATTGTGAAAGGAGTGCAGAGCTGCAAGTTGAATTTCCAACCAGGTGTATTATAGGCTCAGTTTTGCTCATGGTGTAGCAGTGGCATCTCTGAATAAGTGCTCTTCAAATTCAGGAAACCTCAAAAGTCACTTGAAAGTCAGAGGCTGATGGAGGCTGTGGATGCTGAGGAAGGTGATACTTCTTCCTGTCTATCTCTCTCCCTCTCTCTTTCTCCTTACCCCTCCCTGCTGCAAGATGGCTCGAGGACACTGGGGTGAATATTCCCATCAATGGGGGAGCTTATCAGACTGGCGACAGTGGTGTCTAATCACGGCCTAGCAGACACACCATAAATCCTTCCCTATTATGGATCAGGTACACTCTCACTCCAGCCCTTTCTGGCAACGGCAACCATAAGAGTCACTGGATTGGGTTTGTGGCCTTTTTAAGACAGCAGTATGGATAAACTCACACACACACACACAACACGAGAGTCTCTCACGCGCGCATACACACATAACATGCGCACGCAGACACACACCACGAGTGAACTCTCTCGTGCATGCACACACATGCACAACATGATAGAACTCTCGCGCATGCACACACACCACGAGAGAACTTTCTTGCGCACGCAGACGAGAAAACTCTCGTGCACGCAGACCCACACCATGAGAAAACTCTCTCGCGCACGCAGACCCACACCACGAGAAAACTCTCGCGCACGCACACACACACACACCACGAGAACACTCTCGCGCACGCACACACACACGCACACCACGAGAAAATTCTCTAGCGCACACACACACACACCACGAGAGAACTCTCTTGCGCACACACACACCCCGAAAGAAAACTCTCTCGCGCACGCACACACACCACGGAAAACTCTCTCGCTCACACACACACACACACACGCAAACCACCAGAGAACTCTCTTGCACACACACACACACCACGAGAAAACTCTCAGGCACACACATGCACACCGCGAGAGAACTTCTCTCACGCACGCACACATCATGAGAGAAATCTCGCGCACACACACACAACAGGAGAGGAGAACTCACACACTCGCACACATAACAAAGGCAACATTTATAGTATTACTTTATCTGAAGAGCTTACATATCAGTTATATAAACTTGAAGCATCAGAATCGGCATCAGTATCAGCCGATCACCTAGACAAAAAATCAGTACTTGGCAAAAATCCTGACCGGAGCATCACTACTTTCAGTGTTTTCTACTGGGAAAACTTCTGTATTTCTTCTTTTCTGGCTTGTGCTCCAATGGCAGTGTCTCAAATGAGCAGTTATTTGAATACTATTCATGATTATGCTTTAATGGAGCTCACTTTTGATGTCTAATTTAACACACCATGAACAGTGAATTTGTGAATCGTGAGGTGCCAGCAGTTGGCTCTCAGAAAGTGAATGTACAATACAAGGCCAGACTTTTTTCTAATTTTGAGTGGGAGCCATGCCCACCATGGCTTGTTCTTTGGTGTGAAGTTGGCTGAGGCTACATTTTGGCCCTTGTCTCTCAATGGACGATTGGAAGAGCCTACTAATCATGTCCAAAAACCCTAGCACAAACTGCAAGCTCTGGTTCGCTACACTTGTTTTGAGTTCTGGTCAAGAGTACACCAAAATAGGAGATGTTTATGTTGAGACAGCTATTTCCACATCAAACTGCACTTTTTATAGTGATGCTAATGATGCTCATACAATGTGTTCTTCTTTTCATCCCTCTTCTCTGTCTAGTCCCCTTTCTTGTGTCCTGCTCTGTCAATACTTCATCAATGCTCTGAAAATAACATGACATATTAATAGCTAACACACAGGCCTTGTGCAGGCAGGTCTGTGTGAAGTGCTCTCTGTGTTTATGGGAACATAAAGAAAGGCACTAGGACTTTATTAATTCAGCTCATGCAAGCTGATCCCCAAGTTAATGCTGCTACCATTTTGGAGTAGAAAGCTGCTCTTATGCAGGCTAATGCATATTTTATGTATTCCTCTGATTGGAACGTTTAACCTTACCTTGCAGCAAGAGTGCAAAAGCAATGACATGCACATTTCCATCCCAAGCTGTGTGGCCATCGAAAGGCCTGGCAAGACCTGCACAGACCCCAGGGTTGACAATCCAACGTGAGGTTATTCTTATGACATTTGGCATTTACTTAATATTACTGGAGCGCTTTGCATGGCCACTGTTCCAGGGGTCTGATATCTAGGGTGGCCCCTGCATCCTTGTGTCCCATGAGCATTTAGTCTCAGCACCCAGGCACATGTCATGAATCCTAAAGAAGCCTAGCAGATTCTACCCACATATATTGTACATGTAAGGACTATTGGAGGGAATCATGAAACGAGACCAGAATGACAGGTGTAATAGCATAATTTTCCTCTTACTCCAAATTCCAAGTTTTATTTAGTGTTTGATATTTGCATTGTACAAAATGCATGCCTTAATCATCCTACACTTCCCAAAACTAATACATTAGCAGTACTTATTATAAGAATTTTTCAACATTTAGCTTTAGTTATATGTAAATAAGTATCACAATCCTGTTTATAGGCCAAATAAGAACATACAAGAAATTTGATTACGGTCAAATGTGTCTCTCCAGCACAACAGTATCAATATGTAAAGATTAAGATACAATAAACAATGTACTGAACAATATAACATACATTAATGTGTATATATAATTTTATTTAATTTATTTATTTATTTTTATTTACAGGGCAGGATTTGGGCATGGGACAGAGTATGGGCGAGGATGGGGTTGCTGCGTGTGTGCAAAGTCTCGTCCTTTTAGGGGGTTGGGGTGTTTGGAAACCCCTGTTGAATCTTGAATCTTGAA
Source organism: Rhabdalestes septentrionalis (assembly GCA_037832545.1). Taxonomy (NCBI): domain Eukaryota; kingdom Metazoa; phylum Chordata; class Actinopteri; order Characiformes; family Alestidae; genus Rhabdalestes; species Rhabdalestes septentrionalis. The sequence goes on from JBBMFX010000021.1 coordinate 4,443,191, forward strand.
TGTTAAACATTTCTCGAAAAAGTCCACTCCATCGATAGAAGAACGCACACCACTCGAAATTCGCCCTGGGTTTGCCTCCAACTAGCTGCATGCAAGTGAAGTGAATTCAGCAGACCCGTTATTGGAAGTCTGGCTTTAGTACTTTCCAAAGATTTTCTATAGGATTCAGGTGAGGTGTTGGGAATCATTGTCTTGCTGAAATGTCCATCATCATCCTGTTAAATGGCTGCAGAATTTGATCAAAAATGTCTTGATATATATTTCCATTCATCCTTCCATCAGCTGTATAAAATGTGCCAGTGGCCAGTTTATTGTGAAATTATGCTGTTTCCACTTCTGGATTATGGAACCAAAATGCTAATTGAAATCTTCAATAGTTTAAAAGTTCAGTATTTTGTAATGCCATCAGTATGTTTGGCAACAATAAGCTTTTCAAAGTCTTGACAGAGCTCTTTTTACCCATCATGGGGTATTGACACCTTGGTAACAAGACACATTTTATTAGCCTTTAGCTGGACTGAACCAACTGATATTAATTTGCAGTAAGTGGCAGGATAACTTTTTAATTACTGATAGATTTCAGATGATGCAATTCCTTCCTTTCTTCATGTGTTCAATATTTTTCATTGCACTTTATTAAATACCTTAATTTATGGATATCTATGCTTTGACTTCTTTGCATATTTGGATTTTATGTGTTGTTGCTGGCATCTGGTAAGAATTTCATATTAATTGCTCCTTTAAAAATATTTTTTTGGTGACAGGTTCAATACTTGTATTTTCCACTGTGTAAGTTCTCTAATTAAACTAAATTAATCATGCACATTTTAGCTGTAAATGTATTAAAATATATATATTAAAATATTTATATGAATTTTGGTATATGAATGAGTAATCAAAATTACAGACTTTCACTGTATCTTTTATTTACAGTTTCTGCACTCTTCATGTGCAATAATTGACAGCAATATAAAATATAAACCACTATGCTGAAGGAAAAATGCTTCAGCAAGAACAATGATAGAAATAATTCCCTATACAAAGTGCAGTTTAAGACAATGTGCATACAAGTATATTAGGTGTTCTGGCTAATTATGCTGCCCTGTCGAAAAATGCTAACATAGTGCAAATCAACAACTAGGGCAGTGTTGGGCCCGCGGAAACCCTTGCCTAACTTGGCGAAAATGAATGCTTTTTGGGTTGTAGGGGTGTGCAAAACAGCCACTATTCATATCTCGAATAAAATTCATAATGCAGCGCACAATTCATATCTCGAATAAAATTCATAATGCAGCGCACAAACTCGCCCCCCCCCCCCAATCTACTCCTGAACTTGAGGGGGGTAGGGGGTGGAAGGATTACCTAAAAGTGAAAGTCGGTCATACGTGAAAAAATCGGTCATACGAGAGCACACCACTGCACACAGTGTGAACAGCACAAAATGTTTCCTCTGCATTTAACCTATTCACCAAGTGATGGAGGGGCAGCCATGAACACAGCGCCCGGGGAACAGTGTGTGGGTCGAGTTCCAGAATACAATTTTATTTTTAAGTATTTGCTGAATACCGCACTCATAAAAATCACGTTCTTTGTGCCTTTCCAAATATCATATTTGGGTAAAGCTCCAACCCTAGTGTGTTGATAAACCCTTAGATTGAGTGTTATTTCCTGCCATGCCGGTCTGAATCTAAACAAATCTGAATCTTAATCTAAAATATTATTTTCATAGGATTATTTTCCTCTTTGACCTACACCACAATTAATACATTACATAAATATTCACTGTATATTCTTATTCTTCTGATGATCAGTAGCAGCTTATCAAAATATAAAATGTACTGCTTTTTACAATGGGAGAAAATTAATATTGAGCAGAATTAAGTTCAAGGTATCACCAGTTCGGCCCTCCAACACAGTTCAGATTTTTCATGTGCGTCCCTGTAGAAATTAATTGCTCAGCCCTGAGCCTGTGTCTATTGGTTAATGATGCCTTGTCACAAATTGCTACCTTGAAGAAAATAACAGGAATAGTCTGAAAAAGTATATAATATATTTCAATGAGAAGACCCTAGACCAGGGATCTTCACCTGGTGGCCCAAAGACCACATTCAGCCAGAGCTTTCCATCCAGCCCTCTCAAATAAAAGGAGTATCATCACAGCCTCAGCCTGATGGTTGCCCCACACCATATACAAACACAAACCCAACCACTAATCATAGAATTCAAACACAAAAAACCCAGCTGTAACTAATAATTAACAAAACCCAACTCCTTCCAAATTAAAGTTAATTTACTTTTCATCTGGTAGCCTCAAGTGGCCACCCACATTTACTGTCTCTGATGTTTTATTCTGCTGTGCCGAAAAATTCCACTGTAGCGCAAACTGACAGCAAAATCTGTCGGTCCATACCACTCAGTGGAAAAATGCCCCTTTGAAAATTATACAGCTGCAAGTGTCCCAAAGTAGCCCACATTTATGGGCATAGAACAGAATCCATAGACCTTGGAACTGCATATGCACAGAAGGACATAATAGCACATCTTGATGAGTTACATGGTTCAACAGAACTGTGGACCAGGTTAAAGTCCAGTGGTGCAATTTATCAGCCTTAATTAAAAAAAATTAATTAATCAAAATTAATTATATGTAGGATATAAACCATTGAGTGACTTATATACAATGACAAATGCTTTGAAGTCAATTCTGTACTGAACTGGTTTCCAGTGAAACGATATAAGAATAGGAGCAATGTGCTCTCTCTTCTTGGTTTTGTAATGTAATCTTCAAAACTAAATGCTCCATTCATTAATTTTTTTTTAACTTGGGTGGATGTCTTAAGTGCTCTGGATTCCAGGTGGGCACTAAGATCTTCTCTCGTTGTTTCCAAACAGTATAAACTTTGTTTTGTCTTTATCTAATTGGAGAAAGTATAGATGCATTCAGTTATGTATTTTCTGGAGGCACTGACAGAACCAAACTATTCGTCCAAGGTCAGAGTGCTAATGTCTTCTGCGTATTTATATTAGGACACATCATTCTCTTTAAGAATTTGACCCAGAGGAAGCATGTGAAGTTCGACTTATTAAATTACTAAAAGAATAAATATGTTACAAATATTTATTTAGCATTCAAACAATGCACAATATAACATTAAAATTTAAATAAAATATTTTACTTGACCCCATATTTTACACTTAAAAATCTCATAGAAATAGTAAATTCAAGTGTATTTTAAAATTCTTAGTGAAGTGCATGAACATATTGCATTCAGAACAAGTGCTTCAAAAACTGTCGAAACATATAACATTCTCTGTAGGCTTAAAACAAAATAGTGTATCAAAGCAAAGAATTGCATAGACCATATATTAACTTTAAGCAATCGACAAAGAAAGAAAATGACTATTCTGTCATATATGTACATACCACATCACGAAATTCAACCTCTGCATTTAACCCATTCACCAGGGGAAGGCAGTGCCTTGCTCAGGGTACCTCAGAGGCCTAGCAGTATTGGGACTCAATCTCACGACTTCCTGATTGCAGTACAAACGCCCTAACCATTAATCTACCAGCTGCCCTACCAACTGGGCCTCTTCTGTGCTTTACATTCTGTATGGCTTCTGCACGACTTTGTGGATACGCTTTATAAATGTTATATGCAAGTCTTTCGTAGAAACATAAAAAAATCACAAGGCAGACATGCTGACTGTAATTCAGTCTGGCGCGTGCAGGCAGTGGTTGCATCATCTGCGTCCTCATTGCGTCCTCACTGTTTCGGTTGCGTAAAAAAAAAAGAAAATGCCGTTTTTGCCCTAATATCCATTAACAAACACCAGTTTGAGAGCCAAAAGTATTATTTTACATCAATTCAAAATCAGAAATTCATCATATCTCTCAAGTTACCATTTTCGTGGTGAGTTTCACTGACCATGTAGCTAAATGAAGACAAACGTTTGTGACTGTACAAATGCATGTACCATCATTGTCTTGTTCTAAAATATTTCTGTGGCTATATCTGTGGTTAGACCTGTAATGTCATGAATATGTCTGGTGTCATCTATCTATGACCTCACCACCTTTTATGACCATTGCCAAGCAACTTCAGTGGGTTCAGTGTGGCAAAGAAACCAAGTGTGCACTTATACAGAGCTGGAGCAGAGCTGGAGAAGTCTGTCTCTGTTCTGAATAGCTGTTGCTGCAGCTTCCTGCATATTAAAAGAAGAATGATAATTAGAGCTTTGCCAAGATGGAAATTTGGTTTTCTAATAACAATCTGACTTAGAGCACAATTCATCCACTCTCTTATTTGACTGTAAGTGCTTTTTAAAACAGTGCTATGGATTCCAGGGCCAGTGCATTAGCATGTGATTTGCAGTAGTGGTAAGCGGCTGGAGAAGAGAGAGGCTGAGCCCAGGTGCTGTTGACATGCTGTAATTAATGAAGTTCCAGGGTGTGCGGTGCTGGGAAAAAGCAGCAAACGCATTAAGGTAATGTTCTATGTGAGACTTCATGTAGGGCTCGAATGATTCCTCCCATTTAAAATACATGACTCCTGCTATTTAGCAGCTGATTAAGATGTGAAATTGTAACCCGTTTATTTTTTGGGGTCTGATAGAGGATGTCACAAAGAAACCCCACCCCGCACACACACCTGCACTTCCTTGTGTCTAAAAATGACTAAAGTGCTTGAATGCCTTCATGGCACTCTGCTCTGCTGGTTCATACTTGTTCAGCTGCGCTGGGTCTTTATGTGAAGCTTGATTTACTAACACTTCTCTCTTTCTCTTTTCTTCTTTTTTTGATGCAGGAGCAGCTCAGTACTCAGGTATGCCCAACCTTTTACCTCTGTGTTTTTTTTCTCTGTTTGTATGTGGGTTCAATTGGCTTCTGTCTTGTCTGTGTGCCTCATTCCCTTTACAATTTCCTTCAAGTCCCTTGTAACTAGCCTAGCATCTGAACCCAAAAACATCTTTCCCCAGCATCTAATTTATTCATTCTTTGTCTGCTGCTGCCTCAGGCTCCAGCAATGCAGCTGCTGGTTAGCTGGCTCCAGTCTTTATCTCTGCAGTCCACTCTAAACTCTTGCAATCTACTCTTAACTCACCTAACAGGTCTAAGTATAGCCCTCATGCTCTCAACAGTTTCATCCATTAACATTCAGTGTTTTGTACAGAGTGTTCATTAATCAGGGAAAAGTACCATATCCTAAGGTTATTTTTATTAGGTGCAAACTATGTGCAAATTCAACATGCTTGGTATGTTTGCATCACTGAATTAGGCCCACCCTTAAAAATATTAACTGGATGAATAACGAACAGTGTGGAACCTTTCTGAAAAGCCATTGCTCATAAGTGCTTGGCTCAAGGGCATGATTTGGCTAGGAGGACAGTATGTGTTTCAGACATTTTCTGACCCAGGACTCAGCATGTATGCATGTGTGCTGTGCTGTGAATTGTAATCTATTACAATCTGCTCTCAAAATGTCCTAAATAGACCTTTAAATTAGGACTTCTACAATTTCTTAAACTTTCTCGATGAGGGGTAAATAAAGGTTAATTAAATGTTCTGAATGGTCTGGAACATCTCTTCTGTCATTCATTTTAAATGGAAAACATGTGAGGGTGGTCAGAAAGGAAATTGATTAAACATTATCCCAATACCCAATAACAGTATCTCATCAACCCCATTTAGAAAACACAGTCTAATGTGGAAACCCATGCAAGACAAAGTGTGCAAGTAGAGTAAAATCAAGTGAGTACAAGCATATTTTACTAATTTTCAGTTGACCCTGGATTAATTGAAGCAATTATTCTTCATACACTTACTAACCTTGTAGTAAATAAATATATATATATATATACACATGCACACACATATTACACACATTTTTTGTAGCTTGCCCATGTTGCCTGCCACAGCTGACCAATGTAATTAGAACTGTGAATGTAAACACTGAAGCACAAGTAACCAGCATCTGTGACCAGGCTATCAAGTTATCTAATCATGCTTATATGATTTTCAAAAATGCCAAAGATTAAGTTTATTTCAGAATCAGTTCTGTTTCAAATTATAAGGCAACCATTAGGTTCTGGGTGTTCATGTAGCCCTAACTACCTAAGCTGCCTGTCTTAATCAGAGACAAAACTTCTATACTGATTTGTTTTGGAGTTATATAAACTGTGATTGTAATTTCATTCTTAATAACACTCTGAAATAAAACTGTCCCTCTGTGCTCTCCAGTTGGGACAGGTTGTTTGAGTTATAGAGTAAAGTAAATGTAAAGTAATGGGTAGTGAGATGACCTATTCCTGAAAGTAAGAAGTTACGTAATCTTATTATTATTTGTGAGATAACTAGTAATTCGTAAAGGATTTATCTTTTGTAATAACTTCTTTCACACTGGAAGGCACAAGAAAGTGTTTAAAAGTCTTGGGATCTGGTAATATGTAGTGAGGTGTTATATAGGGACTAATGGAACGAGGACAACTGTTGTGACGTGCTGTTGTAGCCTTGAGGAGGCACTTAATACTATACTTACTCTGCAGTTGAAGTACTGATGTTTCTGCTGAATGTGAATGCTTCATAATGTATGTTCTTCTTGAATGTGTGTCATTTCTAAAGGAGGTGTTTAATGGACTTTCACACTTTAAGTGTTTTATCATTGGCTTTTCATGCTTCGCAATATGGAGCTAACTGTTGTCACTGGCGTAGCCTCTGCCAATGTTTCTGTGTAGGCTGTAGTGTTAGTCTGCGCGCGTTTGGTAAACAAATGCCAGATTGGTAGGCTGTGGTCAGCCAAGGTTTCATCTAAGCCAATGTGCAACCAAAGACTATTATCCTGACGTTTACTCATCACTCGTTGTGGCCCAGAGAGGAACTCTCTCAGTTCAGCACAGGCCAAAGCAGTACTAAAATCTGGAGCAGCACTGGAGCACAAGGGTGGACAAAGATTCAGGCACTCAGTTTTATGACTACTTACTCTGCCTACACTGTGGTAATCCACTGCCATTACTGCCCCTTCCACACAAAAAAAACACACTCACATTCACTCAAATCCACTGAGACAGTGGTGGAACACACAAACAGCTAGCACTTGGCAAGAGGGGCAGTTTAGTATTAATCATAGTAAAGTTATGTATACTTTTATGAATTAGAATCGGGAAGAGGAAGACTCTCAGGAGGATGGGATGGGACCCAGCCCTTGTTAAGGACCATAGTTCTTCACGGCCCTCTGCCTGGTTTATCCAGGGCACTCTAATTTCTTTATCCCCTCGGCCCCCTTCATATCCCCCCCACCCCCTGTTTGTCATCCATGGTGCTTGTGAACAGAACACTTTCCTGTCAAAGACACACACCCCCATTAATATTGAATAGAGAGGCTGAAGAGGGATGCCCTTATGGTCTTAGCAGCAGCTCCTGTTAAATTACAGGAAAAGATTCTTGGGGAAGGAGCTCTAGCTAAGCACATTAGCTCAGCAATGAAAGAACTGCATAATGGTGGAAGTTTGTCATTGATTTGCTTGAGTACCTGTCAATACTGAATACATTTTTGTTAAGGATACACCTGCGTGTTTTAAGTACATTAGCGTGATATGCTGAGCTGCTAATTGCATTAAAATGCGATTGTAAAATCACCTCATAATTAGCTTGTGCATACCATGGCACAGTATGAAGTGATGTTTTTGATAACCTTTATTGAAATGACAGTTGTATTTGACATGTTTGTTTAACTTGCATAATGAACTAATTTTAATCCCTTTGAGCACACTTATACTTTTGTGTATTAGTGTGTAAAAGCTTGATGTAATAGTTTGATTTTGCAACAATTTCAACCATGTGAAAAATGGGGTTAGCTTAAATGTTTAATTGACATTTTAAACGTTATGACTGTCAAATTATTCCCTGAAAGTACACAGACATACTTGTTGTGACTACACAGTCCAGGCCTGGCCCTAAAAAATTTGGCCTAGGCAAGATTTTAAGTGGCGCCCCTCACATCCCAGTAGCTTCCACTGCTAGTATAGAATACATGTACAGTGACCCCGGCTGTGCAAACACTTGCACCTGTTGCCCCACACTATACACAATAATGCATATGCACCCCTGACTGCCCCAAGGAAGATTTGATTAATCCAATCACTATGCGTTCCTTAGACACAATGGATGCCATTTCATATCTACACAAGCTCTCCGTTATGATTGCATTACACAGGGTATATGTTTTTTACTCGAGGAATTCCTTAGTAAATATTACAATGAATTTCTGTGTGGAAATTGTTACCAAGCTTTTTTTAAGTAAA
>JBBMFX010000021.1:4507016-4518155 GCA_037832545.1 Rhabdalestes septentrionalis
AATAATAATAATAATAATAATAATAATAATAATAATAATAATAATAATAATAATAATAATAATAATAATAAAAACAAGAAGAACTATAATAATAACAAAAACGATATTATTTTAATTGTTATTATTATTATTATTAACAACAACAATAATGATAATAATGTTAATAATGATAACAATAATAACAATACTACTACTACTACTACTACTACTACTACTACTACTACTAATAATAATAATAATAATAATAATAATAATAATATGATTCATAATTTAAACTAACAATTTATAATAACTATGCAATTTACAAAAAGAATTTAATGTACTGACCAGATTTAAGATGACTTTATTTGGCAAGATAACATTTTTCGATGCAAAACTGATGCACCTATACTTAGCACAAGGTAATAAGTTAACAGTAAGGCAACAAGCAAATCTACCAAAGAATTAAAAAGAACCTTGCCCTGCTACATGTCATAATTGTGTTGATTTTGCTTTTGTTTTTGGTCCCTATTGTTACTTTCCCGTATGTCATGTTTGTTGTGTTATGTTTTTTCATCCAGATGCCCTCACCACTACCCCTATACCCACAACAGCCACTACCACTATGTACACCACCACCTCCCTCCCAGACATCACCCAAGGTACAGTATGACCTTCGCCTGTCTGCCTGCCAATGTATACATGGATTTGTGTGTGTGGGAGTGTGCATGTGTGCAGAAGAGGCAGAGATAGAGAGAGGACTGCCAGTTGATAGTTGGTCCTGGCCAGATTCTCTTGTTGGTAATGAGTGGTTACCCATACATGGTCAGCCAGTGCCGACCTCTCACAGGACTCTCCAGCACCATGTGTCACAGCCAACATCCAGCATATTTCGCTCTCATTTTTAATTCTACTTGCTGTTTAGCAGCCTAATCTTATCACGATCTAGACCTGTAGTCTGCTGCCAGGATCACAGAACCCACCTTTGTGTTTCCTAAGGTTCGACAAAGACAGCCCCATCTGCCTGAGGTTAAACACACTCTCATTTTCAGCTTCTTTTGGAGAGGGGTTTTTTATGCTTTCTGATTATATCCAGTTATGGAGTTGCATTAATTTACAAGCAACATGTCCATCTTTAATAATGGATTTAGCACAGCATACTGTAGCATATGGTTATTGTTGGGATGTTTTCAATATTCTCTTCAATAAAAGTAAGACTAATGGTATTAATGTTAAATGCAGTACATATTGCCCATGAAATACTTGTAGACAAATGGAGCCTGGCCACAGATTGGAAATGGAAATTCAATACAAAATAATTCTAATTTTACCAATCAGAGGTAGCCATACTCTTTCACCCCCTGTTGCTTTGACGTCAATGTAATGGCCAAGTTTGCATGTTCTGGAGGTATTGTCTGCTACTTGCCTCTTAGCAGATGAGCGTCAGAGTCAGTAATATGAATGTTTGTGTGAATCTACCATGCTAATGCTCAACGGCCTTCATTCTAAAAGATCACATCAAGCTAATAACACTTTCCATAATAAAAAGCAAATTCAATGTTGCTGTTGGCTTCAAACTCTAAAGTAGCCACTGTGGTGATTTGCTGCCTCTAACAATTATAGTTTTGAAGTATGTAAGTCAAATCATTTTGCTCTTCATTTTCAGTGTTCCTCAAGGCAGTTCTTCATATTGCAAAGAAACACATAACAGTATGGCAAAGACGCAGCATGATCTTTATTGTGTAACTTTGATCCAAAGCAGAAGCAGAAGCCTTCAACTACAAGAGCAATCACAATCACAGACAGACTTGTGCGGGTGATTTGAGAGAATCTGTAATGGCAGAAAAATGAATCAGGCTTGATTAGGCTACGTGATTGCCTTTAATGAAAGCATAGTGACGCTTTATGATTAGACACGCCCCTAGCCACAGCATTAGCTAAACCTCTGTCAGCCACTGGTTAATTCTGTTGCCTACTCTTTATGTTTGCCCATACCAAAAATACACTTAAGAATCATTGCTCACATCAGCAGTGCCCAGTTGAGTACATATTATTTAATAATGATTGCATCCTGAAATGTTATTATGGAACTATATGGGCCAGGCCATTACCTAGTTTAGTTTCCCAAACCCATGAGCCTCAATTTGTGCTTTTACCTTTAAGTGCATCCTAATATACCAGTGTATTCCAATGGGGACTGCCAGCTGTTGCTCCCCAGCAGCCGATATTTTTATCCATTCAAGGGATGCGTATAGATCAGGACTGTCCAATTAATTAATCAGTCCATCGAGGTGTAGGCTAAATAGTAATTTAATACATTTTTGATAAACTGGCTATGAGGTACATGGAACAGGCTATACTGAACTATTATAACCCTAACACAAGGCTAAAGTGGCTTCAGAAGGTGACATTTACAGATGACTAAATTTGTCCATTTGTCTTACCAAAATTTGGCTAAATGGAAGGGATTTGCAAGGTGCCATATGTGACCAGGAACAGTGTCATTTCTTGTGATCTGAGTTGACTATTTTCCACCACGAAACAGAGCTCAAAAACAGATGTTTATTGCCTAAAAGCTTTTGCAAATTTGATAAAAGGTCTTTCCTCTGCTTTAGCTGTCTCTATTCACTGTATTATGCGCAGTCTGCCCCACTCTTAACATACCTTACTCACCCCATCTCTCAGTCTTTCAAAGTCTCATTCTTCTGCTACTCCCTTGTTCCTTTTTTTGTTCTCCAATGTCTTTTCCAATTTTCCCTGCTGTTCCCTTTGCCTTTGCTGTAGCCCTTTCTCACTTCCACTTTGTCTCAATTCTGTACTGTCTTTTATCTGTTATCTATCATTCTTTTCTCCTTACCTGGCCCTCATTCCCACCTCTCTCTCTCTCTGGTTTGACTTCAAGCTCAGACTTGAACTGTTGTTTGCCTTTGTTCACAGATTTTTGTTCTATTTTCCCCAACTCAGGCCATTGTGCTCTCTCTGTAGTTCAGGCTGCTGTTATTACTGCCCATAATGTCATAGTTCAGAGCACTTTTGCTCTCACACGTTCAGAGGTTGACTGATGTCTATGGCAATTGCACTTTCAGAGAATAAGACAAGTGTATTCCTAAACTTACTTCTATGAAAGCAATTTGCTAGATGACTAGAGTGGTTTGCAGAAAACAAGAGAGCAACAACAACAACATCAACAACAGGGCCAGTGACCAGAGCAATGGGTACCCTGAAAGGCGCAATAGACATTTATTTAATGAAATATTCTTCTTTGCTAATAAAATGCAGATGAATTAAATTTGCCATGCCACTGTTTTTAATTGATGAAAGGCCATAAATGGAGTTGGCAACCAATTCAATTTAGCTTCAAAATAAAAGGGGGGGGGTGCATTCATCAGGATGTAAATGGCATAAACACCATCTGGTAAACTGATTTTGGAATTGAACAAATTAATTGCCCTGCACAGGTACTTGCAACCAAGATAGAAGTCAATTTCTCTTGCTGTCTGATCCCTGCTGCAGAGTAACTGTGGGCAGAGAATGATGGCTTGCTGGAATAGAAAAAGCTAATTCACTAAAGGTCAATTGTATTACCACCAGGAAAACAACAGCAGTGGCATGATACACAATGCACTGAGAGCATCCCCTGGAATTTATTGCAGTTAGCATCATGCAAACATAGAACTGCTTCGAATAAGTCTTTTTTTATACACAGAGCTGTATTGTTATGGGGGCTATGATTGCATAAGAAGATGGCTAAATGAAGATGGGAGTCATAAAGGCAGGCCACTGGTAATCAGCAAATCTAGCCTGAGTCAGCCAAGTGTTTTGCGCTGAGTAAACACATATACACACTAGTGTTGTCACAGTACCAATATATCAGTATTCGGTACCAATACCAGTGAAAATCCACGGTCCTTGGTAACAATTTCGGTACCAAAGCAAAACACAAAAATATGAATTGAACAAGCTATTTTTATTAATAACAAACAATAGTTACAAGACTGAATGTAAACTCTTCTTATTTATAAATTTAAACATTTATAGTAATGAAAAAATATTTTTCAACTGTATAAACTGCCACTGAATTCAGCAACAGCTTAGTTCAGTTTTCTTGCCTCAGGTGAGTTTTTGTCATACTTCTTCTGTTGCTGAAATGCACCTGTAATCGTCGTGGTCCTGTAGTAAACAATTATATATGAATTTTATGTGTAACTTCTCAGTAAATAACAAACCTCAGCTTTTATAATAAATGTAGATAAGGTTACTTATATTAAGTATATTATATCAATTTTACACAGACAGAAACTCTTTTATTAAAAACACTTAATGAAATGATTCCCTTTAAAATGACTTAACAATAAACAAGTCGTATACAGCAGCTATTTTTCTTAATTAAAAATTGTATTAAGCTCTTGTATAAAATAACATTCACACACATTAATTAATGTTCACTCATTGTAACTTGATGTTAGATAACATATGAAGAACTGATTCAAACATTAACCATACATTTGTTCTCTAACACACACATTTTGGCAACACGGGTCATTTAAAAGCCTCTGGTGTGTAAAAATAGTACACTATTCTGTCCTGTTTTAAATGCTGTAGGAGCATTTAATAGTTAATTAAGAAACATTATCCTGCTACTCACGTTAGCATTAGCCGCACTTATGCTAACAATTAACTAAGCAAATAGCAATGTTTATTTCAATCTGCCATTCAAATTAATATTTAATAATTTTGTAACAAAGCTCCAAATATAAAATAACATTAAACCTTACCTGCTTCCATTCTTTCATTAAGCCTGGGTGACGGTCTTTGAGGTGTTTTATAAGGTAAAGAATTCTGGTGAACTGTAATGTTGCCCTTAATCATCGACTGCAAAAACAAAATACTTCCACATGCAGCTCTTTCCTCCTTTCTTTTCAACGAGCGGATTCAGAGCCACGCAGCACCGCCGGTCGCCATTTCTCTGTACTTTTACGAAGAAGATGCAACTGATAACACAGCAAGAAGCAGGTTGACCAGGTGCTCGCTACTACCGGTACTTCAGAAAACCTGGTACCGTAACATTAAAATTTTTTTAGTACCGACTTTGTACCGAAGTACCGGGTCTTTTGACAACACTAATACACACACAAACACACACTTAACAGAAAAGTGCATGCAGCTTTACTAAGCCGCCAGTGCTCAAACAGGCAGCCTACACCATGAGATTGCTTCCAAATTTTTACCTGCACACCTGAGTTTATTTGCAGCGTAGCTGCAGATTTGCTGATATCTTTACTACATTAAAACGACTGGGCAGCGCTGACCATTTATGTGAGACATGTAATGCCCCCCTAGACTAGGGTGACCATACGTCCTCTTTTCCCCGGGCATGTCCTCTTTTTGAGACCTGTAAATTTCATCCGGCCGGCGTTTTAGAATTTTCTTGGATTTTAAGCAGCCCAAACATTCGTCACATCATGGGCATCTCTTATAAAATAAATGTGTGTTTCTGTAGAACATTTCCTTAATTTTGTGATTCTTTAAATATCTTTAAAATATGGAGATTCTTTCATGGATCTAATGAACTTCTGTATGACGTGCATCTAAATTGTTTAATGGTATGTATGAATGTATGTAGATGTACAAGTATGTCACCTATTGAATGATAACAGTGAAAGTTAATATAGAAGAAAAAAACGTCATCAAGCTCTGGAGCTTAAACAGAACAAGATGAAATCCGAGGCAGCATACCATGTCCCATGTCACATAGATAAATGGATCATGTTGGATTTTATATTTTATAGTAGACGAAGTTTATAGCAGCACTATTGAGACGGTAACCCTTTTTTGCTGACACTGTCAGAAAACAATTGCAAACTGTCATTGGTTAGCCAGTCAAAATGTATTGGATTTATTTTCTCTCTTGAGGGTCTCATTAACTGCTGCTTGCTTATATCCTTGCACCTTAAGTGACATTTAACTGTAATATGTTCTAATTTTGTCATTGTTACTTGCCTGTGGCTGTGTATTTAAGATATTTCATACACCAGAGTTTCAGCACTTGTTGCACTTCCTTGGGCACCAGTTGCACATTCTCGCGCACTCTCTGACCACATCTGCAGCCACCATGTCTGCTGATAATCAGGTTCTGGTGCCAGCCAGGACAACATCTCAGGTCAGACAGCCCTGGCTGGGACAAAGAGGGCTGTGAATGAGGCAGGAAAGACTTCATCAGCACATCTACTGATGTGCTCCTTTCCCCACTGATATATCAGTAATAGGTTTAGCATGCTCTTAGGGTCCACCTTTGATAATTGAAGCATTGGAGAAGTGTGGTATTGTAATAATTGTTTTGGAGCAGTTATATTTTATGTTATATACTTATGTTTTCATCATATAAATAATGAGGACTGCTCCCCCATTCTCAAAGGAACCATCAATCTCATAGAACCCTCAGCACACAGTAGTTTCTGGTTAACATCAAATAATAACCTAAACATACTTTTCTTCATTTTGTTCATCCACCTCCCCTCCTTTCTTATGTATGCAATGTATTTAAAGACACTGTTTGCCTGAAGTTTTCCAAGTGTGCACTCAAAGGCTGTAGCTGTTCATCTTTGATGACCACTTTTCTTTCTGCCTTAGCAAAAGGTACGTTTTATTGAAAAAAAACAAAACAAAAAAAAATATATATATAATGGGGATTCTTTTTTTTCTTTTTTTTCAGCAAACTTATAACTATAAATTGTTTGGTACTGTCCAGGATTTGGTCAATTGTTTGGTACTGTCCATTTTAGGAATTCATAAAAATAGGCATTTTTAAGCATTTTTGGCCACTTCACAAACTCATAGTTTAAAATAAACCCCAATGAATGTCGGGGGTTTACTGTATACCTGATGTGGCATACACTTTCAGTCCTTGAGTGCTGGATGTGGTTGAACAGTCTTTCCTAACACCTGTCATTATATTTCAATATATAAACTGAATTCTCTGGGGGCCAAATAGTTAAAGTGTGAGACAAATAGTTAAAACTCTTCTATTCCTTTTTTAATTTTCTAAATATTTTTTACAACACATTATATTATCTGAAGAACTTCAAAATATTTATTTTGTAAACAAGCATTTAATATGGTAAGCATCCCAAATGTGTTTACATTAGCATAGTTATTCAAAACAGGGCACAGTCCTGCATATTTAAGCTTCAGACTGACCAGCGTGCCTTTTTTTTTTGTTTTTTTTTTTTCATTTTTCACATTTCAAAGCAGGTTCTGTTGTGTCTTTACAGGGCAAAATGAGAAAAATATAAAACTTTCAGTGCAGTATTAGAACTTTAGACCCCACTCAAATGCAGAGGCGGACAAAGTACCTAATTTCCTTATTTAAGTTAAAGTACAGATACCACTAGTGAAATGTTACCCCAACACAAGTGAATGTCATACAGTCAAATTTCACTTTAGTTAAAGTACTGAAGTACGTGCTTCCAAAATTGTGTGTATTAAAATTAAATGTTTTAACTGCATTGTTGATTTATTGCTAACACACTTACAATACCTAATGCATCTAACTTGCTAGTAGATGATGTAGCATAAGGAATAAGGTAGAATGTTACAGAATGAAACACAACCTGAATTGATAAAGAAAACAAGTCTTTTTTTCATTAATTGTATACTACATAGTTGCACAACATGAACGTGTATGTACAATATATTTGAACGACGTTGAGAACTGAACTGCTGTAAATGCAGCAGTTTATTTTGGGCAAACATGGCACTTAAAATGATATGATTTTTTTCCTCAGTAAACTTAAACATCGACTCTACATATGGCCATGGATGCAGGCATCAGAGATGTTCACAAGTCATTTCCAAGTCAATTCTCAAATATTTAGTCCCAAGTCCAAGTCTATGGGCACCATTTGTAAAAACAGCTTATCAAATTTAGAGGGGTCATTTTTTTCATAATTTAGTGCAATTTTGCTCTAAATCTAAATGTTGCACTTATACAAATGGCGACTCTTAATGTTGGATTTTTGAGCTCTAATGTTGTGTTCTTAATGTTTAGAAGATATGCTAATTGAGCAAGCCCTGTGATTACTGTTACTTAGAAGGGGGCTGGAGTGTGTTCTTAAATTATCTTAAATCGAAATGTTAAATATGATAGATATCTCGCACTCTAAATGTCAAAATGGGACCCTGGCGGTGAGGTGAACAGTGTTTGGTTATTGTTTAGGTTTCGAATGATGGCAAACAATGGTGGTTATTGGGATAGGGTGCGAAAAACATTGTTTTAAGAGTTATGACTCACAAATCTGAGTCGAATCTCGAGTCATTTTGGGAAGTCTTAAGTCAAGTCACAATTCTTGGTTTGTGTGACTTAAGTGTGACTCGAGTCAGAGACTCAGACTCGAGTCCCCATCTCTGGCGAGCATGAAGAGTCTCCGTCTCCGTCCATTCTCCCGCCACTGATTGACTGTGTTTAAGTAATGCTGGTGTTGCAGTGTTACAATGTGCAGAAGTGATGTAACACTACTGGAGATTTCTGAAAGGCTGTCATCTGCTACTAAACTAATCATGTTTTAGAAAAGTGAGACAATAAGAGAAAGTAACGAGTAACCATAATCTTGATAGAAATGTAGTAAAATGAAACGTATGATTTTGTCAAATGTAGTGAAAAAAAGACTTCTGGAGTAAAGTATAGACACTCAAAAACTGTACTTAAATACAGTACTAAAGTAAACAATACTCAATATATTGTAAACTGTGTTTTTAAAAATATTTTTTGTGCCTGCTTGGTCTATTCATATGGTGTCCGCTCTACAACAGCTCGTAAACTCAGGTAATGTGTGTGTTTACTACTTGTATTGTATGCAAACTCACTGTCAAAAATTCATACATTTAATGAGTTTATGAGTACCATAAGAATGCTACAATTATATGGCCCCTAATTCTTACCACAGCTGCATCACATCATGTGCACACAGCTTTTGGTTTCTTCCCCTTTAGTGACATGTGCTTTGAAACAGCATGAGAAGCCATGTCCTGTGTCAGACTGCTTTGATTGGCAGAAAGGCTAGTCCCTGAGAAATGTGTCTTCCACAAGCAGACAAATCTGTATGCTGCCTTTCATCTTCTGATGCAAGGAAGGTACCACCCTCATCTCCCTCTAGCAAGGTGTGCTATGGATACTTATTATCCACAACTTTTCTGACCAGCTATTGTAAATAGTGAGGTAAAACACACCTGCATCATCAAAGCCAGTGGATTATGAACAGATTCAGTCTAATCTTACTGGAGAGGCAGCAGGGAATATTCTGTTAGGCTTCAAGGCTCTGAAAACCATTGACATCTCTAATATTTTTCTACCCCATAACAAGCACCACCTCTGCATTGAAGAGTAGCTCTCCTGGTCTGTTTGAAGTGTGCTGTGCCCTAAGGTATTTCATGGGAATGAGGGCTCCTGCTCTCATAGATGCCTCCACATTTCGGCGTACATCATTAACACATTGTGAGTAGAGAAGCAGCACTTAGAGGCAGGCTGAAAGGGACAGTTCTAAAAGTAGCAATAACTCTGAAAAATTGACAGTAAATCAACCAAATGTGCTAAGAATCTGTGGCCAGAAAAGATTAATAACACAATACGATCCTTAAGCCCATTTAACTCCAGGATTATTGTTCAGACTTACAGTTAAGTGTAACGGTTTGCACACACCAGGTAAACAAACATGTTTTTTGATAAGTGTACAAAAGTAACCACCAGTGAGCTATTCAGAATAAAATAACAACAGATAAAAGTGAAATCCTGTGAAAATTTTAGATAATGTCTAAATGCAGGTCAGAGGCAAACAGATCCAAAATGTGAAATAACAAAGTGACAAATCCAGAAATATAGGGCAAGGGTCAGTACACAGTCAGGCAGTATAGCTAGAGCACTTGGTATGCTATTGTCGGAAAGTCAGTCAATATTTTTCAAGGGTAAACAAGAAACAAGGGTCATTTTATTCTAGGAGTGAAACTAGTACTCAGTTGAACTTAATCTAGCAATCAGGATCTTTCAGCAATAGGAATGGTTGCCTGGTTTGGGTTAGACAGTCCCTTAGGCTGTGCAAACTTTGCACTCGTTTGTGTGCTTAATATCTACAATAATAAGAAGTATGAAACACTCATCACTGTTGCATTACTGTTGCAAACCACAGGTTAATGCACATTAACTGCACATTAAAGTAATTTAAGGTTTTATTCATAATCTCAAATGACAGGGCATATATTTATATAACATATATCAGTCTATTTTTCCACATATAAGCCCTTGGGTTAAGGTGTTATGAAAACATTTAGCTTGAGAATTCTTTGTTTTGTGGTTATTGAAATATCCAAAAAATGGGTGTTTTTTTAATTTTAATTATGTTACGTTGTTAAAATGTCTGTTAATGAAGCCTTTATATAAATTGACAGTTCATATTAATGTTGCTTTTATCCAGCAGTATGCAGTCCATACAACAGCATAATTCTAAAATGTGTCCATTTCAAAGGGTGTCCTTTTTGTGCTGCCTGTGGTGTTGTGATGTGTTGATTTAATTTGATGGATGATGCGTTTTATCTGTATACCTATTTTACCTGTTAGTGCACTGTTTATTACTTTTTTTCTCTCTATGCTTATTGGAAGGTATTATGTGGAATTGCCTTTAAATGCTTATTTATTGTATCCATTCTTGCTTATTTATGTATTTATTTATTTTGCATGCCATACCTCCTTTTTTACCACATCCTCCCACCACTGTTCCTCTGCCCACCGCACTCAGACACTTCGCCCAGCACTGAACCCACTGCTCACGGTTGGTACCCTCTCACTCCTTCTTCTCTTCTACTAAAGCCCAGCATGCCTGGCTCTGCATGCCTGCTGATTTCAGAAATGTGCTTAGTGCAGGCAGGAGACACACTGGGGAAAAAAACAAAATGCCCTGAACTTGATGCAGAAGCGTAGGGTGAGTTCAGCAAAAGTGGGATGGCAGAGAACTGGGATGAAAATGCCTAATATCGCATTGCTCTTTTAGTGACAGGAACCTGTCAAATGTAATTGTCATGAATGATTATCACAGGGGTACTTACAGTCATGTGAAAAAATTAGGACACCCTTTGAAATCATGTGGTTTTTTGTAACATTTTTAATAAATGGTT
>JBBMFX010000021.1:4558302-4581603 GCA_037832545.1 Rhabdalestes septentrionalis
GTCTCTCTCTCTCTATCTCTCTCTCTCTAGTTCTCTCTCTCTCTCTCTCTCTCTCTCTCTCTTTCTCTTTCTCTCTCTCTCTATCTCTCTCTCTCTCTCTTGCTCTCTCTCTCTCTCTCTCTCTCTCTCTCGCGCGCGCTCTCTCTCTATCTTTCTCCCTTTGCCACTAGGTCTGGCTGACATTTACTTAAAAAAAGCTTGATAACAATTTCCACACAGAAAGTCATTGTAATATTTACTAAGGAATTCATCGAGTAAAGTCTACTTACAAGTATGAATTGTTAAGTCAACAATACCCAAGTAGATTTTACGACCAATTTTGTTTCTCAAAAACAAAATATACGCAGCTTTTACAAATTTATTTACTCCAGACTACCTTTGTATCTAATTACAAAACCGTACAACTGCAGGCAGGATTCGAACTCTCATCTTCTAATTGCAAGGCCAACGCCCTTACAACTAGGCCATCCAGCTGCACTGTGTCATTGATTGATTGCAGAACCAACTGCTATATAGACAAAAACGATAAGAAATCCACTCATTATAATTACACTTGTAGTGGGAAATGTATAGTTTATTCTCATAATATTAAATACATTCACCCATTCATGCAGCATAATTAAAAACCACGTTCTGTTTTGCATGGTGGGACCGGATATTATTCAAAATGTTGTCACATCACGAAAAACACAATAGTATTCTGGGAACTGTAACCCTTCCTCGTCTCACCACTATCCAAATGATTCAACTGCTTTGCAAACATAACGATAAGGAATCCACTCATTACAATAAAATTTTTGGTGGGAAATGTGTAGTTTATTTTCACATTATTGAATACATTTATCCATTCATGAAGCAGTATTAAAACAACTGGCTCTATTTTCATGGTGGGACAACATATTATTCAAAACGTCTTGAAAAACACAATAGTATTCTGGGAACTGTATTAATTCCCCATATAACCAGCCTTCCAAATTATTTCAACTGCTCCGTAAACAAAAACAATAAGGAATCCATTCATTATATTTACACTTTTAGAGGGAAATATGTACTTAATTTTCACAATATTGAATATTTTCACCCTTCACGCAGAATTAAAAACTAGGCTCTGTTTTGCACATTCGCACCACAGATTTTTCCAAAACGTCGTCAGATCACGACAAACACAATAGTATTCTGGGAATTGAATTTCTTCCATGTCTCATTGCCTTCTAAGTGGTTAACCCCTTGTTTGTCTGGCAGCATGAAGAACTGGAAAGGAGCCTGTGCCCTGAGAGCCTCAAGGAAGAAACATCAAAGGAGCATTTTCCGGAGAGCCCTGCACTAAACATTCTTTATCCTGCTTCTGCTAATTGACATAGAAGGAGGAACCAGCAGTGTGGGCACTGAGGGGAGGTCAATAATCTCTCAGAAAAAAGCCCAAGAATGAAAGAGGAAAGGAGGAAGAAAGAGGTTAAATGAAAAGAGACCTCAGAGAAACCAACCTATACAGGATATGTGACCTGTTCAGGCTTGCTGGAAAGGAGACAATTTAGGAATTCCTTTAGTTAGAGTTTTTTGGACTTCCTATGTTCTCTGAATCTGTTTACAATTAAAACCCTCACTTCCCAAATTTCATTGCATTTGTATCCTCTCTCCAAATATCGATATGACAGCTGACAGCACCACACACATGGATGCAGTGGGGATTCCTCTCCTTACCAAAACAGAACCCCTCCAGCAGAGTCTGGTAGGAGCCCATGTATGGTTAGACCAACTCGCCATTGTGGTCGCGAACCTGGCCCTGGTCCTTCAACCACAAGAACCTGAGCCAGCTCCAGTCGCACTGCCTGGAATCATCCAGCTGGCAAACATTTGTGTGCGGATTCCAAGACAAGAGTAGGGGTTTATTAATAATTAAAAATATATATTATGTTCAATCCCAATATTCCACACTAATAATTATAATACTGGGATACATTTTTAGTTTAATTTAGATATTTCTCCACCAGAATCAGTTCAGGCTGATTCACCCTTATATGTACTTAACTGTTTATTTGATTAATTATTGATTAATCAAGCAGGGCATTAAGCATCTGCCCGAACTGTTTGGTCTGCGAAATAGTTCAAGCAGTTTAGATTAATTAACCCTTCAAAACTCTTCTTAATTGCGCTGTTAAAAAGAGCTTTGCTTTTAGAAAGGTACTATTTGAAAAGGGGGTTTTAGCTCATTGTTATTATTCTAAAGAGCAAGGTAATGAATCAAACCTGACAAGTGACTCTGCCTTATTTGAACAAAAAATGAATCACTGATCACGCTAAGACAACATGTATTTATCACGCTAGACAGACATACAACAGATGACACAGAATAGAATAAATGTGAATAGTAATGGAGTAGTGATATTGAAACAGGTTACGGAAATTGCTAATGGCTTCCTGAACAGTGCTTCATTGAAACAAGTACAACCCAGTCATCAGAACAACACAGATTGTTGACCTTTGCACCAAAGTTATCAAAATGAGAAATAAGAGGGCTGCGGTCAGCCGTGATCTGGGGCTCAGTTCTTTGAAGGTTGGACGCAGCTTGTACTTTTCAGAGTCCTTGGGCCTTGAAGCTTTAAAAGGTCTTGGAAGAAGGAGAGATCGTTGAGGAGATGACAAATCAGTGGAGCAGTGTGGCTTGAGCAGTGTGGCTTGAGAGTGAAGGCTCAGCCGTGGAACTTGGTGTTTGCAGAGGAGATAAAGTTTTGTTTCAGGCAAGGGTCTTGGTCTTGTCTCTGCTCCCATTGATGCTCTGGTCCCCGGTCCTGGCTCCTGATGCTGCTCATGCCCTGCTGTTGACGCTGATCCTGATGCGACTCTGCTCTGCTCTGTTCAAATTTTGGTTGGGATCTGTGACTTTTATGGCCACACAAAGCCTGGAAGGGGCGCTTCTGCTTTCCTATCCTTGTCACTTTTGGCCAATCATTCAAATAGGCAGCCCTCCTCCCTCGGGGCTCAAGGGAGAAACCACTTTTATGACTTTAGCAATTTGCAAAAGTTCCATAACTTTAATACCGTTCAGGAATTTGTTTCGAAAGAGTTCAAACATGACCATACTTCCAAATATTCTTCCAACAGCATTTTACAGATAATGGATTAATTTATAGATACACTCCGAACCACCATAATTATTCCAAACAAACCCTCAAAAACAAATGCATGAACATTCCAATAGATGTAATCCCATTTAGTAATTAAGCAATTCTAATTCCATTTGGTGGTGCAATCATTAAAACCCTGTCTTCTTTGTTTCTCACAGTCCATGGCTTGAAAATGGTACCTGGTATCCTATGGCAAATTTTGGTGTGACACAGGTGGTTCAGGCAAAGAGGTTGTACCTCACTGAGTGTTTAGAGACCAATAATTACAGTAACACCTTCACACAATACAGAGTTGTACATTTCTGCCTAATGTGCCCCAGCCAATCTTAATTCATCTAAAAGTAGTCACAGAAAACATGTTTACAAACAAAAGTAAAAGAAAAGAGGGAAAAAATGTATTTTGTTCTCTGGAATGTCTCTTGGCTCTCTTTACTTGAAGATAGCTGAATCTTCCATTTGTGTGAGGAATGTAGTATGAGGGGGGGCAACTTGATGTGTGTGAGGGTGACCGCTGGATCACACTGATAAGGGGGGTCTTAGACCAAGGCTTCATTGTCTTTCTAAATAACCATAAAGTGTCTAATCTGCCTTGACAAACCCCAGAATTCCTGGTTCGAACATGAGGGGTATGTTCTGTCCAAAATTGGCTTCTTAGCCAAAGCGTGGTCAGATCATGATTCTTGTGATAATTTCGTTTGGTTTGGATCAGATATCTGATCCTAAACATGCCAAGCCCCAGAAAGGTATGCAGGAGCTCCTTCTGTGTTATATTTTGACTCATATTTTGCAGTTTTTCCAGTAATGACAGGACACCAAAACATTTCCTTCCTGGTGCAGCAGCTCTCGGGAATCTGGCAACAAAGGGCCTTTAAGTCTCATGTTTATCCCCATTTCAGAGCTTGGTTCATTGCGGTGTTTGATTTCCAAGATCAGGGAAAGAGAATCAGTACCCATCTCCTCCAGCTCCACCAAGTCACGAGTGCTGTGGTGGAATATTCTATTGATCCCCTCGTCCTTGCAGCAGAAAGCAGATGGAATGAGGGCTTAAGTAGTGACTTGCTGACGGAACTCAACCACCAAGATGAGGGTCTTTCTTTGGACCAGACAGTTGAGAATGGACAACCATCAACCTCTTGCCGGTGACTAAACCACCCCGGTCAATTATCTATCCATTGTCCGAGGTGGAAACCAAGGCGATGGAAGTATATGTGACTGAGGCCCTCCGTTAGGGTTATGCATGGCCTCTTCCACTTACCCCATTGAACAGCTCCATGTGTCGTAGATTTACATCAAGCTTGACCTATGGAGCGCAAACAACCCTGTGCACCACATCTGGGCATTTTTCTTACTTTGTAAGGCCATATGGCTTGGTAAATGCTCCATTATTTCAAGCATTTAAAAATCACATCTTTCGAGATATGATCCACCGATTTGTAACAATGTGACGTGACAAGGTCCTCCTTTGCATGCTCACATACGGGTTGTAAGTGAAAGCCGAGAAATGTGAGTTTCATGTACTGGAATTTGCATTTCTCAGCTATCATATTGGTCCAAACATGGTAAGTATGGATGAAAACAAGGTTATTACCATGTCTGGGTGGCCAGAATGCCAGAGAGTAAAAGAACTGCAGAGTTTCCTATCGGCGCACATTGGGCCCTATTTTTCACACTATTCAACTTCACAATAACATACAGACCTGGGTTCAAGGCGCTATTCTACACTCATAGACCTTTCCGAACCTGAACCCATCATCCCAACTGCACTTATTGCAGCTCCTATACTATGGAATTTTGATACTGAAATCGAAGATATGCAGGTGATCTACCCTATGCCCCCGCCATATCCTCAGGGTAAAGCTTACATACCCAAGCCACTCAGAAGACAGGATATAGAGTAGGATCTCACTACTCCCGCTACGGGGCATCCAGGAGTCCAACGAAGTATTTAGCCATAAATACTGCTGGCCTGGAATGGACTGCAAGTTCCTGCTTTACCTGCACCATTACTAAAGTCCCGCATTAACTCCCTATCAGCAAACAAATGCCCCTACCAGTTCCACAAAGACAGGGCTCAGAAAAGAACTCAAGACAGAAAGAGGAATAGAGGAAGAAAGAGTTAAAATAAAAAGTATTTGTCCATCTCGGTTCACCCCAGAGAAACAGTCCTTTTTAATTGACCCGCTTAGGCTCACTGGAAATGTGACGATTGATACATTCTTAAATTCTGAGTTCTGATTATATGTTTTTTGGACTTCCTATGTTCTTTTAAACTGTTCACATTTTAAAACCCTCGTTTCCCAAATCCCATTGCATATGCATCCTCTCTCTAAGGCTCTTAAATGGTCAGTGATGCTTGGTGCAAGGGATCCTAAAAAATCTGCCCTCCTTCAGTGCAGCACATTAATCCAAACTACTGCTTAGACAGTTTATGTTTTACTGGTTCATTTACAAGGTATATACTAGGGGTGAGCCGAATCCGAAGAGGGTATTTGAAAAGGCACAAATAAAATGTTTTTTAGAAATACGGTATTCAGACAAATGCTTTAAAAAATATTTCTATTCGGGAACTCCGTCCTCCTGTCACACACCTGCTTTCTAGGGTACATACTCCGCGTTCTGGAGTAGATAATCCACCCCCCGTCACACACTCGCATTCGGGAGTAGATACTGCGTACACCCCGGTCACACGCTTGCATTCGGGAGAAGATACTCCACCACCCCGTTCCCACGCTCGCCTGTGGGAGTAGATACTTCGCTTCCCGGGTCACACACATGCATTCAGGAGTAGATACCCTGCTCCCCCGGTCACATGCTAGCGTTCGGGAGTAGCTACTCTACTCCTCCCGGAACACCTTTGTGTTCAGGAGCAGATACTCTGCCCCCAGTCACACGCTAGCATTCAGGAGTAGATACTCCTCTTCCACCCCATCCCCCGTCACACACTCAAATTTAGGAGTCGATTCGGGGTGAGGCAGACGGAGTTTGTGCGCTGCATTATGGATTTTACTCAAATACAAATACAAATACGAATAATTTTCCCTTTTAACAAATACAAATACAGATAAAAATAGTGGCTGCTTTGCACACTCCTAGTATATACATTAGCAGCTGGATTAAATCTAGTCTTAGACTAAACTGCACTTTTGATGGTGATGAAACATTTAAAATGCATTTTCAGTCCATGCTTAGACTTAAATATCTTGTAAATTGTCCCTGGGTGTCATTATTTTAGTCATGCACGTGAGTGCAATGTAATGTAAGATATAGCATACACAATTTGTTGATTTCTCTCCTCAAACACACCTGGGACAACTCACCTGTGACTTTTTAGTCCTTTAGCAGTTAATCCCAGTCTACAGTAAAGTTATAAGAGGTGTTTCAGTCCAGGGTAGATAAAGGTTATAAATGGACCTAAAAAAAAAAAGAAT
Organism: Rhabdalestes septentrionalis; assembly: GCA_037832545.1. Taxonomy (NCBI): domain Eukaryota; kingdom Metazoa; phylum Chordata; class Actinopteri; order Characiformes; family Alestidae; genus Rhabdalestes; species Rhabdalestes septentrionalis. The sequence goes on from JBBMFX010000021.1 coordinate 4,564,856, forward strand.
AAAAAAGAATAATGAGATGCAGGAATAATGTAGGAAAAGAGCCATTCAAAATAGCTGAATTTACTAATTATTCCCAAATTTTCTGAATACTTTAGGACATACTGTTGGTCAGTAAATCATTAAACATTGAACATTTGTGATTCAATGTCTAAAAATAAGCTTGTTTTACATGAAGGACATATGCTGTATATTTCCTGCAGTGGAAAAAATCAGGTGAATTGGGTAGGATACTTGCCTGAGGACCATGAGGCCGTGGGTTCGAATCCTACCTTCAGCACAATCACTGGGTCCCTGAGCAAGACCCTCAACCCCAAGTTGCTCCAGGGAGACTGTCCCCTGTAGTTAGGGAATGGAAGTCACTTTTGATAAAAGGCATCTGCTAAATGCCATAAATGTATTTGTATATAGAGCAGATGGATAACCTAAATATGCCTCTGTTACCACATTAAGTTACATATTCTCAATGTCAGCTGTATCCCACACCATAGCTTGTCATTATGGGCTGGAAAGATTTGTTTTAGTCTTTACATTTTCACTTGAATCTGACTGTAACATGTTTCATGTCAGTTATAAAACAAACTAATTTGAAAATTATTTTTATTATCTCTATTACTTCTGCAGTCTTCAGAATTGCTAATTATGTTTTGATGTAAATGGTCATATTTCACTGTATGCAAGTGAGACTAGCAGGTAAATATTCAATTCCTGCTCAGTCTGCAAACACCTGTTGAGGATAATCCTTGAATTATTCGTAAGCTAAGGATACAAAAGAATCATTTATGCCCACCTATCATCCTGTCATCATGAGATTTTATATCTAGGCAGCATATTTATATTCACAATGCTGTAAATGGCAATCTTCAGCACATTAAGCAGAGTTGACTGCTATCTCAAATTCTCTGTATTCTCTTCATTTAATAAATCATCTTTTACATGCCTTCATTTTCTCTTTACTGTATTCATTTCAAATAAAGTAGCTGTTGTAGATGTATTCCCTTACCTTTCTTCACTTTCCAAAAGGGCCCTATTTTATGAATGTTTTTGTTTTTTCTTTGAATCCCTTGTTTTTCTGCTTAATCTGCTTAGACTTTCCATAATCATATGAAAGGGAAAAATATACTCCATCTCCACAAAAAAAAACACTGATAATGGAGACCAAGACCAAGACCAAGATCAGCTTTTAGGTCTATATATTAAAATATAACAAAAATACCAGAGAGTGTTCTTCATGCATGGCTGGAGAAAAATAATTTCTAAGTGGATGTTCTGTTGGAGAACCATTTCTGTAAATGTGTGAGTCTAAAGCACCTTTTTAAATTTTAAAGAATCTCCATATAGTTCACAGTTGCTAGAAAAAAACATTTACACTTAATCTATAAAATACACTGCACAACTATTTTGTTGAAAAATGTTGCATCATGAAAAGTATTTGCTGATTGTGACAGGTACCTGGTTGGTATGCACAAATATAGTTTTGTTCAAGCTGCATCATGTTGGTACTCTGAGAAATTGACAGTTAACTGTTTAGCAGCAATAATGTATTCAATCAGGTAATAAATCAAGCAATGCATGCTTGGACAGCCCTCCCCAGCCCAACTCCGTTACAATAGTATTTTAAGGCCCATATTAACATTTTGCTACATTCAACACATTTAGGGCCCATCAGCCTCCCGTGAAGTGGGCATAGCAGCTGGTTTAGACTTACCTTCATGTTTTTGGTTTATGGATTTTATATCAGTGCTGCTTTACCCATCAAAATTAGCCATTTTAACGGTGGCTGGTTCTAAATTAGAACTCTGACCATGGTCTAAAAGAGATCATCTGACCAAGTCATTAAAGTAGATACATCACCCAACTAAAACTATAAAGGATTTCCCCTCGCAGGGTGTGTGACAGAATTCTTTCTTGTCTCAGGTTAAAGCACACCATCATTTCTAAAAGTCAAGTTTTTCAGAAGATAAACAGACATTTTAATGCTCTCACCTGTTTTCAGCAGCCTAACAGTTCTCCTCCATCTTCTGTTACCAGCCTTTACCCTCTGCTCTGCTTTTTAAAACATATTTTCTGACAAATCTCACCTTTTGGTTGCAACTAGCTAATAGTAAGGCAACTTTTGTGCTTGGATTGGCCAACTGTATACACCACAACAGATAAACAATCTAGGCTAAAGTAGTGGAGGACTACCAGCCAATCATGTTCCAAAACACATAATTGTATTATATCACATGAATCACACAATCCAAAAGGGCCATATTAAGCCCAAAAAATGAGGTTAGCAGATTATCTGAATATACTGAATGACCAGCTTATTCCATCAGATTTATTCTTCTTCCCTTATAGAACAGGCATATTCCAAGATGACAATGGCAGGATTCATTGAGCTCAAATTGTGAAAGCATGGTTCAGGGAGCATGAGGCATCAATTTCATACATGGATCGGTCCCTCTCCAATCATCACTTCAAAATCTCAGCCAAAAATTAATGCAATTCTGGATGAAGTAAATGTTCTGACATTGCAGAAGCTTATCAAAATGTTGCCACAGTGAATGTGTGCTGTAACTAAGCTAAAGATGGTCTAATTAAATGCCTATGCAGCATTAGCATCCTTGCCACTGATGGAATGACTCTCTGAACACTGCAAAAACATCAGAAAAAATCATTATTTATCTTTATAGTCTACAAATAAATGTAACTAGGTCAATGAAAGGGCTCGTCTCTTTAAGGTCAAAGATTTGTGCAATTTTTCTTTATATTATATAAGAATTGCTTCTACAGCTTGTAGACTGTAATGGCCACATCTTACTAAGGCATGAGAATGGGATTATAATGATCTCATTAGCATGCTTTAACAATCACAACCTAATCATCACATCTTAATCATTTTATTTTCATGCCTTACTATGTTTTGGTCATAATTTAGCAATCACAGCTTAATTATCTCTTTCCCATGAATTGGCAACATGGCCACAACTTAACTATCACAACTGAAATGACATATCCCACACCTTACTAAAATAAGGCCACAAATTTGGGCCACGTACCCATGATTATTTGGAAGGTGATGTGCCAAACTATAATCAACTCATAACTCATGTTTGCATCCCTCAAATGATAACCTTTAAAATGACTACATGATGTCTATTGATTGAGTAGATAGAGAATGATTGGGTGAAAATACATGAATAGTTATGAATAAATCATTGGACATGGGAGTACATTTTGAAATTCCAATGTTAAAAATGGCATGGAAAATCTCAGCAGGTGTTGACTGTCTGCATTTGGTTCACACAGAGCTTTTCAGTAAGTCACTGCCAAATTCTACTGCTCATTTACTAGTGATGAAATGCTCTCCTTGGTAGGAATTACAGTAAATAAACAATCCAAGGATTCATTCTCTAACACAGCATGCACATATACATATTGCATAAACCTCATAAAGCTTAATTTCCCCCAAAAAATTCATATGAGACTGGGCTGTCTTTTCCCCTCTTGGCCCACCCGTGGTCTCATCTCCCATCTTTCCTCCTGTTTCATCACTCTGTCTCGCTACAGTAGACCTGGGCAGTCCTCAGTGGCTCCAGCTGTGACATGCCTGTCAGTCTGACCTTGAAACACGGGTGCAAGCCCAGTAACCAAACAGAGACAGGCAGTGACAAATTAGCGCTGCAATCTGTTGCCACCGAGACAGCCATGTGGAAAAGTGTGTCTCTTGACTGAATGTGATATATGAAAACAATAAAATATGCAGTAGTGTCAGTTTTGGTCAGACAATTGTGAAAACAGCAACTCAGGAGTATTTTTCTTCCATTTGAAAAGTGACTGGCTGAGAGTATGTGATAAAAGAGCACAATGAGAACTGCTGATGCAACTTGGTTTAAGTCTTATCCACACCCATCAACATAAAATCTCCATCAAAGCTGAGGCAAGCAGCCTTATAATATAACTGCTGTGTTTTTTTTAACAGGCAAGGACTAGGGGACTTCACTTTTACTCTAGTCTTGTGTTTTTCATCTCAACTAAAAAATTGGATCCAAATAAGCAGGAGAAATGAAACCAATTTCCACCACACTTAAAAACGCTTTCCATTTTCATGAGTTGAAGGGAGCGTATGAAAAAAATTGTAATCAGCTTCAAATCTAACTTGAAGTGAAAAAAGAATTCTAATCTGATAAGGAGGTAATGAAGCTACACAGTAATTATCTAAGATAACCTACTTGTAGCACTGGTTGAGCAGTGATGAAAATTCTATTTAGCATAGCTGACTGATTTCTCTATTGTGATCAGTGAGAAAATGTGCTTTATAACCCATTGCCAATTTACTTTGAACTCCCTAGGATGCCAGTGATCATTACATTGAGGCTCTTCACACACCCTCCTGTGATTGATGATTCAAAGCCAAAGATTTTATCCCTTGTGTTGTCCTTGGGTCATTTTTGACCTGAAAAGAAATATTTTACTATCATAAAAGTGTTTTTTATTCATCAAATGGTCTGAAAATAACAGAAGTTATTAAGTACTATGCTATGCATGATTGTGATATGTTTTAAGTAATTGTATTTATTTATAGGGTTTTTATTGGATTTTATAACACCTGTTCACCTGACCCCTCAGTACAACGTGGTGCAATAAGGTAAACACCAGACTCCTTTCCAAAACATCTTTGATGTTGGATGTCTGACATTGGATCTTTGATGTATGTGGTCAAGCAATGGTTGACACCACACACACACACACACACACACACACACACACACACACACACACACAAACGATCACCTGTGAAAATTTCTTCACGTCGTATGACCTTGGCCTGCAACTACTGAGAAGAAAGCTGTACATGGTAGGAAGTGTACGGAGGAATCAGTCCGAACTCCCCCCTGCACTAGTATAAAAAATGAACAGGGCTCGGTTCTCATTAAAGTTTGCTTTCACTGAGACCCAGTTAAACTTAGGTGTAACACTGAATTGATTGACAATTTATACTTTATACTTTAAAAAAACACTCAAATGAAGTGGGGTCATTTTTGACCCCTGAGGACCACAGGTGTTATTATGTGCTGCCATTAAAAAATTCAAATGATTAAAAAAAAACATTCTCACTAAAGTTCAACATACAACACTCTGTTGCTAGTCAAATGGCCAAAAATAATTAAACATTTAAATATTTTATTGTCTCATTTCATTTTCACTTAAAAACAGAGTATACTTTATGTAAACAAGGGCTGGTGGCCTTATATTGCAAAATCAAGGGTATGGCATCAGTATTATGCACTTCTTTTATATTTCCTTCAAAGCCAGCATCCATGTTAATTATAAGGGTACTTAACTGTGAGGAACCAATAAAATACATTATGATGGTCATCTTCTTAATCATCAATTGTCTTTTCTGTTAATTCCATTCAGATTACACTAAATGTATTTAACCTTGTTCTGTAACACATTACAATTATAGTGCAAAGCAGAGTTAGCTTTAGGGTTTTTTTTGTTTTTTAGACATGCAGTTGCAACAGAGGTATTTGTTTCCTTAGCTGCTAATAGTGTTGCAACTATAAAGAGCTGCCTACTAAATCTCACTAGATTAATCACACAGACATAAACTGAATCATTAAGAATCTATCAAATGGAAGCAAGAGGGTACAAATAAAGACATTCACTTGCAGTGCATTCTGGTCAAACAGGACTTCAGGTTGCAAAATATGTGCAAACATAAACATAAACCTAGATCAGAATGACCTCTCCTGGTCATATTGTAACATTATATAGCAATAATAAACTGTGGACTGTTCAACATTCATCAATCAAAAAAAAAAAAAGAAAAAGTCCAAGTAAGGCCAATTCTGTCTTGCTAGTCATTAATGTCAGAGCATCTCCAAAAAGGCAGGTCTATGGGATGTTCCTATACGGTAGACTGTAACAGTGTCAAATCATGCCAGGTCAAGTAGAGCTTTAATGTCATCCCAGCCAAGTATATATATACACTTTACCAGCCTGATGACCCTGGACATGTTGTCCCTTGCTGCTCTGAACGCCATGCTGTTGTTTGCTCTGAAAGCAGCATTCCATGTTTTTAGCAGTTTGTGAACTTCTGCTGAGACCCATGGCTTCTGGTTTGCATGATTCTTGACACATTTGATGATGCTAACATCTCCAGTGCATTTGTTGATTTATCTCTTTGCTGCTCCAATGAAGATGTGAAGATGCTCAAATCTGTGCACTCAAATCAGTTCTGCAGGGCTTCAGCAGCTCTCTCTGACCATGTTCTGATCTGCTTCATTTCAGGTGTTGCTCTCTTCAGCAGTAGTTTGTATGCGGGTATGAGCATTACTGTAATGTGGTCAGAAAGTCTGAGGTGGAGGTGGAGGGATGCTCTGAAGGCTAATCTGGCCATTGTGTAAACCAAATCCAGTATATAGCCCCCCTTCTTTTGAAAATTTTAAATATTGCTGTAGTTTGGGCAGAACAGTCATTAAGTTTGCATGACTAAAGTCCCAAGGTATAATGACAAATCCCTCTGTGTTGTGAAATTGTGAATGGGTGATGGCTTTGTACACCACTACGATAACAATGTTGCCGAATCTCTGCAGCATATAATGAAGTCTGCCATTTACTGCCACAAATTCCACCAGTAATGAACAGGGTTGATGTAGACACACTGGCTGCCCCTGCATGCTTTTCCAGATCTCAGTCCATGCAGATAGCATGTAGTCCCATAAGATGAATGGCCATATCAGGGAAGTGGTTGCCAGGTTTTAATGAAGATGAAAATACAGCAGTCCCTTATTTTGTGATGTGGTTGAGTATGTTTTCCAGTAAGAGGGCTTTTGCCAGTATTATAGATTGAAATGGCCTGGTTAGGTTAGCCTTTAGCTTAGTCCAGATGCCTTCACACTTACTGTGATTCTGGCTCACATGCACCGCTTGCGCCGTCTATTTGCTTTGATGAGTACTGCAGGTGACTCAGGGGAGGGCCTATTGTACAGGGTGAGCTCACAGAGCTTTATTGTTAAAGTCTTGAGTCTTTAATCTTTCACTGGAGGCCACAGCAGGTGTATGAGTGTCTTTGTACGCCTCTCACACAAGATTTGATGGTGAAAAGGACTACAGACATAGAAAATATCCTGCATAAATACACCCATTTAGGATCCAGAGTAGCCCCTGTGTTTTAGTGCACTGCCATCTTGGCAGCAAAGGTCAGCCTTATACCTTAGAAGAGCCTCTGTAGTACAAATTGTTGAAAAAGTTCTTGCTGGCTATGACAGAAAAGCCACAGAACACACTACAGTTTGCTGCACTTTGGTCAGCATAGATGTAGACTAATCAGATTGCCCCTGCTGACCCCTGTTTGCCATCAAAAGCATTCACAATTAATTTGTAACCATCAGAACTGAACCATCGAGCAATGGAGGAAGGTGTTTGGGTCTCATGGCTCATGTTTTTCTTACATCTTATGGACACTTTACACTTTTGTGTCACCTAGAAATGAGAAGGCACCAGGATGCAAGAAGAAATGTAAGTGTGGGCAGTGCAATGTTTTTGGCAGTCATATGGATGCTACCCAGGAAGCCCCATTTCATGACTTACATGACTTAAAATGTCTTGGTGCCAAAGAAGAAAATATATGGTAGTTACAAGAAAATATGTTGTAATAATGCAAAGGTACTTTGAAATGAACTAATGAACTACTCTGAAGACAAATAAAACTAAACTATATGTTTGTTATCTAAAAAGAAGTTGTATATTGAGGTGGTCTAATTACTCAAGACAAAGCATCTTTCAAAAAAATCAAAATTGATTTTCTCTTGTAATTAAACATCCCAGATGTCTTCCAGCTTTCTCACAGACAACTACAAACTTGCATCTTCCCATATTTGCCAGAATCAGAATGATCCCAAAGGAAATTGTGTATATGATCACACAGCTACCCATAATCACAGGCAAGAACAATATAAATTTTGGTCTAAATAAAGTCCAAATAAATATTTAAATATCCTCAGAAAGAACACTAGGCCATATACACAAATGTATCAGTAAAAAGAAAGAAAAAAAGAAGGAAAAATAAGAAAAAATAATAAAAGAAAGAATAACAGAAAGACAGAAAAAAGCTAGCAAATAATTTTTTGAACCCTGCCTTTTTCTCTAGAGTCTCAAAATAAAAGGTAGTGATCCATTTAAACTTTACAGCTGGTAGCAGCAGAGATTACACATCAAACTCCCATTTCCTTTCAGGATTTGTTTTCAGTCTATTCATGTCTCCATTTTTAAAGGGGCTGAAATGGTAGTGTCCATCCACCTGCCCACACTCATATGTTGCTAGACATATGTCAGTATACGAGCCAGCTCAAACTCACTGCCTCAACAGCATATCTCTAATAGCAAGCAGCAGCCTGCTCTCTGCAAAGAACAATATTGACAGAAGTGTCCACAGGAAAAAGAGTGCCCATCTTATTATCTGATAGTTGGGACAAACTGGAGGGCCTTGTGGCTAGAGGGAAAAAATCTTAAATGCCCATGTTTGTAGAGCTAACAAATCTGGCTGGCCAGTTAGTGGACCATTCAGTGAATGCTACTATTGTCCCTCACATTTTTGTGTCCACCTCTGATAAAATAAATGCAGTGGAGCCAGGGGAAAAAACGAAACAATTGCATCCTGACAGCATGTTATGTTAGGTTCCCTCTGGTATAAAATGCAGAATGCAATAGTCAACTGTATTTTTATTTGTTTTCATTTAATCATTGGTACGAAAGCCCTACAAAGGAATGTGACCGGAATACAGATTTTCAAGCTCTGAATGCTTGCTAGCTTAGCCTGCTCACTTTAGAATGCCACTGCAGTTTTGTGATCATGCGTCAAATGAGCCAGATCTTGGCCTGATGAATAACCACATAGAAATGTGAATGAAGAAATATGCAGTCTATGTTTGGTTTTACAGGGTTGGGTGAGTGGGAATAGGCTGGTGTATCACATTAAGTGACAGTCTACCTGCTCACCTAAAATTTGCATTCTTCACGTACAAAGATTTGCTGTAGTACAATCAAGCAGACAGAATGACATAGCTATTGGAGAAACACTGGGATTTAGAGGATAGAGCAAATAAGTAATTGACTACTTAAAAGATCAAAATGTATGTTTTGGAAAGGCTCAAAATCACTGAATAAATAAAAAATGTACATGCTGCCTTATTTTCCCCCCAATCATCACAATAAAAAAGGAAAGCCACTGGTTCTGTACATTTTCCACATAAAATATTAAAGATGTAAATAAAGTCATTCATAGGGTTAGATATGAAATGCTCTGTTCAAGATAAATGTAAGTGATAATAATCATTCTCAGTGGTAGTGATAGGAATCAGACATCTGAGTTTACCCCCCAGAAAGTGAAATGGCTATGAACATGCTACCTGAAGTCTGAGACAAGGTTTAGGATAGTTTTGAGAGGTTTTGGCTCAGAATATTTTATAATTTATGATGTATTTTCAACAACACTGTTCATTCCTGGCTCATTTTTTGGAAGGTTATATTTAATTCCCAGGATCTTCTGGTGGGTCTAAGTTTCTATCTCACAATCCTATGATTTAAGAATAGCTTAAGTTGGCAATTGATTGCCATGAAATTACTGAATTATAAGACCTAGGATCCTAAAACCCTGGTAACATAAGTAACTAACTTAAAAGTGACAAATCAATGCAAATAGTGGAGCACATTTAGAATGTGATGTTCTTCTGTTTGAAAGGGAGTGCTCTTAACCGACAAATATCAAAGCATTGTTTACACATTTGTTGTACAGGGCTATTCTCCTAATTACACAAAGCACACATCTCCCAGGATCAGGAGAATATTCAATGCATGCATCACCACATGAAAGGAGTACATGGCTGCAGCAGTGTGTTAACATCAGAGAAGCAAGGGGGGTGTAAGGGGGACCCCTTGTTAAATGTCAAGTGAAGTAGAAGCAAGCTCACGGGTGACTGCATTCGACTATTACCACATCTTGTCATGCTTGATTTCAAATAATGACAGCAGGTGCTTGGATATCACCAGTATTAATCTGCTGTTTGCAGACTGTTACAGACTGAGAGAGAAAAACAGAGTGCAGAATCAAAGCTGGATGACAGCCTCTACACAGCCAAGCCATTTATATGACCAGCAGTTGATTGCATGAAATAGGGAAGTTCAAAAGCCTTACCAACTTTAACATGGCTGAAATTTAACAAAACCTTTCTTCAATGACAGCATAATGGTTAACTTGAACAAAGAAAATATTGCAAGTATTGGCAGTTTGTTGGGTACAATGCAATGCTCAATATCAGGGGTGCCAGAAGCATTTTTAATGAGGAGGGGATGCATCTGTCTGCATTCCGGTGGAGGGCGGGGGGTTTGGTTCTTCCATGTAAAGCCTCGGTCCTTGGCTGGTGGGGAAAGAGAGAGGAGGTTGTGCAAAACCTCAACCCTTGTCTGGGAAGTGTTATAATGGCACAATACAAATATTTGTTTACAAAGAACTGTTTTAAAACATAACATTATTGGAATGCATTGCAAATGACATAAATTATAGCTGAATTTATTTGCAATATTTGTACATCAATTGAACACTAAGTCTTTAAAAATCACTACAAGCCTCATCATCCTAAGCTCTTTATTTTTCAGTTATCTCCAGGTACCTTCCAGCTTGCAGTGGTGTTGCAACTGAGTGAAATTTTCTTCAGCCTCCTCTTGTTTGCAGAGCATACTTGGAGATCTCTCCGCATCTCAACTCCATTACATTGCCCCCTCCCGAGATGCGGATACTCCCAGCCGCAAGTCTATCTCAAAATCCGTGGGGCATCAGGGTCGACAGCACTGCCAGCGCGATCTATTCCCAGTGTCACTGTCCGCAGGAGCTGAGGGGCCAGGGGACACGGCCTAGGCCCCCTCCTCAGTCCGTCCGTGGGGCTGATACAGCGCAAGGCAGTCGTGGTGGAGCACTACTACACGTGGCCATCGGTGCAGCCAGACCCAGTACACCACCTCACCCAGTCTCTCCAGGACCTCGCACGGGCCCTCCCAATGAGTCATAAGTTTGGGTGACAGCACCGGGCTGTACACCCATACCTTCTCACCCACCGAAAAGTCCCGGCTGCGGGCCTGAATGTCATAAGCCCGCTGCTGTTCGGCACCAGACTCATCCAACGCCTGGTGAGCCAGTTCGTGAGCCACCCGCAACTGCTCACACAGGTGGCGATAATACTCCAGGCCTGGCTTCCCAGGCACCTCCGGCTCGGGTGAGGCCCCAAACAACAAGTCCACCAGCGTCCTCAGTTCCCGCCTGAACATCAAGGCCTCCGGGGTGGACTGCGTGGACTCCTGGACCGTGGTGTGGTAGGACCAGAGTACCAGCGGCAGGTGGCTGTTCTAGTCCCTCTTGTGGTCGCTGGTGAGGACTGCAAGCTGCGTGGCCAGGGTCTGGTTAAACCTCTCCATCAGCCCGTCACTCTGTGGGTGGAGAGGGGTTGTCCAGGTCTTGTGGACCCCCAGCCAGCTGCAGACCTCACTGAACACCTCCGCCTCGAAGTTCTGGCCCTGGTCGCTGGGCAGCTCCTCCAGAGCTCTGAAGCGGGAGAACATCTTGGCCTCCAAAACCTCAGCCATGGTTGCTGCACTCTGGTCCGGTACCGCGAACGCTTCTGGCCACTTGGTGAAACAGTCCATCGCTACCACCACAAAGCGATTCCAACACAAAGCGAATGTTAGCTGGTACTGGCCAGTACTTTACCGCAGCAACCTTCCCCGGGTCAGTAGCGACGCCCTCCTGGCTAATCACATGCCCTAGAAACTCGGTCTGGAGGGAGTTTTAATTTGGCTTGACGGATCGCCACTTCCCGGAGGTTTCGCAGCTCTGCGTCGAAGCTCCACACATGGACTAACAGGTCGTCAAGGTAAACCACACAGCGCGAGCGCGTAATGTCCCCAAGCACTTTCTCCATGAGCCGCCCGAACACAATCGAGGGCCTCTCAATTCGAGGCAGCGGGTACGAATCTTTCCGTGTGACCAAGATGAGTTGCCAGTAGTCCACACAAAACCGTCATGAGTCTACAGGGACCACAGACTATCCGACGGCTCAATCAGGCTAACATTTCCCGGAGGTTTTCTTCCGTGGTGGCCCACTTGGAAGCCGCCGAGGTCGCAGACGAATGGGTTGCGTGTGTCCAGTGTCGGTACTGTGTTGAACCAAATTAGTGTGGGTACAATCCCTTTCATTAGCCGCGAAGATGTCCGCATAATTGTCTAATAGCAGGAGCACGTAAAGGGTTAAGACATGCGTCACCACCAGCTTTCAGAAAACAGAAACCCCACCCCAGGTACACAGATCTACCATATCTCACATTCACGGTAGTCTGTGCACCTCCCCCCTAAAACACTTTTTTTTTTTCAGAAAGGGAGCGTACAATATTATACATAATAATATGACCAATAGCCCATTTTCATTGGTCACCTTTGGTCACCTTTAATATTATGACATGTTAATGTAAGGCATTGCATGAATCCAACTTCTTAATATTAACAATATTCAACCATTCATGCATGCATGTAAATGTGGTCTATTTAACCTGGTCTGGATATCACTGTAGGTTATCTTATATACTATTTACCAATTGCACTCAGGCGATGCAAAATATCCTCAAAAGACTCACTGCATTGAGTGCAACAGGCAGTATATTGAGTAGCATTATCAAACTTCAACACCTGTACGTCTGAAACTAGACTCTCATTTCACTTCATAACGGACAAAGAGGGGAGAAATATTTTCATGTATGACTGTGCCTTGCTCACCCAGGCTCAGCTACATCCAGGATGGTGGTTACGTGCTGACCCTGGCAGTAGAGTCACTTTAATGCTGGGTAATCTCAGACAGTTCAGTTTCCTGGCTCTCAGGTGTGTCAAAACTCTTTTAGTATAGCCACAGCTCTCTCAACAAGGAGAGGATCCATTCTTCCCTGCCGCTCATGGTGCCTGCCCATTTAAAGCTCATTTTATGTAAAAATGCAACCCCACCACTCCCTAAGCTTCATACCTCTGGCAAATGACTAGACAAGCCTTTTTAATACAACCATCTTTAGTGTGTGCTTGGAATATTTTATTTTCTTAACTTTCCAAAAGTGAAGCGATCAATCACCATGATTTCTTGCATGTTCATGTGTAGCTTATAAGCTATGATATTTACTTCATCTTGCATCATCTAAAATAAGTTTTAAAAATTGCTCTTTACAAACACTTTTTATCAAAAAAGGGACATTTAGAACTACATAGTTTCTATAAAGTAGAAAATGAATCAAATGGGTAAAACATGGTTCATCTCACAAACATTAATATTTAAAGATAAATAGACACTACCAGAACATTGTCTGGAGTCAGTTTCTCTGGTCAAATGAAAATATAGAGGGGGTTTGGCATAATTCACTATGCAGAAAAGACCCTCTGTTTCACTATTTAATAATTTTGTTTTGGGCTAAACTCACTTCCATATGCCTCGGTAGTCTTGTTACATTTTTATTAAAACACAAGATTCCGCTGTCAAAGACTAAAACTATTTGGTTGACTCTTTCATCAAACCACATATTAATACACACTGATGATATACAGTTCAAACTGAAATGAAACAGCATTCCTCCAGGACCATGGTGCAACACAAAGACCAAAAACAGAAACACTACAAGTCCAGACAGGACAAAATACATAGATTACAAAAAGAATAATAGAGAATGTGCAAGCAACACAACAGGACATAACATTTCAAGACAACAATCACAAAAACACAATTTTTACTCAATTAATTTATCCAATAATTATGGAGCTGAATTACAAGAGTCAAGTTTGAAATGCAACCCACAGCATATTTCAACACCTCAATACCTCATTACTAGCATCTAATCAAAGTATAGAGGTGTGTTCTTATAGATTACCCTCAAAAAATGTAATTATTTGGCTAAGATGTTTGTGTCTCCTGTTCTTCTATATGTGATTTACATTATTGGCTTTATTTACCCTCACTTGTGAACTGGAAGGAACTCAAGCCTTCACTAGTTCTTTCTTCCTTTGGTGGAGGATTAAGTCCTTTTTGTCCTTGACATTTTTGCATGTAGCTTGGTCAGATCATTTGTAAACATGAAGGATATTTACATTATTTGTGCAAAGTGAAAGAAAGGACCATACCTACATGCTCTGCTCATAGTAATTATCAAGTCTGCCAGAAGGTTGTGCTCTCATGCTGCTCACTTTCTTGCTCCTTTTCAGGTTGTATAGGAGAGGTGTTGTTATGGGAATGGCTGAATGCAAGGCTGCTCTGTGTCCCAGAGCAAAGTTAGCATCTGGTGTAAATACTTGATGGTAGAGCACTTGCATCTTCTATTATCCTGAATCACTCCCCAGCACAAGGCCAACATGCTCTCAGATGTGCAAGTTCGCCTTCTCTGTTTGCTAAGCGATATTAGAGCTGTCTTGTGGAAAGGGCACTCGAAACGGTTGCCTGGTTTGAAGAGGTAAAAATACAGGTGCCAGTGGACATGCTTATGTATGCATCCATTTAAAATTTACCTCCTGGGCAGCTGGTAGTGGTTAGGGTGTTTGCCCTTTAATCTGGAAGTTGTGTGTGTGTTTCCCAAGACTGCTAAGGTACCCTGTGTAAGGTACCGTACCCACACACTGCTCCCCGGGCGCTGTGTTCCTGGATGGGCATTGCTTCACTTGATGAATGGAATAAATCATTTCATGATGTTCACACTGTGTGCTGTGGTGTATTCACATATGACACAATGTGCTGTTCCTATTGAGATTGTTGGAAAAAGATCAGTTCTGCTGTATAGTACTTTAAACAATGTGTCAACACATCTAACCATCTGAAGAAGTTGACTGTGTAGAATTAACCAGTCAGTTAATTTAAATTTCTCATTACTCATTTCTCATTACTAAGGTAAAATGTAATTATTATTGTACTATTTATTTTTCAGGTCCCACTCTACATGCATTAGTTTTTGTATTTGAGATTATTGTTTGTAATTGACTATTGGAGTAAAAAGGATCATTTTACATGAAACTGGAGTCAACTCTTGTGTGCATATGCAGACACAGAGAGATCCTATATGACTTCCTCTCCTCTAAGCACTGCAACGTACTGGAGTGCCTTTTTAATAACAAAGCCTGATTTCCATCCCAGCAGCTGATGGCATGAGATATGCTAGACTTGATGTCTCACTGCCTTTACAGCAGCTTTTATTGGCTGTATCATACTGTGCCTAAATAGAAGTATATTCAGTGATTATTAGACAAATGTATCCTACACAGAACTGTGCAAATGTAGTTTTCTCCAACATGTGCATAATATGAAATAATGTAGCAGTAAGTAGTAATATGAAAGGACTGCATTCAGGTCACACAGTTAAAGTGGCAGGAATTGTCTTTTTCCCTGAGAAAATATGATAGAGACTTTTGGGGGAGTGTGTCTATCATTTCTGATATTTATTCATAGTTAGGGAGGTGGAGAATTTCTAAAGAGAGATCGGGAAATTGGATTTCTTTTTTTTGGCCATCTCTTGCATTAAATATGAATCAAGGAAGCATGTAATGGAGCAGGAACTGAGGGAGATGATGTTAAAGCTGATTGATGATTGACCATCCACCGTTCCAGGTGACCAGATCGCATTTACTTGATAAAATCTCAAGTGTCTGGCCTTTGCAAAGGCAAAGCTCTTTCTTTCTTGTGATGAATTATTTAAGTGGATATTTGGAATATATGGAGCTGCTAGTGGTGGTAATTGTGGAGGAGCTTTTGCTGAAAATATTTGAGTTCAGTTTTCTAGATTAATTTGATAAATTTGTGCTTTGTGAGATGACAGCAGAATTACAATACTGTTTGTCCTGAGCACAGTGGGGGATAAAAATGTGAGATTACAGGAGCTGAAGATGGAATAGTGGGTATGAGCATGCATGGAGCATGGATTAGACTGTAGAAGGCAGACAGTGAGAGATCAAATGAGACATCTGAAGGACTAAGGCCAACAATCTCTAATTTGTGCTCCAGAGCATGTGAGATGATCTGCCAAATCAAAGCAAACCTTCTCATCTGCTGGCTTAGATAGCGTCCAGAATGTGTCCTCATTTGGAATTCGCAAATCTTCATAAAGGCCCACGGTGGCTGTCATGCAAAGAGAAGTCTTCAGTTGTGGGCTTGAAACGACTTGTCTGATTCTACTCAGGCCTGGTGTATCACAGGAAGGCCAACTGCAACAGGCCTGCATGTGCACATAAAGAACCACAACAATCCAATGATAAACATCTTGGGGTTAAATTCCTACTAAGATTAAATTCAAGGCCAAATTACTGCATCTGTGCTAAACTGGGTTAGTGTACCCTGTCCATAACAAATTGTGCACACGTTCAGATATTATAAGTTAATTCATTTTGCCAACAAATAAAAGAATTTCATTTGATAAAAGAACAGTTTTGAACTGTTCAGCAATTAGTTATATGCATATGTGACTAAAATAATTTCTGCAGAATTTTTATAGTTGGATCACTTTATTTTGCAATTATGGAATATTGGAAAAAATGTGTACTACTTTAGAGCAGGGGCGGAGCTTGGGGTGGCTTTGGGGACTGAAGCCCCGAATCTCACGTCAAAAGCCCCGAATAAGCTTTTAAAAAATATGACAACCCTGACAATATATGCTGCCTATGAAATACATTTAAACTCATTAATGGGCACAAACCCCCGTTT
>JBBMFX010000021.1:4612324-4632414 GCA_037832545.1 Rhabdalestes septentrionalis
ACCATTTATTAAAAATGTTACAAAAAACCACATGCTTTCAAAGGGTGTCCTAATTTTTTCACATGACTGTATGTGATTGTGTGGGTCAATGTTCATTTCCAGCGTGGCTCATCAGGTCCTGGTTCACTATCCAAGGATGCTCCTGGACCTACTACCACTATACTCACCTCTCCTCAATCAGATTGAGAAGCTTTTTTCCACTTGGAGGTGGAGAGTGTATGAATATTGGGCTCAAGGTCCCTGCTCCATGCAGGGGAGAGGATATCACAGGGGATCAGTGTAGAGGTGGTTCAGGCAAGGGATAAGATGAGATGTGAACAAAAATCTATAGACAAAAAGAGAGCAGCATATGGACAGCAGGAGGATAGGGATGGTAGCTAAGAGAGGAAGGGTTACGACATTGACCAGTGAAAGTGTTACTGTAGTTGTGAAACTCCATTTACAACACTGTAGGCTAGATGTTTCATACACTGTATACATTTTCTTTTTATGTACTCTAATGTCTGGAAGTTACTTCATGTGTTTGAACAAAAATGGTTACAATTTCCTTGGCAGTATGAGTGCAGTGTGTGTGATGTCAAACTTTGGAGGCTGCTCTTACTGTAAAATCCTTTTTTTCAGTTTTACACATAATTGTATTCTGTTAGCTAGACCTCTGCAATAGTGACAAAATAACTAAGCATTTCGTCAGAGGGACAATTCATTTTGGGGGCACTGATTATTTATATGAGGAAGGATTTAGTTTTGACACATGCATAAACTGTTTTGGGAGAGATATGAGCTTTTGCAGGTAATTAATGGTGTTGTGCTGAACCATCCAGGTGATTTTGACAGGTGATAAGACAAATAAATTGAGAAAGATCTTTGCAATTTTGATGGTACTGACTCTTTACATGGGAAAGGAATCTAGTTTTGAAGCATGTATGAACAATTTTGAGAGAGATATGAGGTTTTGCTAGTGAGTTGAAATGTTGCGCAGAACTTCAAGTCTGTTTGGCCAAATTACTATATAGTTTTAAGAATGTAATATCGGTTTCAAGAAATGAGCCAAACCAACGGAGAAAAACTGTAAAAACATGATACCCCACAACGCATTAGCTGTAAATGGAAGTGGATAGAGCAGGACATTCAGAAGAAATGGGTCATGGAAGCCGGCAGGGGGCACTGCAGCCATCCTCTAACCTGTAATGCGGAGGAGGCAACTGCTGGATGACATCATGTATTTTGATCAGCCTCTCCTCATCTGTAGCTGCTGACACTGCCTCCTAAGTCCAGAGAAAGTGAGCAGAGAAGAAAGAGGACAATCAGTTAGAGTACTGACCCGTGGTTTAACCCAGACAACAACAACTTTCTCTCCTAGCCCTAGACAGAGCACAGCACATTCACAGCTCTCTATTAAGACTAATACATAAAAACAATATTCTGCAGAGGAGCTTTATTCTTGAGATTCTGTAAATGTTCCTGTTCTATTTTGCATATGGAAAAACTGAGTCTTGTTTCTGAAAACATCATAAGCCCTGATTTTGCATATTCAAATCTCTTTGAAATCCTCAATATAAAGATGCTTCAAAGACTACTTTGTATGACTCCGATGAGTGAATACTGCTGCCATTCACACCAAGTTGCAAGATACCAAATATTTATTCTAGAAATGAATTATTCCTTTGTCAATTATTTGTCTGTGAAAGTGGCTGTATGTTGATTTGCTTTCTAGCAATTTTGTTTCCATGACAGTATTTACTATGTGCTTACTGAGAATTTCTCATAGAGCTGGTAGGTGAGCAGTGGGTTGGGTAGCTCTCGAAAGTAGAGCTTGCAGAGTGAGCCCACACAGTGAATGTCCTGGATGTATACATCTTTTGTCAGGTCTGGTATCTGCTCTGAATCAAATTCATGTCTAAAGAGAAAAACACATGACAATTATCAGTTGACTTAAGAAAGGTGTACATAAGAGCATGTGTAGCTTCAAATGGAAATTGTCACAATAAAAATCAGATCCAAATATATGCCAATAACAACCACAGGATTTTTTTTTTTTTTTAGATAAATACACAGTTTGACACATATAACAGAATGATCTGTTAAACCGATGTCCTAGAGGCGTTGAAAATTTCCAGCTATTTTACAGGCAATTTAGATTTCTGGGTACAGTCCAGAATAGATCTACAGAGCAGTTTGTTTTTTTCATTTTCATCTTAGTTTCTTTCTCATACCGCAGTTTCTGGATGTTGGAGGCAATACCAGAGAGTCGATACATTCCATCCACAACTCCATGCTTCTCAATAAACTCTGTGCAACTCTTGAGGACCTGGGGAACTAGAGATTGAAAGTGTCAGCTGAATTGTGTGCTTAATTCATTTTTGGTAAAAAAAACTTTCCTGATATTACATGTGCAAAATACAGCAAATTATTACAATGTTTGCAAATTCTATACAACACACGATCAACAGTGTAACACTATTTGTCAGTATTCAAGATGCAAATGAACCCTATCTGTGGCTTACATTAACTATTAATGCTTAACATTTTTTTAGGTCAAAAAGATGTATTTCCTTAGCCTAAGCATTTTTAGTCGCAATTACTTTGCAAAAGGGTGCAAAAAAAGTTGTATTTTCACACAGTACAAATACTAAGGACAGCTGTCACAGAAAAAGCAGCAAATAAAGATACTTGGTAGATACTTACCCTTTCTGAAGCAGCTGTTCAACTAAATGCCTGAAATTCCTGTTCAACTAAATTTCTGAGTCACCTCAGATATACCCATAAGGATGCTGCATTCTCTTAGAGTAAGTATACACATTGTGAAAAGCAGAGATTATAGAGGGTTCTAAATTAATGGGACAGTCTTAACTCTAAAGGCTTTTTGGTTAAAATCCCAGATCCACTAGTCTACAGATTGTCAAGAAAACGAGATATGTCATATAATGATTTATGTTACATGTGGCACTGTTTAAATAGAATGTTCAGGGTCATCTTTCTGAATATATGGTCTGATATCAAAATCCTGAGACACACATTCTTAGATTTAGCCTTAAACCTAGTAATGATGCAAAGTTGTATGGTATCTTTAAAAAAGGACAGACTGTGGATTCTGGGTGTAGGCATTAGATCAGGGCAGATTTTGGAGAATAAGAAACAGAGCAAGGGTAGAAAGCTACTAGGGTGCTTTGAACCAATGGAGAGGTAATTCCCAGAAACTGCCTTGCAGGCCATTCTGTCTTAATTTTATACACCTTCTAAGACATATAGTTGCTGTGTCAACTAAATCAAGTAGGCTTAGCCACCAGTAGTGCTAGGGGTTGCTACAAGGCCACATAAACAGAATTACTCACTGGAGTAAAACCATATCATTCATAACAAAGGCATTATGACCTCTCTTTTATGCAGAGCCATGAGAAATAGAACAAGGTGTAAACAAGGCTAGTGGGAGCTTTAACTTACCATCATGGCCTGAGTTGAGCAGGTGCTCTCCCAGGTCACAGCCAAACACCCTCTCCCTTAGGATCCCTCGCTGCTTCAACTTCTGTTTGGTGGGTCGGGACTTCATGAAGCTGCGTAAGAATGTGATCAACTTCCCGTGCTTTTTGGACACTGACAATGAAATTGAGATAAAAGCTCGATTTATCATTCACATTAGAGTAATCACTGAGATACACTTCATACATTAACATTTATCAAAGCAAAATGAACAAATACATGGTATGAAATTACACAAGTATAAAAAAAGAAACTTCCTAAATCCGCTATTGAAAACTGATGCTAACACAGCCATGATCAACAGTAGTTCTGATCTTCTGCATTCACCCAGAGGTGGATCCAAATTCCAGTGATCTGGACACTTTGTCATTTCCCTTTCATGTTACTTAAGCACTGATAATTTTACAACCGGCTAAGCAATACTGGCCTAAGTTGTCCACCCCCAAACCTCAACCCCCAGATTTATGATCTTAAGTGATTCACACTAGAAAAACACAAAGAGCCAGGAGCCGACGTAGTGTAATGACCTACCTAGCAAACATTACAACACTACAAAATGCTCTTAGGTGTTCAGATATAAAATAGTCTCCACAGTGCGACTGCCAAGCCTCAATTACACAATGTTAGGTTTTACTGAGATGTAAATAAAGCTTTCCATTCAGGCAATTCTTAAAGCAGACTAAAGTATCTGGACATCAAAATGTTTGGTCTGCTATGCTGCTTTTACTGAAAAAGTGCTGAGAGCCACAGACATGCAAATGAAATCCAGCAGGGAGCTGTATAATTTGCATGTGCAGCTCTTGGACAAACTAGAGGAAAAAGGGGCAGGGGGACAACGAATTTAAAAATGCCTTGTAATTCACTGGAAAATGTAAAAGTCTTATAGTATAGTACTATAGCCTCGAGTACAACTGATGCCTAAAATACTTTTGTACAAATGTAGAATACTAAACCATGTCTTTTTAATACAACATATAATCTATTACATTATCTTGGCTTTACTTCATTTGATTTTATCCGAGGGAAACATCTCGATCTGGAAATTGCTTGGAAAATCAGCTGTCGCCGGAAAAATATGTGGCAGATACAGTTCAAGTTGGAGCAATCGTAAGTGTTTGGATCACTGGCCATCACATTTCTTGTGTAAGAGTGTATGTGAACTGTGACATAGGATAATGAAAAGTAACATTAAAAAACTAACTAATTTCTTTTAAATGCATTCCACTCAGGACTGGTGCAACAGTCCAAGCTTTGAACATGTCATCAGAAAAGTTCAGTCAGTTATAATGCCACAAGCCTCACTTTCTCTAGGTGGGTAAGATGGCCACCCTACCATCCTTTCACTCTGCATGATGCTAGAAAGTGCCGGAATCTGTTGGCTGATATAACAGTGTTGGTAATAGGAATTTTCATCCGAGAGTACTCTTATCCACTGACTTTGCATTAGCAGCATTTAAAGCTTTAAAGGTAACACTGGCCTTCACCCTCAGCGCTGGTTGTCTTATGTGACTGGGGAATCCTAGCTAGCAAGTAATTGGTAAGAAAGTGGGGGACAAACATGCTGATTTAAATGACACATGCAATCTTCCATTTAATTGGAACCACAATGGACACTGAAGCTAAAATTGTGAATGAACAGTTATGCCTTATTAATAGGCAAGCTAAATAAATTTAGATTTGGAAGCCATCTCTATTCCATCAAATTAATCTACTTGAATGCAAATTAATTTTCTTGTTTATCCATCACACATATTTCCTGTTCTACTATCTTCTGTTCTAGAAAAGTCACAGATCCCGTTTGCCAACCCAAGCCAAAGAGACAGGAAATAGGGCCCAGAGAAGCTGAAAAAAATTGACATCCTAAACACATAGAAAACATCCTAAACACATAGAAACTACCAGGCTTTTATCACATGAACGTACAGAATATCTATTCTAAACTCTCAAAATATGAAAGCCATGCCAGGTGTTTCTCTGAAGAAATTATACACTGTGACCATTTGGGGTGAAATAATCCGGAGAGAAAAAGAATACAGATAAGTGACATAAATTAAGGTACAATGAAGTGAACTGTACATTGTTCTCTCACATCACTGAACAGTCCAGCTCTTTAGGATTTGGTTTAACTTCAGGCAACAAAGAACAGAGAGCATAACTTAACCAAGTATATTAAATATCCTTGATAACACAATGAGAAATTGTGTTCTTACCTGAAAGGGACAAAAGGGATCTCGTCTCAGTGCAAATTAAGACTAAGAGTAGGACTAAGTAGAAGTTCTAGCCTGTTCAACTAGCACAGCAAGCTCAACCATAGCTCCATTCACCCAGTGTAAACTTAGTCAACTATTTCCCCCCTTTTGCATTTTTCCCAGTCAGTAGTTGTCCAGCCCCCTGTATCAGCTTTCGGCCATGGAAACTGGTGGGGTGGACTAAGCCAAACCGCTCCCACCACCATACATGGACTAAGAGGAAAGCTCTCTGCCCTATCTCCAGCTATGACACACGCATACGCATGCGCGTGCATGCCTGCACACACACCCTTTCGTTTACTCTCCCCTTTTTAATGGTTCACCGCTCCTCTGTTCCTCAAGTATCAGCCTCTCTCTTATGGCTAAGTGCTAAATATGAAATGTCTTCAACTGCAAGGCCAAGCTCCTTTCAGCCAGCAATGACAAAGATAATCTTGTCTCCTATTAATTTTTGACTCACGAAATATCTTGTGTTGCTTACCAGATAAAGCATATCCTCTTATATCCAAACACTGAAGAGTAAATTAATAAGTAACCTTTTCTTGAATAATATGTACCTCTTTGAAACTTTAAACCTGTTTAACACACATTTTCGAATATCAAGTTCTTCTACTATCTTTAAATACATTTTCTCTACAAGTATTTTATGTTATATATTTTATTCACTTTTAATTAATTCTCACAGTACTTCCCTCTTTTTCTCTCACTTACACACACACACACACACACACACACACACACACACACACACACAGATGTTGGGGGGGGTGAGGGTCATCGGGCAGGAAATGGACTTTACCGCCTGGGAGAAGGACACGGTTATTGCTATGTGTTCCTTAAAGAATCTCTCACAGTCTTACTCAGCTGTCTTGGCTTGTTAATGCAGACAGCTGCCCTTTGTTCCTATGAGAGGAAGAAGTTGCTGTTCCACAAGGAAGTGAGAGATCCAAAAAGAGAAAAACCTGCTCTGAATAAAGGATAAACGTACTCTAAGTGGACCTCAAAACATAACACTGAATGAATATAAAACAAATTCTCATAATTACATTCTGTGTAATCATAGGATTAACTATTTACCTTGAGCATGCCAGTCTCAAGATATTTACACCAAGTGAATGATTCACAATGCTCTGTCAGTACAGACAGACCTTTCTTCTACTGTGGAGCTGAAGAAACACCTGTATTTGAACACACTAGGGTAGCTAAGAAGAATGTGGTCTTTCAGAGCCAATAAACTAGTCCATTGACTATTTCATATTGTCAGACAACAAAGGTGAATATATTGTGTAGCCCTGCTCTAACAGCGTTAAGGGAATCAGCTTTGAGGTGGTGAAAGAACAGAATAATTTAACCCAAAGTTTAAGGCTGACCGCTAATGGGGAAAAATTGAAGAACAGTGCTGAAACTACAGGTATAATGTCAGAATGTGGGGCAGATTAGAAATAAGGAAAACATTGACAGAGGGAGAAATTTGGGCACAGGGAGTTTAACTGTTGACTTGGTCTCAATAAAATGCAAATTGCAGACAAAGACATTCATACACATTATGAAAGAGGAAACATAAAATAAATAAGATAAATGGAAAACAGAAATTAGAGTGAGCTAAGAAAAAAAACACTGAAGGAAAGCACAGTGCTGGGCACTACTTATAAATGTTAATTTTGAAATATTTTAACATTTTATTTTAGCTGATATTTAAAAATGAATGAATGCTTAATTTATGCTAAAAGGATGTCTAAAAAAACTAACCTAATTTGTTCCTATTTTAGCATAGAGAATGACCTTTTTCAATCTACTGTTATCTATAAATACTGCTAAACTTAAACATTGGTGTAAAACACTAGTGCATTGGTGCCCAGCACTAGTAAAATGCAAGAGTGCAGATTTCAAGCATGTGGCTAAGTCCAATAAGAATTCCTATATAGAATACCCATTGTGGAATTACTAGAATGATATTAAGAAAAATTAATGACTAACTATAGACAAGTGTCAGTGGTTTCTATAAAGACTGGAGAGACTCGGGCAGTGACTTAAAATTAGCTGGTGGTTGGTACACAAAGAACAGTTTGGTCTACCTGAGCTCAGCCTGTGGGAGTAATATGGGTCGGGTAACCAAGCACTGTCCTGATTTCTACTCTCCATCTCCAAATCTGCATGCAGGAGAGAGGCAAGCTAAGGAGCTTGTCAGAAAACATGTGAACAGCACCCACCCTTTCAGCACCCCTTCAGGCAATTGACACTTGGGGGAAAAAAGGAAAGAAAAATATTCCCCACTGCCTTCCCTGTCTATTAGTTCAGAAATAGTCTTAAAATATAATAATATAATAATAAACAAGCTAGTGCAGTAAAATGCACTTAAAGGGGCTACCATAAAAGGCAATGCTGTGTGTAAGTCAGAGTACTTTGCAAATGAGAGAATGAGAGAGAGAGAAAGAGACAGAGAAAAAGAGAGAGA
This sequence comes from Rhabdalestes septentrionalis, assembly GCA_037832545.1. Classification (NCBI taxonomy): domain Eukaryota; kingdom Metazoa; phylum Chordata; class Actinopteri; order Characiformes; family Alestidae; genus Rhabdalestes; species Rhabdalestes septentrionalis. Next base: position 4,620,506 of record JBBMFX010000021.1, read on the forward strand.
CAGAGAGTTAGAGCAAGAGTACTTAAGATTTATATGGGGTAAAAATGACCAAGCTGAAGAAATAAAGCGTTTTGGGAGAATACCAAAACGCACAGGGTGGGAACAGACTCCAGGCTGTCAGCCGTACACCAGAACAGGGGGACACTGAGTGTGCAATGGAGGGAGGCACAATGACATCATTAAACATGCAGGGGGGGTTGCAACAAATTCATGCAAATACACATTAAACATCAGTATCATACAGACAAGTCCCCTGTGAAAAGTAAAAATGCAAGCAGTAAAGAAAAAGTTAAACAACAGCCAAAAGTCTCTATATGTGTTTTTAAAACAAGTGCGCTCTTCATGTGGTTCTCGAAAGCACGTAAACATTATCGAAAGCCCTGAAGTGCATACACCCTGAATATTCTGACCACCCAGAGGCAGCCCAATGGCCAGTATGAGTCAGTGCATGAAAAGGACAGAATGTCAGAAAAAGGTCTCTGTTGTTAGAAAGTCCTCCAGAGAACGTGGCAGTGTGGTCAGACCAAAAAATATGTCAAGTGACCTAAAGTTTTTGAGCATGAACCAAGACCACTCCAAACATTACAAATTGCATTAGTCACACTGTGAATGTTACAGTTATCAGGCTTATTTCACTGGTCATTGTGATAACTGGTCACACAGCTGTGTACTTAAAAGTTTTGTAAATAAAGGAACTTTGTATGTACATGGGGTTCTTGGGTTAAAACAGGCTTGACTTATGATGTTATGAGTTTACAATGCTCACTCCCATATCTAGTTTGGTTGCACAACAGGGCCTTGCAGAGATATCTGAAGGGGCAGGTGCTCAAAGTTAAAAAGGGGCACAGAGAACCATATAGAAACATTTATCACAAATCAAATATGGAATCATATCATACTGTATCACACTATAGATTATACCATACTATATCTAAATTTAATATCAGCATTTTGTCATATTTAAGATATAAATTAGTTTCTTAATGTATTTTCTTTAACATACAGTGTAATAATAATCCATAATTTTTTGGATATGCATATTTTTTATGAAATATAAGCCCATCAGAAAGTGAGAAAACTACCAGGAAAAGCCCTGTAACCTATTTTAAAAGGAAATAAGTTCCCTGAAATGGCCAACAGAGTTACAGACCCATGACACCCTTACCCATTTAGCTAGCCTCTATTGACCACCACCAGTTGTGCAGCTAATAAAAGGATAGGCAATGTTTTGTGGTGCTGTTTCACAATGCACACATAGCATGCTCAGTTGTTTTAATTTGTCAGTTGCCAGAAGACAACTTAACAATGTGTACATAATAACTAAATACAGTAACCCCCCAATTATATGCAGAGCAGCAGTCATGATTTCAGTTTCAAGCAGAGAACCAAACTAATAATTTTTTGTAGAACCCGCCACACATTAGTGGACAAGGCCCAGATGTCACAGCTATTTTCCTCTCAGTATATAAATGTTCGTACATTTGTGCTAAATTTGACAAAAATATGGTTTAATGATGTTGTAACATAAATATTAATGTAACTTCAGCTACATTTCCATTAAAAAATAACTATAAATGTTTGGTATAGTGGAGAGGGAATAATAAAGTGCGTCTTGGGAACGGTGTACTCAGAGGTGGGAGGTTTTAAAGTAGCCAATCCGAGCATGTTAATTATTTTTCCTTGGTGCTGATTGGCTGCTACTAACAATTTCCGAGTGTCTCGAGTGTTCGTGTGCTTTTCGGTTGATTTTATTAAAGCCCTGTATTATTTTACTGTAAATAAATGAGTTTATTACTGTATTTTACTGCTTCTACCAATGAAAACAACAGTGCATACCAAAGAAAATGCACGTGCATTAATTACAGTCTATACAGTCTTAATTTCGGTATTTACATTCTAGCACTGCTAGAGTTCACTGTCAACTGTACTGTACAAATATGAGCTTATCTTAACATATTCGTTAAGGCTAATAAGTTTTAAATGAAATTTTTTACCACAACACAACAAAGAGGCTTTTCACAATATGCAGGTTCTTTTGAAACGTAACCCCCACGAAAGGTGGAGGGTTACATTACTTCTGAGTGCTATAGAATATAATGTACACCTTTCACTCTACTTACTGGTTATTGTAGCTTCAGTCTGCATCTCCTAACTAATGTGTGTGTTACCCCTACAGCTCCGTACCACCCAGTTGGCAAAAATGCTCTGCCGTCAAGGATGTTTTTTATGATTTAAAACCGTATTAAAATAGGTAAATTATTTAGGCTGTGGTGTGATTCAACTTACACAAAAATTCAGTTGAAAATCACTCTTGTAGGAAAGGTTTTATGTCATAACTCAAGGACCCCTTGTACTTAAAATTAAAGCATAATATAATAATAGCACACATTTTGCAATAATTTATATGAATACATTCACAGAGATTCTGCATAGAGATGGAGAGCTAAGAAAGTGAAAGCAGTTCTTTTCTGCAGTTGGTGGGCAGCATGTTTTGAAGTTTGAAACATGTTGAATTTCAGTGTGCTGTGAGTTTTTCAACCCGAGCTTACACCTTGACACCTTATTTTCCCTGAATATCCATCTGAATGGTAATGCATGGCAGCATTTATTCTTCACTCCTCTGACAGGGCTCTAGGAACAGTGATCTGACAGTATCCAGAGTTCCCTTTCAGCAGCTGTTCCTGCTCGTTCACAAGTTCAAAGCATGGCTGCTTAAGCAGATCATGTCACACATCCTTCACATGTCAGCCCTTGCTCTCTCTCCAGAATCACCACCATTTTCACACAGAATTACCTGTCAATAAAGCATTCTGAAATATCCTTAACAGCTTTGAAGATTATTAAGCAAGAAATCAAGCAGGCATTCCTTTTGATATTTTACTTTCTGTGTTATAGGTAGGATGTGTTTCTGTGTCACTGCCGTATTATTACTTTCAGTTGAGGAATAAATTAAGGGGTTATTGGTTGACAAAAAGAACCTGCAGTGCATATGTATGTGTGATATTATCTGTACCTGGTTTTGGCACTGAATTGGTGACAGACTGAGGGATCTTGTCATTAATCAGCTCCACACATTCACTGGGAAAGAAGCCAACCTACAGAGATCAAAATGATATTTTAAAATAATCCCAACATCAAATTATGATGCACATTTACAAATAGCACTTCTTCCTTATATCCTTGTAGCAAAGCATACAGATAAGAATAAAACAGAACATGACTAAAAATTTAAACAAATAATTTGACAAAGCCTGGAAAAAAGGTGAACATTGATTCCTTGGCAGTCATTTCATAATGGTGCAGGTTTATCATATACAATACTGAGTGGCACATTACTGTCAAATGGTACCTTGCTACTGCTTTTAAAGTTACAGTAGGCTTACATTTACTCAGTGTCAGTTGCTATGGGTGACAGCATATATGGGCCCAGAGCAATTAAACCTAGTTCCAGACTAAATAGCATTTTTTGTGGAGACTGTCCATCAAAAGGAAATGTAGTTTAGGACAAGGTCTGGAAAAATAACCAGGATACTATGTTTAAGTATACAGCAGAATATGCCTTCTTCAAAAGACATCAGTATTGCACTGAAGAACTGATCCAGTCTAAGAAATAAATAATTGTGCCATGCAATGCTAAAAAGAGGAAAACATAATCAGTTCTTCTTTATGTTTTCAAACAATAAGATCTTGAACCCTTACAGGCCTGTAGATAACAGGCACATGTGAGAATCCAAAGTTCAGTTAATCTGCATGAAAAAAGACAGCAAACCATCAGTATATACATGAACTCTGATTCAGACCATTCTAAACTGCCATTATGTCCTATAAGGAATTAAGTGGGGCTTGTCTCCAACAAAAAAGTCCTAACACCAGTGCTGACCTAGCACCAGCCTTCCTCTTACTAGTAAACCTGATTACAAATATACATGATCCTAACCCTGCTTGCTGGGTGTGTGTCTCAGTGTGACAGCTGGTGGTTTCTGGCACATCTTTTCCCAGACAGATGCTGACTACCTGGCCCCTGCCTGGAGTCTGCCAGATTAACCCCTGATGGGGTCACCATACATTTGCCACCATTTTACACCAAAACGTACAACTCACAATGCTAACAAAACTTAAGAACTTCTTAATTAGCTTCTGTCAACAGCTCAAAAAAATTGACAGAGTTAGATCTGAAATGGTCTTTTCCAAAACGTGATAAAAAAGAATTTGCTATGCCATTCTGCTGTGTACTGAAATTACTCACTGTAACACCAATGCTTCATGCCACATCGCTGAATTCCTTGTTTAAAATTAATTTCTTCTCGACCAATCTGTTTTCGGCCTGCATTCTGTATTATCCTACATTGTGGCAGCTTGACAACAGGAGTTTGGCTACCTTGTTTAACCTATCTTTAGAAAATCGTTGTTTTAAATACTTGTGATGGTTCTGAAGAACAGCTACGTGAAATTATGTGCTGTGAGGGTTGGGGTTTACAGACACAGCACACATGCTCACACAAAGAAACAAGAGGGAGGGAGAAGAGTGAGAGAGCAAGAGAAAAACAGAGAGAGAAAATGGTCGCTACAGAGACAACACATTTCACTACAAATAGTTAAAAGTTTATAAATATTGTACATACAATAAGGGATTGGATATTTTGGTCAAATTGAGATGGGTACTTTGAATGGTCCTAACTGGACATTTGTATGTATGTTATTTGTTATTTATTTATTTGTCTTATGCATCTTAAAACATAGAAATGAACATAAACGCCTGCATTTTGAGATATTTTTTCTTTTATTTAGCTGTTTATTACTGCATGTTCTCTTGCTTCAAAGACAAAAAAGAATGGCTTTGTAGCACAGGTTAATTTATGGTAGGGATCCACCAAAACTTTTTAATGCAACCAAAACAGTGAGGACGCAATGATGATACAAATGATGCACCCGCAGCCTGCATGCGCCAGATTAAATTATAGTTGGTATGTCTGCCATGTGGGCGCATTCCGATATTTATAAGAAAGACATGGTGATAGCCGTTTGAAAAGGGCATCCACAAAGTTGGGAATAATTTACCATATAAAATCAAATCATCCTAATTGCCATGTGGAGTATAAAGCACAGAAAATGCAAGCAACTCAAAGGCAGCTGGTAGTCTAGTGGTTTGGTTTTCCTGCGATCAGGAAGTCGTGAGTTCAATTCCCAAGACTGCTAGCAAGTTAATGTCCCCACACACTGCACCCCAGTCACTGTGCTCCTGGCTGCTTCAGTTGGTGAATGGGTTAAAAACAGAGGTTGAATTTAGTGCTGTTCACACTGTGTGCTGTTGTACGTTCACGTATGTGAGAAGGGTCACTGTCCTTCTGTGTATTTGAAAAGGCAAGAAAGTTTTCCAATAATTACAGTTAATATATGGGCTTTGTTTTAAAACACTATATGGTTAACTGTTTTTAAAGTAATTGTTTTCATGCACTTCGTTCAGAATATTAAAGTGCACTTGAATTTACTATTTCTATTAGAAAAGATAATTAATTGTATAATAATTCAGCGATCTTGCTTTTACCATATTCATAAGTAGGGCCTAATAAAATATTAAATTAACATTTTTATTTTATGCTGTGCATTGTTTGAATGCTAATACATATTCATAGTTTAGTAACAGATATTTTCTTTTAATAATTATAATTTCCTTCGGTTTTTGGTTTTGGTTTTTGCCCAAGCGTTTCCTTATTTTCGGTTTCCGGTTTCGGTACAAAAAAAACATTTCGGTGCATCCCTAATTTATAGTGCTTTCAAAAAAATATTTCATAAACTTGATTTATAATCAACAACATTGTTGTTAGATTTGACAGTTATTTTTGAATGTGTTCAGCCTAAGCCAACAAACTTAAAATGATCAAAAAGGATCAGCACATCATTATTACTGAGATTTACTTAAACACCACTCAACAATATTCCACAAATTCACTAAAAGCAATCTGCTCATCAACTGTAAGCAGAGTTAAAACAAACAACTTTACATGCAAAATGCACACCTGAAAACCATGTTTCCCTCGCCACCATGTGGTATCCTCTTTAGGAGGCATGTCAATCACTGAAACTATGTCGCCAACCTAAGGAAGAAAGACAACACAGTAACTGGTCAGTACCAAAAAAGTACCAATTATTTTTACATCCAAGTCACTAAGCCAGTGATGGACTAAATGATCCTCTCCCCACAGCTGTGTTCCAAATGCATTGGACAAGCTTTAGAGAATGAAAGAATTGTGCCCAATCTCAAAAATAAGTACAAAAAAAGCAGGACAGGACAGGTAAATTACAATTTGTTTTGTTTTAGCATTATATGAATTTGTATCTTTCATTCTCACTTCATATTACTATACTTGTATAAGCTCATATTTCAGTTTTTGTCATACTCACCTCAAAAGAAAGCTCATCAGGCGCCTGGGCAATGTAGCGTTTAATGACGTGAGCAGCTGCGATGGCAGGGACATTGATTGATGACTCCTCATGCACCAACAGATGATTCCCCTTGTTGTCAACCTGATGAAAAAATGTTATGTCAGTTTACTCAAAACACAGCATTCAAGACTGATTGCAGTATTGAAATGTTTGACTGAAAAAAAAAAAAAAAGCAATTCTTTATTGTATTCTTGCACCAACTTTGCATTAGGACACAAAACCTCTGTCAATAATCTACTTCTTTAACTGAAACAAGTAAAATGATACTGTGACATCTTAATACCTCCATCCATGTGAGGGCTGGCCCGCAGTTTATCTTATTATCAGCAATTGCTGAGAGGCGGGAGAGGTAAGCCATCAGCATCTGGGATATTGCCTGTGATGGAAAAAGAGAAAAGTAAAGAAGGCCCTGATATGTTTCTCCAAACTCTGAAATAAATACTTATATACACATTTGGAGAGCTACTTCTTTCACACAACTAATTTTGCAACTTTCAAATTCTTTCAAGTTTGAAATGTTTTCAAAGTCAGAGGCATCCTCATCAAGACCATTTTACAAGACCACACAAAATTAAGCACTCACCAGTGTGTTGATAAAGAACCAATTTTTGAAAAACCTATTACTTCTTTCTGCAGCTGTCCGCTTAAAGGACTTGATAATTTGTCCTCCTGACGTTTATTCTTAAAAAATATGGTAAAATAAAATACGAGGACAGCCAAGAACACCTGCTTCTATATCCACCATAACTGCATCTAGCAACACAAAGAAGAGGCACAAGATAAAACTTTACATATTTGTGGTTTAAAATGTGCCTTTTGGGGCATTTAGGGGTTTGTGCATATATGTCAGAAGATAAAAGAAACTGCTTTTACTTTAAGAGCATGATGGTGGCTGAAAAAGCTATAGCTGCAGAATGATAAATTGGGCTCAATTATAATTCAACATGGCTCTCACATGACTGAGTCATATGGCAAGGGTTGGTGAGGTGGAGCAGTTTCAACTTTATTGTAGCTCATGGATCTGTGTGACTAAGACAGAGCTCATGTATCAACCACCAAAAAAAATACTGCACAGCATTTTCAAAAAATGAGAAACTTTCCTCATGAGAGGTTTTCCAAATAGGGAAGTATAAGAAGACATGCACACACATTTAGGATTTGCCAAAGCTAAAGATGTTGCTTCAGAGTTACTTGTAACCAGTTTAGCTTAAAAGAGAATGTGCTTTAAGGCTAAGATTTAATCTGAAATTTGAAAAGATTCATCTTCGCTTCATAGAGATCTAAGCTCTCTTAGACTTGATCTTCCAAGATTACATATAGTTCAACAGCATCATTCACTTATTTTTACAGAAACCCCAAAGGAGCTTGTCATAATCGTACATTCCTGATGAATGGTGGAAATGTTACACAAATTAAGCGGTCCACTGATGCCTTGCTACAGAGCTCATTTATGTCTCACATGGGATCTGCTCGAGTTAAACATCTCTCCAGGTTTCACCCTGCTGTCACACTGACCCTTGAACATACACTGGCACCAAACTATGAAAACCAGTTCAAACATGGAAGGCTTAATTATGTGTAGAGGGACTTGTGGCCCTTGAAGTGGGCCATGGCCTTGAGTCAAAACACTTGTTCACAGTCTTTGTGCTTAACTAGCAGTATGAATCTACCAAGATAAGCAACAATGCATAAGAGCTTAGGCTATTTGCATAATGAAAGGATGAAAAGTTTTCTTCAGGGAAATGGCTTGCCTTTTTTCAACTGTTCGTCATAACCCTGGAATCCAGTTCTTCGGAGTAGACTAATCCCACTGAATCTCTTACAAAAAAATCTTGCCTCATATTAAGTCAAACAAACACTCAGACAAGACCAGTTATGTTAAACTGGACACTTGATAAGAACAGGCTTGAGAGGGTTTAAGGCCTAGGGTCCTTTTAACAATAAAAAACATTTTAAAGCCTACTCTCAACACTATTATCCTAGACAGCATGTTGTGGTGTTAATGAGTGACAACTAAATATGCAGCACCTGCGCAAGTTCATAATTTTTGATGAAATTCATCTGATCTTCCAACTACTTATTGGTATGAAGAAAGCTTAAAATCAATCTGTATTATTAAAAAGGCTATACAGTTTTTGAAGTTGCATAAAGGCATTCAGCATCTTCTGAGAGTCAGTGGGTGTGTCCTAAATCGCGCACTGGCACATTTTTAGTGTGCGATTTTAGTGCATAGTGTGTTCACACTGACAACCTAAAACTCTGTGCACAAAAAGTACTGTATGGTGCACTAATAAAGGCCAAAAAAAGGCAGCCATGCACACTATGCACACTACACGGACGCCATTTAGACCACATTTTGACAATTGTTTTAAAATTAGAGTTTAATAATGCCTGCCAACAGTGAAATGCAAGCCCAAGTGGAGGCAACTGGTACATATAAATGTAAGTAACGTTAATACAATTATGTTACTGGTGTATACTGCAGTACAACCGGCAGATATTTTGCCAGGCTAGAGAGCTGAAAGCAAATGTTGGTCCATCACTTCCGCTAAGTGCAAAACATTAGTTTTCCATTTCGGACAACACTTATACAAAGAGGTGTGCAATACCGAAGGATGTGCTCAGTGCACACTATGCACTACATTCCAGTGCACTTACGTAAATGCACAATTTTGGACAAACTCAGTGTTAAACTGGGGTTAAGAATCAATGGACTAATTACAGGTTAATCCAAGAATATTTTTTTTATCTAGCATTCATTTTCAAAGAAGATCTATTTGGCAGTGGAAAGTATGTCATAGTTCACATACACTTCTCAGGCAAACAAAAAAAAATCCAACACAGATGGGAGAAGAGACATACATCTAATTGTCTGATGGTCTGTCCAACAAATTAGATACTACTAACCATCCCAGCTCCAGCACTTGCCTTGCAGACAATTAAAAATGTTTAGAACACTTGGAGGTGTAGCAGATATTGTTGTACATGAACCACAAATAATTGACTAATACAGTCAAATGCTAAAGATCCAAAACATGAGGGGAGGTGTTAGGGGTAAGGACAGGGCTTAGTGTTCATCTGACATATGGCTTTTTATCATTATTTTGCAAAAATTTTAATAGCCTAAATCTTAGCTAGTTTCGTTAAACATTATGGTGGCCTCAAGTGTTTCTCAGGCATTTTCAGACATAGTACTGGCTGGTCTAAGAGACCAGCGTTTCTCACTTATTTGTCCTGGGGACCTGTCATGTCAGGCTTTGGGGCTGCAGGGCCCTGCATATATGGAGTACCACCCCCACACCCCGATCCATAACGAGATGGATGGATGGGACCCCCACACCCCGATCCATATCGAGATGTATGGATGGGACCCCCACACCCCGATCCATATCGAGATGGATGGATGGATGGATGGATGGATAGATGGATAGATGGATAGATAGATATTATTACTATTGATAGATAAATATAATAATTATTATTATTACACCACGACCACTACTGTTATTATTACTATTAGTATTAGTATTATTACGGCTTATGCCTGTGTAAGAACAATATTTAGCATGACCTAACAGGAGTGCTTTGGCTTAATTTGAGATTATTACCAAATAAATATATTATTGGCAAGTAAATATACACATATATAAAATTAGGCTGTTGTTGTTATTACAGTTATCCGCCTTACGATCCAGCTTCGTCCCTGTGGATCAGCAGGACATGGTCATATATATATATATAAATTTTTCACATTTTTATTTGTTAATTTATTTTTTCATCATTTTAATGTGATAGTTGCGCCTGCTTCCTTGCTACTGACTGGTCGAAGCAAAGCAGGCACGCTGACAGAGCCCCTCGGAGCTTGTGTTCTAAGTTCAGCCTGTTTCTGTCCTTTTTTTGTGGCTGTCTTAGAGCTTGTCTCGGGCCCAAAAAATGAAAGCCAACTCTATCCGAGTCCATGCACCTTGCGTCCAAACCCAGACGGGCCCAAACATTAACTGTAATTATCGGTTCTCAACTGTGGGTGCGTTCATGAACTGACACTCCGAGCTCCGAGCCACTCAAATGCTGGATCGCGGCCCGGACCAACCCGGCCTGAAGATAGAAGCAGGGAATGTTGGGTTCGGGTTCAGGCAGAGGATCTAAATTCTACTGTCACTTTAGAAAAAGTGGTCTCGAACATATACGTGAGTGGAAGACACTATCCTAAGGGGCTGGCCGTGAAGTCGAGTGGGCGGGCAGGGGCACGCAGTGATCTTATATAAAAAGCTATGACAATATGTTATGGCAAATTATGTTTTGGGTTCTATAACTGGTGTTATATTAAACAGAATGTTTTATCGACAATATTTGTTCACAGTGTACACATGCTGACATGAAAACCACATCTCTCTATTTTTATGTTTCTGAACAAAAAAGCTGCTCTTCACAGCTGCTCTAACAATGATTTTGTTTAGTCGCTTGATTTTTCTGGTCAGTAGAGGAATGTGGTGGCCATCAAAATGCCCATGAACACTCTCATGCAGATCAATGGTGCAGACAAATGGTTGAATGTATTACCTCTGCTCGCTCTCTCAAGCTGTCGAATCGAGGCAGTTCTGAGAGCTGAGAGAACCGTCGGTCATATATGCAGAGGTGGAGGTGCTTGTCTAGGACCCGGAAGTCTTCATAACTCCGCCTTACAATCCAGCTTCGTCCCTGTGGAGCAGCAGGACATGGTCATATAACATAAAAGTTAAACAGACATGTGTCCTGTGATGTTGGTGTCTGCCTACTACCTCTTTGTAAATCCTCTTGCAGAAAAAAACATGGTCATACACTCCCTTTTAGAGCTGGGTAAAACAAGGGATTAGCCTTCGGCTTGTAGCTTCGTAGGAGAGTACACTACTGGACAGAGCCCTGCCGGGTATTGCACATGACACAGCAGTTTTATGTCTGCTCAGCTGTTCATCAGGCATACAGTGATGTGTATAATTAATCCCATTTAATCACACATACATACAGACTTACAAGAAGCTGTTTTTTTTACCATTTATTACTGAATACAAGCCTATAACTACAAAGGTCATGACGTTTTTATAACTGACTGAACCAAACCTATGAATTAGGTTACAGTATACGACAGTTGTAAGTTTTGATAGACTACGTCTCCCAGCTCTCTCTATCACACACTACGGCCACAGCGCTGAGACGCCGCCCCTCTGGAGGTCTGTGTGGAGAGAGCTAATATGGCTACTTCCAGCCCATTTTCCCCCTCTCCTGCTGCCTCTAGCTCGACCAACGCCTCTCCTACAGACACTATGCCTACGGTCACCCCTTCCGCACACTTTCCCGATTGGCAAAGTGTTGAAATAAACATGTGTTTGTGCTTCATGTTCACTTTTGCTTTGCATGGCCTTGCAGCTGCGCTCCAAAGTTGAACCGGGAGAAGCGCAGGCGTCTTTTCCATAAGGCAAATATTCCCC
>JBBMFX010000021.1:4643429-4665183 GCA_037832545.1 Rhabdalestes septentrionalis
CTGTTGCTTTATTATTTAACAAATAAAGTTTTACATTTAGTCAGCTTGAAGAAGGGGGAATGATATAAAACCCATTGTATAGTTTACAACAATTAACACACTTGATCTGTATGTACATTTTGTTTGTATGACTGCACAAGTCAAAGGGGTATCGCAAGTAATATGAAAAATATTCTTCATTTATCTCTTTATATTTTTGATACAAATGACATCTGAATGCCTCAAAACAGAGCACATGGCCATTCAATAGTCTGCATAAAAATGAGTTCTTTTTTTCAGATAAATAAATATTTAAGTGCAATATGGAGTCGAAAACAAATTCAAAGGCAGATCAGAGTACACACTACAAAGATTAAATACGTCAATTACTGCAGGCTGAAAACACCTATAAGAAGAAAGCATGAGAGGAACATTCTATATAAGGAGCTTTCTTTTTTGTTTCTTTCTCATAATCTGTAATATCAGTGTTATTTATTTTCCAAATTAAGCCAATGCCAAGTTTGTCCCCTTTATGTAGCTCATCATTAAAGTGAATGTGTATGTTTTTGTTGTCCTTAAATGTGTTAAAGTAGTTTATAATATGTAGAGATGTGTTCTTTGCCAACATTATCAACATAATATAATTTGCCAAAACCTTTGATGTACAGCCCCTGTATAATAATATTAATTCTTCCTCTTCTTCTTTTTCTTTTTCTTTTTCTTCTTCTTCTTCTTCTTCTTCTTCTTCTTCTTCTTCTTCTTCTTCTTTTTCTTTTTCTTTTTCTGTTTCTTCTTCTTATTATTATTTTTATAATTATTATTGTTATATTTATTTTTTTTTACGTAATTTTCCTTTTTCTCACACAAATAGCACAATTTGTATTGGTTGTTCCTAAACTGCAGCATTAGATGCAACAAAAACATTTGCTTATGTATCATTCACAAATACTCTCAGCTAGGTTTTCACTTTAGTTTGCAAATGTAAGTGTAATAAGGTGTTCCACTGACATACTCCAATGGTGACAGAATGCTTACAATGAGGGTGAACTGGAATCGTCTCTTGGCTAGAACACAGAATGGATCAGGAATAGCACCAAGTCATAAAGTGGCTGATGGAATATCTGAGTAAATATGGACCACACTGACATTTCTAGAAAAGTTTACTGTGGGTGTAAGAGTTTTTACTACAAAAGCAGGTAATAACATCTGCTGTATAGCTAATATCCACACTTTTGCTACCATTGCAGCAGAAAAAACACATTTTCTTTTCCCATGAACAAGACTTCTAAATTGGTACACACTTTCTTAAGACTTTTTATCTTAGTATAAATGTAAGATTTCCCAATTTTCTTCTAATGTGTACTTATAAATATATTTCATTTATACATAGAGTACATTGCCAAAATATCTCTACTTGTACAGTCTGCTTACTAGAAGAATACATATTACACATATCTTGCACTGTACTGCTATACATATTGCATGTGCCCCACACCTCTCATCTAACAGATGCCAGTAAGTTTAATGAGATGAGAGACAGCAAACCCTTGTAAGCCCAGTTAATGACACAAATGGCATTACAGGAAAGCTATGCATCGTAGAAAAAAGAAATGTAAAAATAGCTCTACAGGTTTATAGAATTGCTCACAGTTCTCTTACAAATGAGTCATGAAAGCACAACATGGAACTTCATTGAGCTGTTTGGAGCATACAGGGACAAAAATTGTTGCAAAACTAAAACAAATCAAATAAATCAATAAAAAATATGTCTCATAAAAATGCGCAAGCCTAATATGAGTGTAACTTATATGACGTTCACATTCCACACAAGTAAAAATTAAATCATTGCTGTCTGAACAAAACGTTGTACCTCCTAAAAAGTAACTTTTCAGTAGGAATAAACATTCTAATCATGTAATGGAAGTTATTGTAAAAAGTCATTTAGAACCATTTCTGTTGGGTCAATCATCATGAAATTTTGACTTAATGTAAAGGACAACTAGCTCATAGTATAAGAATGATACAAGGTTTTATGTAATGAAGATACAAGGTTTTGCTGCAACAGCACAAAAATCACATTCATGTAGTTGCAAGCACAATTGAAATCGTCTATACGATAACATAGTTACACACATCCCTAAACATGTATTGCTAAAAGCAGAGCGGCACATGGAAATCAAATACTAGTGCTACAAGCAATTTATTACCCCCCAAAAGTGGATAATATCATCCACTTTGGTTTGTAAATTATTTTGCCACGAATATCTTTGATCAACAGTTTAGTTAATTTTTTACATTATCATTCACACAATAAATATCTCCAACTGAGGGCCTGCTACTTGTTTGACTATTCAGACCATAAAATGACTCATCAATGTCATCATTCATCATCAATGTCCACAGTGTGCAGTTTCTCATATACAAAAAATATATATTACAATATATGTATTCTTTGTTTACACCTTGTGACAAATGTTCTGTAGTTGTTGTGTGTGTGTATATATATATATATATATAGGGCTGATAATTTCCTACTTTCCCACTAGTACACAAAGTGCCACATAAGTACAGGTTGTTCTTTGTCCCCTCTATTCTTCACTCTACTGATACACCCCTGCCTCCCTCTCAGTATATTAAAATGTATATCAAATATCATGAGCAGCATGAAAAGTCCTTTGGATCCCTGATGTTTTTTTAAGAGGTCAGTTCATAAAGGATTACACATGCTAATGCTGCTAAAAACAAATGGAATCAAGTTAGTATGATGTCATTTGCTAATTGGCAACTATTGACTTTCATTCACTTTTAGAAACATTAGTATTGAATCATTATGTTAAGCAATTCATGTGCAGATTTTTTACATTTGTGTTGATTTCAAGAACGAGCCAAACATTTTATTGTTTGAGACTTTTTTGAGCCAAGAAAAGAGAATGTTTTTCAATGTCTGGTAGAATTTAGATAAATAGAAAAAAAGGTCAATGAAACCTTATATTGCTACATTATCTGCTCTTAAATATGTTTTTTTTTCATTGTTTGTTTGTCTAAATTTGTGTTAAATGTACACTAATCATAGGCAATGTTGGCAGTTCTAAATATCTAACAATACCTTATATTCAAATACATATATTTGTATTCTCTACCATCAAAAAATGAATCTACCAACAGCAGGTGACAGCACTCACACTGGAACATATCTGATCTGGACAAAAACGTTCAACAGAACAGCAAAATTTGCAAAGCACAAAAAAAGTCAAGATCTTGAAGATTGTATACTAAGTTTTGGTCACCAACACAATGATGCTCAACAACATTACAGACCACTTCAGGGCCCTATTCTCTTTATGTGTTGTATAGAGTTTAGATGACACTGGTGCACTATAAAGATCAAGTAACATCCCCAGTTACCAGTATAAGCTGTAACTATTTTTCATGTGACACATTTAAATACATCCTTGTAGAAGAGTCTTTTTTGTGCAAAAAGATTGCCCATGTGTACACCTAAACTGGACATAGCACACAAATGACAGCACATATCAGCAAATGAAATCCTCTGAGGTTAAACAATCAAACAATTATGTTGCCTCTGAGCTTCATTCTCACAAATATGGTATCTGATGAAACACAGATGGAAATAAAATTAAGTGAAAAAAAAAATCAGTCAAAACAAAGACTCAAGCTGTAGTAAGATGGGTATTTTATTCAAAATTATGCAAACTCAAAGGATGATTAAAAGAAAAGAAAATATTCAGCATGAAATAAATGGTCAGAAAAGTAATAGTTGTTTGTGTAAATATAAACTGCATATAAAATAATACAATGCAATAAAAAAGTTCTTTTTTTTGTATAGGTAAGGTAAGGCCACCAGCATCACTGCCATTCTATGATGGCTACAGTGCTACTGAATGACAATCAAGAGTAGTGAGCACAAAAGTTCACTTTATCATTAACTTACATTTCTGTTTTTGCAAGTTTTAGTCAATATATAATCAGCATTAAGTATGTCTTTCAAGATTCTCCAAACAATTCTCATTTGACTCTTTCCTTGCCATGGCCTAATTATGCAACAGACGTTGGTGCTACAGATAACATGGTCCAATGGTCCAAATTCTGTCAGGTAACAAATAAAGAACTGAAAAGAAGTTTCACTAAAATGCTTAAAACACTACGCATGATGATTACAACAAAATAATTTTCCCAAATTCAATATGAGTGTTTTTTCCCATGGCAATACTCTTATTGAACTTTTTTTTCTTATTATGTGTTTCTGAAGCCTAAAAATGCTTTTATGCATCAAAACATTCATGAAAAAGGAATATACAAACAGAATGTTAGAAACTGAATCCAAAATATGGGAATATGTTTTATGAATATATTTGCGTGCATATATTGTCCAATTTATTTAAAATTACTACCATTTTATCATACATTGTGCAATATATGCTTTTATATACAGTCTCGACATACAGTACAGTACATTCCTAGTATTTTGGATATTCCTCTTGATATTACTCATTTGAAAAAGAGGTAATTAAATAGTTCTATGTCTTTTACAAAGCACCATAGTTGACAAAAAATCCCAGTTAAATGTATCATAAATATTACTTGATAAGCACATTGTCAAACTGAACTACATGAGCTATTGTGAACATCTATCTAAACTCCTGTTGCCAGTTGCCACGCAGCAGCGTCTCTAGCTTTATGGGTAATTGTCATCTAATTAGACAAAATATTTTAAGTACAAATGGAACAGCAATTACAGATATTAAAAAACAGTTCTTTGCAAAGACTAAAAACCATTCACACAACACAAAAAGTGGCATGATCTGATCCACGAATGGAAAATGTTTAGCTCAGTGCAGCATGTCTGAAGCTTCAAATGACAATAAATCCTTTGACTGAGGCATAGATATATCTCTTTCAGGACTTTCGTTTATCACGCCATCATCATGTCTACATATGGACAAATCTAATGTGCTAGTCTCACATAAGCAGAGAATACATCAAAGGATGTCCTGTTTTTAACAAATTGCATTCACAACAAGATGAATCTGCATCTGCACACCTTTCCAGGAGGCTGTTTCCTCCCTTAAACAGAGCCTGAGGCATGAGCCTACTGCTGAGCATCCACAAATTTTCACACTGTAGTTAAAAATGTAAATGCAAGTTGGTGATCACATTCAGCACCCAGGTGTACGTCAAGTATTAAATACTTAACTCTGGAAAAAAACAAAATGAAAAAAAATTAAATAAAAAATTAAACAATGGCCTTCAAAATGCCTTAGCAGACATTGTATATGCTGTATGATGTTAAAATTCTAGAACATCAAATACTGTGATATTAAGGTAACAAGCAACAACCACATCTGGAAGATCAGCTTAGTGAAATTAAGCAACATCAAGTGATTACAGTCTGAAGACTCCCGAAGTTTGATAGCACCTGAAGTAGGCTGTTGAAAATGTCTGTATTGTACTGATTGGCCATTAGGTGGGACTTGATCATAAAGCAATGTAATCGATTTGCTAAACGTTAATCTTCACGCTAGCTTAATTCTGGAGTTCCAAAAATGGCTGAAGTAGCAGCAAACCATTCAGCCAAGTTATGCCCTAGAGATTTTTTCCTACAGGGCTGACATAATTTGAAAAGAATCCCAAAAGTGGAGCACCACCTCAGACCACCACCAGCAACATCCCCAAATATACGCTGACCACCAAAGGTCAATGTATATTAGCCCAGATAGGTCTGTCCTGACAGTGAAAATACATATTAACCGGTAGAAAAGAAGCACCCTTGGATGATAAGATACACAATAAAAAACTTTGGCCACATGGGAAAGCCTTGTCATCTCACAGGCATTTTCCTTAAGGTCTTTCCAGAAGAGACAGACTGGTGCTGGAGTGCTGCTTCTATTCACAGCCTGGGTAAACCACAAAACAAAAGGCTACAAAAATGGCCCACAAAAGGCAATTGGTTTACTTTTTAATAAACTAATAAAATGAAACCAATCATTCAGGTGCCCTGCTTAGGCCTAAATGTGCCTGTTTAAAAGGGGAGTATCACATTTAGATGAAAAAATACTACAGTACAGTATGGCACAAAATCCTATCCTCATCACAGTACAGTACACTTATTAATTTTATTGATTAAGGACGCTGTAGTATTTTTGGCATTACTATAGTATGTTTTCAAGGAGCTCATGAAAACAGGCAAACCGAGCATCAACTTAAACATTACATCACAGTAATTTCCAAGATTTTGCTCCAATGCAACATATTTGCAAAATATTATTCTTAGAAAGATGCACACACATGCTCATAACAGTGCCTGGTTTTAAGGAAAGAAAATTTTGTTTCCATTTCAGTATTACTTCCTCTGTGAGAGGAATGCAGACCCTCTCCCTTTTTTCACGCTATCAAAAGAAAAAGCATGAACTGTTGTGCTTTGTGAAAGTAAGGCCCTCTGGTAAATTGGGAATACTGATCATTACATGTTCCTCAAGGAGTAAATGAAAGAACCTATATCATATGTGAAAGGAAAAGTCTTATAGCGCTGTGCACACACACACAATGGTTATTTTGTATTTTTAATACATAATACCTTAGTGGGCATAAAAGTCACATTGCTATAAAAGACCTGAAATGTTTCTCTCCTAAGTGTAAAATCATACCTAATAAGCAAGCACCAGACCATTATACATAAGCAAATGTCAAAAATGTCTGAAATTGTTGAGGTTACTGAATGGTTGTCTGTACAGCAGTGATGAGTTGATGAGTCCCAGGTGACTCTGAGGTATATTTGGTCTATGTGTGAGAACTCTGTGTTCTACTGAGGCATAGTAAGACTACTAGCATAATAGAATAGGGGTAGTAATGTTTGGGGCTGTGAAAACTGTAAACTACATGCAAGCGCCTAAACCCAATACTGAGGGTTTAAAAAATAAAGGACAATTTCTTTATTTGAGGTAATATTACACTGGAGCAAAACCTTGGAACACTACCAAACAGCAATAAATTGTGATAAAAGAAGGGAATAAGAAAAAACTATAGGGGGCCATGAAGTGGACTTTGAACATGGCTGGCTAAGCCAAGGTGCCAGGATAAGTGCTGAACAGGATCAGTGGGCTTTGGGAAGAGTGTGGTCTGTGAGCCCTCACAGGAGTGTTGCGTGGTCTGGGTCTGCTGTGTCCATGCTGGCCAAAATGGCCTTCTGGTCCTCCCGTTGAGGGCGGCGGTACAGCAGAGCAGAAAAGCGGGTGTAAGGGTCCTGCCTGGCCAACTTCCTTTTCTTCTTGCGGAGGTAGAGAGCTTCTTCCGGTGGGAGGACCTGAGAGGTGTGAGGCTGCTGGGTCTGAGAGGGCGGCACACCTGCATCAAATTCGAAGACATGTATCACTGAGATTATAGATGTGAACAGACCACAAGTCTTCAGTTTGAAATTACATCTCTGATGCGCACCGGCAGGGGTACATTTACTAATCCCACTCACCTGTGTTAGCAAGTTTCTTCTTAATTGAGAAGAAGGATGGGTGCCGCCAACCATTAAATAGCCACATCATTTCAGCCCCCCCAAGGCATTGAGCTGCTCAAAGGGGTGAGCATATTTTCAAAGCTCAACCTGTGTAACGTATATAACCCCATGCACATGTGAAAGATTGCATTCAGCACCACATCTGGCCATTATCCTAATTTGGTAATGCCATATGGCCTAGCAAATGCTTCCAGGCCTTTATGAATGACGTATTCTGAGAATGGCTACAGAAATTTGTAACCATCTATATGGAGGATAAACACATTTATTCAAAAAACCTCACAGGGCATGTTTGGCAATTTATTGATTCCCTGCTTGCGCATGAGTTATATGTCAAGCCAGATAAGTGTGAAATTCATGTTAAGAAAATCTTGTTCAAAGAATTCAAAGAACTACAAATATTTGTGGATTTTTATCGTATATTTATTTGGAATTTTATTACTGTGGCAGCACTGCTAACCAACCTGTTTAAGGGGAAACCCAAATATCTTAAAGTAATGCCTGCCACCAAAAAGGATTTGTGCGGTTGAAGGAGCTGTTTACATCTGCGCCGGTGCTGAAATTGCCAGATCCAGCACAACCATATTGGAGGTTGACACTTCAGGCGTAGGACCTGGAGCAGGTCTATCCCAGTACTACAGGGCCCCAAGTTACACCCATGTGACTTCTTTTGTAGTAAGCTGACCTATGCAGAGACTTCTGGCAGTCAAAGCGGTGCAAGAAGAGTGGCAACATAATTTGGAGGGAGCTAGACATCCCTTCACTGTGTTCACTGATCACTGAAACCTCAAGTACAAGGAGGCTAAACGACTGTTGGCTCTATTTTTCACTAGGTTTGACTACCTAATCATGTATCACCCAAGTTCACATAACAGCTTCCTGAAGTAATTCCTGAACTTTCATAGACATCAAGGGGGCCTCCAATACCTCGTGGATTGGAAGGGGTATGGCCCTGATGAGAGGAGCTGGGTCCCAGCCATTGAGGTATTAAGTCAGGAAGTCATTGAGGTTCTACATAGAAGCAGGCCAGATCATCAAGCTCCTTGTACTGCAGGGATCAAGATGGGTGGGGCGACCAGGCCACTGTGGACTTCCTCATACGGCTTCGAGGGTGATCGGGGTAGCCCCTCTTCTAGGGGTGGAGCCGAACCTGAGTACGGTATTCGGAAAGGCACAAATAACGTGTTTTTTACAGTTACGTTATTCGGACAAATACTTAAAAAAATATTTGTATCAGACGTCAGAGACTTGTGTTCAGGAGCAGATACGGAACCTGGTCTCATGAGTTTTTGTGCAGCCATCAGGAATAAAATTTAATAAAAATATGTGGTCCGATCACGATTTAGGGCTTTTTTCCGTGCTAGGACATCGTTTATCTTTTTCGTTCTAGGACAACGATTCACTACTCAGACAGTAGGAGAGCAATAATGAGTTGAATCTTTACGAGGGATGTCCCGACCAGGCATTTTTGCCCATGAGTCTGAATCCGAGTCATGTCATATTGAGTATCTACCGATACCGAGTCCCGATCCGATACTTCTATATATTATACTAAGGCGAATGGCAGGTTTGTGCTATCATGGTTGTGATGTCCTGCATTTTCGCCCTATTTTTCTCTCCTCTTCAAACTCTCTTGTAGTGTGAGCTGACTCGTCTTCAGCTGGGTTACCTGGGTAAACTCGCTGTAGTGTATTTGATGCTTGTTTTTGTGGTGCTGTATCACGTTTGCTGTGTTAAATGTAGCCTTTTCCTTTCCACCTCTTGCAATCCCAAGTTTATATATCTCACAGTTTGCTATGGCAATGTTATGGTCATCAACATTACAACACCTCCAGACCGCAGACATACTCGCACTTTCTGCTTCAAGCTGCTTCCGTGTTGCTGGCATTTAACCAATAGTGTCTCTGCAAAGTGATGTCATGGTGCATGCTTTGCTGTTCCTGGGTGGAGTCAAGAGGTCTTACTCTGTGTCACTGCAAACTATAAATGTGTTTAAAAAATAAAGAGAATATATATATATATTATATATACCCGAGTCCTGATCGGGAGGTAATGTCTGATTCCGATCGAGTCTGAAACCATGTGATCGGGCCCGATTTCCGATCACGTGATTGGATCTGGACATCCCTAATCCTTACCTTAACCGTACCTTAACCCTAAACTTCACCTTAAACTTACCCTAAAACTAACCCTAACCATGACCATAACCTAACCCTAACCTTAACCTAACTCTAACCTTAACCATAACCTTAACGTAAGAGTCAACAGATACTGGTGATTTAAGGCAGTGCCCATGAAAATACTCCAGGTAGTCCCAGCAAAAAAAATTTTTTAAGTATTGCCCTAGCACAAAAAAAAGCCTTTAATCGTGATCGGAGCATGTATTTTGTACACAGCTCTAGGCATGAGTGTGTGACCTCAGTAGGTACCTAACAACATGCCCATCTGTTTCATGGTTAAGTAAAATGATAGGGTTATTGTCTGCATCGTGTGATTGGTTGTCTCCGGGAGTATGTGTGTTTAAAGGTCAAACTGAGCCATAGAATCTTTGCTTGGTCACCCATATACTATTTGGTAGTGCTGGGTCTGGCTGAGGGTCATGAAATAAGTTATGGCTTATTATCGCTCTTGTATTGTTTATGTGCATGTCTTGTATGAGAGAAAGAGAGAGAAATGTTTTATTGTGTACTCCCCTCATTTCTCTTCCTCTTACTCTGTGCAACTACAGATGTGAACATGAAATATTAAGCTTCACTGGATTTGGAGCATCTGAGCTGGCCCTGAGAAAATATGTCCGGTGTTGAGCATCTCCAGGACTGTGTGTGACTGTGGTGATTTATGCTCATGTTCAATGGAGAGAAGGTCATTTGGCACTTCTGATGTCCTCTGCAAGTTTCAACTAATTTGTGTATTTGTGTGTGAGTCTGCCCAGCTCAGACAACCTGAGATGCATTTCAATTAAAACCACTCTTTGAAATAAACCTAATGCTGCCTGTTTGTGCATCCTTTCCCTCAGTGCCTGTTACAATGGCTGTTCCAAGATTTTATCCCATCAGGCATGCTGTTAATATTAAATAAAAATAAACCCTCAGGCATGTAGAATTCATAAACCATTTCTGAAATTTAACTGTGGGATTGCCTCTAAAATGTAAAAACCTGAAAGTAGGGCTGTAGGCTTTTCCTAAGCTTTTTTATCAATTTCCTAGCTGGGCAGCTGATACACCACAGATTTCCTGCATGTATTACAGCTTTTTACATTGCATGGAAATGAGAGTAATTTATGAATATGTGTAAGACCTGCTTGATTTTAACCACCACATGTGTGCGCAGCTGCCATGTGAGCCACATTGTTCACCTACATATATCCTCTAACAGTGCCTGTATCGATAGGATTAGGGTTGTATCTATACAATTTTGGGTTGAACAATGAACATGACATGTTAGGGGACTACCTTAAAGCTTATCTTGCTTTAAATAGACACAGAACATGTAGGCAAAACCTGTCATGATTCTGACGGACACCAATGTCGCTGCAGAACCATAAATCATTTACAGCTGTAACAATTAGACAAGGGCTATATGCCCAGCAATATTGCAGACACAATGTTTGGTTGTTCCTCTCCCCTGTCCTGTCTGACCTGGGTCTCTCTCCTTAATTCTACTCTCCTCAAATCTACTCTCCTTGTTACCTTCTTGTTTGGGTCTAGAGTTGTAGCTTGTTACGTTGCTCTGTGTATTGTGTTTTGTTTATAATAAATCTTCACTCATGGAAGTCCACGAATACACCTCCTTATTTCATTCTGAATCCAACTGTGACAGAATGTGTCTGCCCCCAAGGCATCATGGATTTTCTCATTCCCTCACCCGGATCATCTCTTATCCTCAACATGTTTGGGACTCGGAGAATCTAAGATGGTGGCGCCATAACAGCAGTGAGATGTCGCGAGTCCTCCTTACCTCAGCTGGGTTTAGTACTCCAGGGGGAACGCTCGGTCTAGGAGTATGCTGTGAAATTCTGCAGCCGGGCAGCTCAGGGATGGAGTGAAGCTGTTCTCCAAAGAGAGTTCCATGCAGTTCTGACCCCTCATTTGAAGGAAAAACTGGGTTACTGCATGCCAACTAAGACACTGGAGGGGATGATCCAGTTTGGTCAAGCCCTGGAGAGATTCCATTCGCTTTATCGCAATTATTTCCCACCTCAAACTGACCCATTTTCTATTTTTCCACCCTAGTAAGCACCAAGGTTTTCTCAGTCGATCTGTCCAACTAACCACCCCGTCCAAGACGAGTCAACCCCTTTACGATCAAACCAGTAGGAATTCTCACACATGAACCTCCTCTTCAGCTCCAGACTAAGAACCATCGCTGGCCCGCGCACCCACCTCCTCTTCAGCTCCAGACCCAGAGCCATATCGCAGACACTTTAATGTTTGGTTGTTCCTCTCCCCTGTCCTGTCTGACCCATGTCCCTCTCCTCAATTCTACTCTCCTCAAATCTACTCTCCTCATTTACCTTCTTGTTTGGCTCTAGAGTTGTAGCTTGTTATGTTGCTATATGTATTGTGTTTTGTTTATAATAAATCTTCAGTCATTGAAGTCCGCGAAGACACCTCTTATTACCTTCTGGGTCCGGACCAGATCCAACTGTGACCAAATCAAATTTATCACTGTGTTAAGAATACGCAATTATGTGTCTTAAAGTCAGTGAAATACATCATTTAAAACATGATTTAGATTATTGCAAGATCACATTCCACCCCACGTTCTGAAGGGCTTTGGAGTTAAGATGTGAAAAGACGTGTTGCCAGAGGAAGGATGTTGACTAACTACTCACACTTTAGTGCTATGCTGTTGCTGATGGGACACAATCAGGTGATGTATTTAGGCTATTTAACAGTGGCCTGCAAAACAGGATGTGCCTTGTCAAATAAGTAGGACCAATTTAGTAAAGAAAAATTAACCTGTAAAGAACGCACTTTCATGAGAATATCATAATTATAGTACATAATAAGCATTAAAGAAAATAGCAATGCAAAATATACAGAGAGGCTCTAAAATTTCCTACTGCTGAAGAAAAGAATTTGACCTCACCTATTTTTTTTCTGATCTTAGAGTTGTTATTGTTGACTGCAACCTTCTTGGCTTTTTTGACACGTTGGTATCTTAGTGCTTCTATCCTCTCAGACCCAGCAGGGCCACTCGGCATACCTCGATGTTTTCTGTGCAGAGAACAAAAAGAGGCAGAGCAATCACAATGAGGAAGAGCTGTCCAGTGGCCTACTATTGAAAAAACACTGGCCACATATGGCTTGGCCCAATCCATGTCAAGTTACCACTGTCGGTGCCAAGCTATAGGCGCACCAGATTACCTATTCCCCAGTCCAAGACATCCACACAGTCAGATTTAGGCAGCTTGTTCAGCATGATGATTATGGAGCAGAAAGTTATTTGAGTGGAAAGAGAGGTATACTCAGAGCTTTAGAGCTGATGTGTCTTTCAGCATAGTTGGAACAATGAGGAGTAAATCAGGTAATCAAAACTGTTGGGAATTTTTAACAATTATGTTGATATTATTATGAGGTTAATTTTAAAGAGGCATACCTTGAGATATAACAAGATCATATATATTTGTTTAAAGAGAAGTTTACTGAAATTCCTAGAAAAAAATAGGACAAAGTATAATATTAAATTATGAGAATAATATTATATGTACAGTACTACAGTAATAAAGTAATACTGTAGCAACTAAATACTTTGAACTTTTGTGACAATGAACAAACATTTCGAATGTATTCACAGTCTTCCCATCCAAATACAGTATGGAGGCACTAAAATGGCAACCCACATACTTTGCCACACACACACACATACAGGGCTCTGACGAGGCACGGTAAAACAAGGAAAAGGGCATTATAAAAGGGCCATCCGTCTGCTGAGGCTGCCAAGAGAAATTAAAAGCCATTAGTAGAGGGGGAAATCACAGCTGAGCACAAAGCATCATCAAAAATGTGTTCATAGACATGAATACTGTCTACAATGGGCTTCACCATGCTGACAGGGGGAGAGATGGCGGGAGGGGAAAATGGCTACTTGGGAACAGTCACATAATGAAAAATAAAACAAAGCACTTGGACAACAAATGTAACAAGAATTTAATCAGATATTTTTTGTTGTTCAACTGAAGAGCAATATTTAGCAATGGCATGCATGGAATTTTGCACATGAAACAGAACTTTAAAGGGGAATACTATGAAAAAAATGTCACTGGGCAAAAGACAAATTAAAAGAGAATGCTGTTTGGTGCCCAGAGCCAGTAGTATTTTCCCCGTTACAAAGGTAAGTGCATGATGGTATACTTGTATTATCACATGAGATTGTTCTGCAGTCCAAAATGTGTTATCTAAGTGCAGATTTTGGATTTAGAATGATGTCTCAGTGAATGCATTAGAGAAAATATGTTTTCATTAATTTGCTAACTATGTAATATGATTCCTGATAAAGCACTTACCCAAAATAATGCAAAAATTGCAACTCAGTCTCATGCTTGAAAAGTACAGACGGTAAAACCTCTGCTTCCCTACTTTGACGCTGAGAATTAATTCACAGCTAGTGTACATCTGAATGGTACTTATAGTGTAATCAACCTGACAACTAGCCTATACGGTACAGTTTTCAGGGTGAGCACACAGGCTCAACTTTGAACATTTGTCTTTATGACTTTACTGTGTTACTCAAGAACTTCAGTCATTATTATAGACATCCTTTTCCACCAAAAAGTGATCACAATCCAAAAGAGTACTTCTTCACATTAAGCAAAACAATAAAAAACAGCCTTCAAAGCATGAGGTTGTGTTGACCACATGATATATGTCAGATTTCCTAAAAGGGAATAACTAGAAAGTTCACATATGCATACCAAGACAAGAATGCATATTGGATTCAAGACTGCAGAACTTAAATGCGTGGTTACCTTTAAAATAAAAAGAGAAAAAAACTGCAGGTTGGTGCAACAAACTATAGAAATCAAGACCCAAAGACTCGTATTCCCCTTTAAAGAACAAGGTGAATAAAAGCCCCACCTGCTGCCCCCCCCTTTCAGACATGGATCCAACCCTTACCTATTGCGGTGTAGAGGACCTGGTCACAACAACGCTGCCCAGATAGCTGAGATCAATAAAAAACAAAGCAGGTAAGACTCCAGGAGTCATCAAGAATGACCAACTGCCCCTAATTTAGATGATGACGACATTGCAACAGATGAGAGCAGACAGTCCCTGCAACACGATTCGCCCAACAAGTCTCCCCTGGCAGTCAGAGCTGGGGTGACCTGGGTGATGGGGTGGGAGAAAGGGGGTGGGGTGTGGGAGAGGCAATCATGCAGTCAGATTATTAAGGAACATGAGAGGAGCCCTGTGCCTGGTGTGCTGGACACGTCTAAATCAACCTCCATTTCATTCCTACTGTAAGTCATCCTAAAAAGCCTGGAGTTAGTCGAAACAGGGCTTCATTTAGACTTCATTTTGAGTGGTCAATTGGGAAGCACATGTGGCGTTCCTCCTGTTGGGTGAAAGGCAGGGTAAAGCATGACATTGAATGGAAAGGCTGGAGTCCAGTGGTGGTGTCCCTCTGATTCCAGGCTTTTAAGGGGCTTTGTTACTGCATTTTAAACTGACTTAAAATTGCACTTCTCCAGAGATTTAGCCCCAAAAGGTCTGTCACCATATCTGTGAAGCAAATAATCCATCCCGTCTTGTGTTAGTGTATATCATTCTAAAATCACATCTCATTAAACTTTTTGTTTGGTTTAAGACAAGTGTCTTTAAGTGCTTCACAGACCTTAGGAATGAAATTTGATGTCTGGCATGAAAAGCAGCATTTGTGAGACTGAGAGCAATTTTGTTGTAAAGCACAAATCATCTATGTAGAAAATGATTTTGAATGATTTGGAAAATGTAAGGCATCTAGGGCAGTTTAACAAAAAAGCAAATGATGCACATTTCATTAACATTACATTGCTAAATCTACTGCATTTTTTCTCTCCAATGTGCAAAGAAAGCTTATGAGCAAATTATAATTTTTTGAGTTTTATACATTAAATTTAGCACAACTACAGAGATTACAACACTGAGGCCTCAAAAAAGTTGTATGTGTTTGGGCAGATGGTACATTAGCCATGTAATTTTTTTTTTTAATTCCATTGCACCTACCCTGAAGCTGATAACTGTGGCGGAGAGGGTTCTGATGGAAGGATCTCCTCCTCAGTCCTCCTCTGGGTTGGCATCTGCCCAAAAATGTTGCTGCTTTCCAAGGGGGGTGATAGGGACTGAGACGGGTAGCTCGTTGCTGAGGAGGTAAAGGCCATGTGGGAGTGGTAGCTAGGACTTGCCCTTCGGCTGCCCTGGCCTTGAGTAATAGAAGAAGAGGGCGAGGACCTCCTTGAGAAGGTGGCAGAAGAGGGGGGCTGAAGGGTGATTTCAGACATCTCAGGAGGGATGTGTGGCAGAACAATGCTAGGGCGGGGCCTAGGGCGAACTACAATCTCTGGTGAGCCTTCACGAGAGCTAATAGGGCTTTGAGTGAGAGGTGAGAGGCGGGAGGGCTGGAGAACCACCATGCTGGATTCCATCCTATGGGGCTGCCTGGGGCTGAGCCTAGGAGTTAGCTCATACCAGCGTGTATCCAGGCTTCCGAATGAGCTAGGACCAACTATGTGAGACGCTGGGTCAGGGTAAGGCAATACCGGCACACCCATACCGTGGCTTGTGTGTCTTAGCTGCCCTAGACTCTGTGCCTCTTGCATAGGTAAACGCCTGGCTGGAAGGCCCTGAGGCTTGACTTTGCTGGGAGACTTGCCTGGCCGACTTTTTGGGGCCTCCAGCTGCAGGATACCAGGGTAGGAAGGTAAGTGAATGGAAGCAGGTGGGAGCGCACTAGGAGGGAGAACAAGTGGAGGGTGAAGAGGAGGTTCCCGGTGAAAATGCAAAGGGTGATGGGGTGGGAATATGAAGTGAGGACCTTCAAGTGTGGCAAAGGAGAAATCAGGTCGTTGCCAGAAATCCGGAGAACGAGAGGAGGTGTGTGTCAAGGGAAGGGCGCAGCCAGAGACTGCATAGTGTTGAATCTCTCCCTCACCAATCTCTTCTGGTATGGTAGGATGACCATAAGGTCCTTCAAGTTGGTAAGGAGGTGAAGACATGACTGAACTAAGTGGGCTAGTGTCTGGCATGTAGAAAGGAGGTGGAGGCTCAGGTTCTCCAGGACTGCCCAAATAGCCGTAGAACTGGCCATGGGAAAAGGCTCGGAAATGAGGAGCACCATGAATCTGCCCTGTGGCATGAAGCCGACTAGTCTCCATGATGGTCATGCCTTCCAAGGGCCTCTGGAAGCGAGGGCTATAGGCTGGCGGTTGCATGTAAGACTCCTGGCTGGAAGAGATGGGGGAGATCTGATGGGGTTGGAGAGTGGCCATCATGGGAGGCATGGGCCCTGGATCATCATTCTCTTCATCAGACTGCCGAAATTCTGGGTACAAATCTGACTCTTCCACAAAGGGGAAACCCTCAATACGTCTGGGCTTGATTGATGTCTCTGTGTCAGTTGGATCCATGACAAAGCGACCATCTGGGCCACGGCTGATCAACTCAATAGGTGTGGTAGCCTCAGCTTCATGTTTAGAGACACTATATTTCTTGCTTATTATTGCTCTTTTGGTCTTCTTGTATAAGGACAGCTCCTTTTCCTTGGCAGGACTTTGAGGAAATTTCTTAACTTGTAAGCCATCCTCAGAAGACTCAGATGGTGGTCCCACAGAGCGTATACTTTCCGGACTCATCTTTCCTGAAGATGACCTGAAGAAGTCAGAAAAACAGAACCATTTTTGAGAAAATAAAAACAAGTCAGCTGAGATGAAACAATCACCTAGGCAGTTGGTGTATAAAACAAAAATCAGATTAAAACCCCTGAACATATGTGCCACCCTACTCCATTATCTAACAGGAAAAATAACTTTGCAATGGGATCACCCTGAATATAGGACAAGTAAGAAACTTGTGTTTTTTAGCAAGAAAATTAGTAGTGTAGCTTTGCATTAATGGTATAGTCTGTTATTCTGAATAACTAGATGAATGGACAGAAGCAAAAAATACTGACAAATAATCATTGTACATTATACTAGTGCACCTACTTTGGTTCTGTAATACTAGACTTGCATTGAAGCCTGTTAGAATTTGTATTACAGGTGTATACATACTCTGTCAAGTGTGTTATCTAAAAGACACAATACAATCAGTGTACTAATTTTACATAATTTAGGACACAGACATATGCAGATAGAGATAACCTAAATGAAAGCCATTAAACCTTCCATTAAAATTCCATTCCGGATATGTCTATTCACATCTCTCTGCTGAGGCATGCAGAATGTAGGTACTGCTCAGGTAGGAATTCTCCATGCTTATATTTGAACTCTTATGTGCACTTTGGCCTCTATATTGTGGTTTGCTCTTCACTGGTCCACAATTTGAGGATATGAATTTGGGTAACAAATGAACAAATAAGAGATGTGCTCTCTTTGTGTGTAAATGCTGTCTGGCACTCACACATTTACATCATGAGTTTTTTGACAATTATTTAGAAGAAAGAAATCAGATTCAGGGCTAAGAAAGTATTTATTTGACCAAATGAGACATAACAAGCAAAATCCATGAAACAAGAGAGAAAATCTGGAAATGTAAAGACCATTCTTTGCATTAGTAGCAATAACATAGCACATATTGTCACTGTAGCTTCAGGTTCTGCTGAATCGCTTCAAGTTGCACATATGCTTTTAATGGCTGCAATGATGGAGCTGGGTTTCCAGGGCAACTGCCTACTGATGGCCAACTCTGGAGGCAGTGATGTCATCCCCACATCTACAGGCCATATAATGCACCAAAGAGGAGAATTCCAGCTTGTCAAGACATTGACATTTGTGTATATACATATACCCAAAAAGGAAACATGTCATTTATTATATTAAATCAACAACTGTCAATATAATTTGTAGCAAGTAGACTTTATATGAGCCAGTAGACTTTATATAGACTACATATCTTTTTCAGAGTCACTTTCAAGCTTGTGCTTTCATGGCTTTAAATATAGGTAAAACAGAGATACAATGGGCAAAACAGAGATACAATGTATACTTGACTGCTCTTTTTAATCTGAAAGTTGATACATTTGATTTTATGATTGTCTTATGGCTTCATGGCCACAAGTCAGATGGATCCACAGAAAACAGCCTCACCTACCATGTTGTTGCCCAGAAGAGAGAACACTACATATACATCTGTAAAATGCAACATCCCATTGTCCTTTTATGACATCCCAAAGGATTTAAATAAATAGAGGTCTTTTAATACCAGATTGGATATGAATATATTTGAATACTTAAACATGCAACCCATACTCTTAAAATCTCTCAAACTGACTTATTCATGGAAAGAAAGAAAGAATATAGGAGTACTGCCAAAAATGGAAAACTAGGTCATTCAAATATGACCCATTTGAACAGGCCTAACATAGTGCTGCCATTTCAAAATGTCTAATTTGGTACAGTAAACGTAAAATCCTTTCACACTAAAAACTAACACAGCAAGCTTTGTAAGCAATTGTAAACAAAAGCGTAGTGCACAGCATTGATATATTACAAAATTGTAAATCAAAATGAGGAAGTGACACTAAAGGGCATGATGCAGAAATTGTGGTGCTGTGTGGTTACACTCGGGTATGCAGGGGTTTGTTGATCACAAAGAGGATGTTTAGAGGGCACTTAGCAGTAAATTCAGAAAATTTGAAATGAAGATCATGTGGTAATGATTAAAACACAAGACAAAGTGTTTCAGTGTATTTACCTACTAAAAATGAATACCTACAGTGCTATGTGTAAGTCAGAGACCATCTATTAATTTAGATCATTGTCAGTCAAAATATCAATTACGATATTCATTTTTCAAAATCAGGAAAAAAGCAGAAAACAGCAGCTTCACCGATTGCATTCGTTGTTTTCTTTTCATTTATCCATCATTTAGATCAATTACTGCTTCACTTCAGAAGATTTACTTTCTTTTCCATGCTTCTAAAAAACACCTGCAAAGTGTGAATTAATCAGTGTACCCAATTTTGAGTACAATGATTAATTCACACTTATTTGTCCATTAGATCACCACATTTCAGATGCACAGCTTGGACGATTTGGTGCAGATTTCTGGTGCACCTTTGCTTCTATCATTGTTTTCAGTTATTTTAACCAAGTCTGCAACACTATTATCCTCCACGCGGTAGACTTGGACTTGATCTCCTGTCTGGACAAGATCACCATGATGTACCAGTAAGAGTAGTCAGGCAAAATTCCTAACACTTCATCTGTAACATGAATATAAAATGCATTTTTGCCTTCAGAAAAGTAACACAATTCCAGTGATAGTCCTGGGAACAGCTGTTGTTGTTAGCATTAAAAAGAAGGAAGGATGAGGTAGTTAAAAGTTTAAGTAGAGTTCACAAATGAAAAGAGAACACAAATTAAACACTGAACGATTCCGGATCACACCTCTCAGAAACTTTTAATATGCAATGTTATGCTAAATACATATTTCCTGCTTTTTTCATTACACTGAAATTTGAAAAAAAAAAAGTGCCCAATCACACTTATGACTTGAAACAAAACTTTTGCACTGTACTGGATATCACATAATTCAGGACAAATAAAATCCTCGACCTATGCTCATAAAAAAACAATGTAAATTTGTAATATTGAAACATGGTTATTCAGTGAAATAATGATTATTGGTTTAAGCAAAAGTAGAAATAAAACAAAACAAATTCAGTCTTAGTACATCTCTGAAATTTGAAATATATTCCATTGGTTTTTTGGCCTAAAATAATTGCAAAGTCTCAAAGTTATGTCTTGAATAGCAGTATAGACCTTTAGATCTTTAAAGAATGAAACTAAACACAAAAGCTAGTAGCTCAATGTGAAATAATAAACGAAAACTATGTAAAAAGTAGTGCTGGGCATGTTAATACATTATTATTGTGTTTAGCAAATTATTTAATCAATAAATGTTCACTTGCTTTTGATTGGAATGTCTCTGAAGGTGGTGATTGGGGCTCTGGCACCAGTGTTGCCTTGTTAAAAATGGCTACCGTAACGCAAATTGACAGCAGCTACCCTGCTGAAAAATGCTTCCTTTATGTTTATTAAGTTCATACAGTTTACGCTTAGTTTATTAAACTGAAAATGTTTAGAAATGGGTGGGTTATAATGGTTATAAAACTATTGTAGTAAGCCTCTATTGATGGAGAGCTTGGGCATGGAGTTACCTTCCCAAATCCCCTCCAAATTTTAATAAATGGTGTAACAAAATTATAACAATGTGAATAATCATTTATATAATGTATTAATTATTTAAAGAGAAACTCTCAAATCCCTCAAAATATGACATGAAACTGAGTGAATTACATTGTTATTACCTTGTGTAATTAGCCATTGCCCACCACTGATAGTCATGCAAATTGATCAATTATATGAATAATACAGAACAACTTAGATTTTGGAAGATAACAAAGATTTTCAAAACTCCTAATATATCATATGTTAACATACTGCTTGAAACAATGAGACTTTTATATAAATCACCAACATTTGCATGCACAAGCAGACATGTTCAGGTAGGCACAGAACCATGTTTAATAGGTGGTCTTGAGCAAAATAAGCATGAAAGAAATGTGGCTACTTTAAATAGAACTGAACTTATATCATATTTGAGGTCTTGGAGCACTTTTGTACAGCTTGCTTAGGTATATCTGCTCAGCAGAAATTAAGACAAGGACGAGGCAGAGAAGCATCAAGCCAGCCAGTGAGTCAAGGTCAAATGTCAGCAGAGTATGTGCTGAATGTTTCCCCAGACAGGCTCAGCCAGGCACAGAAAGAAAGACCTCACAGGAGAATAAAAATCACTTCCAACCCCTCAGTCTCACATACCAACAACACTTCAATGTTTTTGTGTGTGTGTGTGTGTGTGTGTATGTGTGTGTGTGTATACAGTTGACCCCACAGTGAAAACTGTGGAATGTGGTAAAAAAAAAAATGCCTAAAACTGCCTTTTTTATACTGTAATATTGTATACTGTATACTGATGCCACATTTTTGCCTATCATTGATTATGGTGACCTTCTGTACATGAATGCCCTGTCACTATCACTTCAGATGTT
>JBBMFX010000021.1:4671420-4692206 GCA_037832545.1 Rhabdalestes septentrionalis
GGCGGCACGTCTTGAAAATCCAAGAAAATATAAAAATATGTTGGACATATTCTTTACTTTATTCAAACTTTATTAATGTTTTATTTAACACGTTTAAAAAGATATCATAACCGATTTAGGATTTGCCATGTCTACCCTAAAATGGACTAGAATGAAGGATATTGCATATAAGAAATCCAAAAATTTCTGGGGAATGACCCCCACACCCCCCTCTGGGCTAAGCCCCAGATGCTCACTATGTCTGGCTCTGCCTCTGGGTCGGCCACTCTTTGGAGCCTGACAATTTCTTCTTCTGAAACTGCATTCATTTCATTGGGGTTGAAGTGAATGGGGAAAAAAGAGATTAATGAAAGACAAGGAAAAGATGAGTGCACGTCATCACCAACCACATTGAAAGGTTGGTGGGTTTCAGACTAAGCGTGTCCAAGCAGGACTATCTTAGGGTTCAGGCTGCCAATACTTTTGCCAATTTCTTTCGCTGGAGAAACTGGAATAACAAATGAATGACAAGACGTATCAAAAAGCTGTGAACAAGCCCATAATTCCAGATTTGGCTCAACGTTTCAGTGTTGGAACAATATCTCAATCTTGAAAGCCATGGGAGGTGTAGGGGGCCAAAAATGGGTGAACGGAAGAAAGTAGAAAATAAAACTTAAGGACAACAGTGTGCTTGCTCTGCAATAATAAAGAATACATAGTAAGTAGTCCTCCATGAAAATCAGCAGTTCACTGTGACCTGTTGAGTAACTAATGAGACCTACCCATTCATTAATGTTTGATTCCCACTCAGAAGCCTATTAACAATCAAACAGTATTATAAAGAGTTATTGATGCTTAAGTTATCCATAATGCTGACTATATGGATAGAAAAGTTATGCTGCTATATCAGTTTTCTCATTTACTTCAATGACAATAATTATTGTGAAGAAATCATTTTGAACACATTAAACTATTATTACAGTGGAGAGGATGGATTTTTTTAATGACTGGAATTTCTTATAAGATGATGTGCATGACAAGGCAAAAGTTAACAAGAAGCTACATGACTAACTAGACATTTTTTTGTGCCAAATAAAAATAGAATGGATTTATTTCTTGTAATTTGGCTCAACAAAGGTACTACTGTGATTGTTTTGTGTTGTGGCTCTCCTGGTCGCACCGGATAGGTTAGGCGCTTATTAATGTCACCTGCTGGTGTGATCAGTGGTTATTGGGTCTCAGTTGGATTGGGTGATTTATTCGTGGGTTAAGTATTTATGTTGGATTAGGACAGACAGGGGTGTCAGTCCACTGTTGTTTGATGTCTTTTGGAAGTGCCCTTTTGAGTTTCTGTTTTGTCAGGTACTTGAACCTGGTTTTGTTTTGCCTTTTGAAAAATAAAGAGAAAAGGAGAAAAGAACAAGGCAGACTGGTTCATTGAGAGAAATTTCTCGTGATGCGACAGATGGTATAACCAGGACAAAAAGGGACAAAAGCTGGCAGAGGAAGAGTCGCTTCCCAAGTAACTGGTCCTGGGGATTGTGACTCTTGCCTATCTGCGAGAGATGGCCTATGGGTGGCTGTGGAGTGAGGCAAGCGAGACCCAGCTCGGTTGTGAGCCGGTAAAGGGAAAACATTTTACAATGGCCGAAAGGAGGAAGGAGGAAGAATGTCTCCAGGTCCAGTACATGAGCCTCGTCCAGCTGCTTATAAAAGAGGCCACGCAGCAGCGGTGGTTAATGTCAGGGACCCTTCGCGATCTCGCATTGCTAGCCCTGCCCGGGTGGAAGTGAGAACGGCGAGAACGCGAGCTCGAGCGGAAAACGAGGCAGAGTGCCGGGCATCAAGCCAAGCAGTGATTGGGGGACAGAGAAGGGTAACAAACAGAAACGAGATCAGTGGTGAGCGGAGCCTCGAGACGAGCAAAAAGTCCTCAAGCCAGAGCAGCCATAACGACCACATGCTCTGGCCCCCCACACCTGCTCCCAGATGGCGGCTGCAACCTCCAACACTCTCCAGTGCCTGAGAAATCCGTCTCCAGCCGCCCACGCCAACTTCCAGAAGGTTGCTGCAGCCTCCAGTGCTCTCCAGCGCCGGAGAAATCCAGCTTCAGCTGCCCACACCAGCTCCCAAGAGGTGGCTGCAACCTCCAGCGCTCTCAAACTCCAGAGAAGTCCATCTCCAGCTGCCGCCACCAGCTCCCAGCCGGCAGCTGCAACCTCCAGTGCTCTCCAGCACTGGAGAAGTCCGTCATCTCAAGCGAGACTAAGACATTAACCTGTATATAGTAAGCCATGGCAGCACGGACACATTCTCTGACTCCCCACTCGCAGGAGTAGAGTGGATTGTGAAGGGCTGTACCCTTTGGAGATGTGAGTCTGAACTGAGTGTTGGTAGACTAACCCACTGTGTGTCATTGCAAATTGAAACCAGGGAAGGGTTCTCGACACTCTTTGGAGGAACCCGGTTAAGCCTGTCATGTGAATCCCTTTGTGGACTTTGGAGATTTGAAAGAGGCGCACAGTGTGTGCGCGAAAAGTACTTTCTGTTGTGAACATTCTCATAAAGACTGTATCCAGTAAATTCTACCAGCTTGTGTATCCTGTTCTGTGCTCGCTCGCCTAGACAGATGTCCACAGCTCAGCATAAAGGCCTATAGTTCAGTGTGGGGGCTGTAGAAAGTCCACAGCTTAGTTCAGAGGCCCAGGAGGGCATACTGCTTAGAGAATAGGCCTTTGAAGTCCCACAGCTCAGAGTAGGGGTCGTAGGAGGCCCACAGACCTGTGTAGAGTTCATCGAAGGCCTACAGTTCAGTTTGGCGGTCATAGAAGGCCTACAGCTTAGTTCGGAGGCCCAGGAGGGCATACCGCTTAAAGAAGAGGCCTGTGAAGGCCTACAACACAAATTAGAGCCTAAAAAAACAGATTCAGAGGTAGTGGAGTCGTCAAGGGAGAGGGGCCCTCAACTGAATTGATTTGGGGGCTACTCAGCTTACCAACGGCTCCAGAGGGGCCGAAGTTGAAGACTCCAGTCCGGTGAGCATCAAGGGGCCTTCAGAGGGTCCCAGAGGCATCCATGGTGAAGGCCAAATCCCCAAGAAAAATGAGTGGCCACTAGAGGACTCCAGAGGAGACGGAGGAGGTCCTGCTATGTTCTCAGGCATCAAGCTCCCTGCAGAGGGGCTTCCGGGAGGAGGCTCCATCCAGTGGGACATCAGTGGGCTCCCGGCAGGGGGGCTTCCGTGTGGGGGCTCCATCCAATGGGACAGTAGTGGGCTCCCAGCATAGGGAGAGGGCCTAGCACCTAAGGACAGGATGGAGCTCCCAGAGGAGGGGCTGTCGGCAGGAGGCCTGGCCCCAAAGAACGGACTCCTGTTGTAGGGACGACCAGGAGATGGCATCACGCCCAGAGACAGTAAGGAGAGGACCAAAGGGACGCAACATGGGGGGACAAGGGGACTCACAAGGGGTGGAGTCCCATGGCACCCACCCGAGCTGCTGTGCTGAGCACCGGCAAGGAATCAATCCTAGGTCTTGCAACCTGGGGGTGTGGGGGGGGACTCCAGGGATGACACCCTTTGCCTCCACCTCCCTGCCTCCTACGTTTTTCCTTCTTGAGTTTATTTGTTGGGGGGGTTTGGGGCACCCCAGGGGTTGCGCCATGGAAGGGGGGCTGATGTTGTGTGTTTTAAGAGTGGGTGACTGCTAGAGGTCTCCAATACTACTGTGTTTTCTTTTGTGTTTTGGCTCTAGTGAATGCACTGTACAGGTTAGGTGATCATTAATGTCAACTGCTGGTGTGAACAGGAGTTACTGGGTCTCAGTTGGGATTGGGTGATTTATTTGTGAGTTTAGCATTTATGTTGGGTTGGGACCGACAGGGGTGTCGGCCCACCATTGTTTGATGCCTTTTTGAGTTTTTGTTTTGTCAGGTCCTCGAACCTGGTTTGTTTTGCCTTTTTGAAAAATAAAGCAAAAAGGAGAAAAGAAGCATGGCTGACTGCTTCCTTGAGAGAAAGGGCTCGCAATGCAACAGATGAATGATAGTGGGATAAAATAATAGGAAGATATGATGCTGTATTACAGAACGCTACATAACAAAACAAAATACAGATAATAAATAACATTTTACTCTAGTTTTAGGCTGAGATGCCCCTTTAAGTAGCAGGGTCAAAAACAAAAGCAAGGTGAAGTCAATATTTAGAACCAAGACTAAGCAATGCATGCACATTTAGCACATGAAAATATTAATAAAAACAAGTGGTTATCACTGTTACCCTGAAAAAAGGTGCTTAGATTAATCACAAAATACTGAGGTTAATCAGGATCATTTTCATTTCAATGCATTGTTTAT
Organism: Rhabdalestes septentrionalis; assembly: GCA_037832545.1. NCBI lineage: Eukaryota > Metazoa > Chordata > Actinopteri > Characiformes > Alestidae > Rhabdalestes > Rhabdalestes septentrionalis. Next base: position 4,675,753 of record JBBMFX010000021.1, read on the forward strand.
CAAAAAGGAAGCATTTCTCCCAGTATGTTAGAAACCATTTCATACACGTTCAATGGTAATGTATCTTAAACTAATCCAAAATATTACAATATGTATTAGTGTAATAATATTACACCATATAGTGGAGTGAAATAATTTTCTCTGTTCATAATGATGCCTGGAAACCCTGCTTCATTATTTTATGCGTACAAAATCTATGTTATATGATTTTGTTTACAGCGTCACGTCATTGCAAAGACATACAAACAGCAAGTTGTGCTGAGTTTAATCAGTTTTCATTTTCACAAGGTACAATTTTGTTTTGATAAAAACTCATGTGAAATATAATAAGACAGAAAGCAATTTATATAGCTGTCTAGCTTAGGCATGTGTGTTTACCATTAAGCACTATGCAAACATATTATATGATTTCACTCATCCTTCTGAAGTTTCATCATTAGAAAATTAGCCAGTAATCATAATGATTCATTCTATCATTGATAAATCAAGGATGGGGAAAAAGACACATACTGCTGAAACATAAAAAGCATTAGTGGATTATTTTAATTTGCCTGTAGACCCTGTAATTAAAACTAAAATGAATTACCAGCTAATCAGCTCCATGGGACAACTGAGATTAACTTTACATCTAACTCAAAAAGCAGAGCTATTGAAAGAAAATGCAGTGCTGTTTGTTTGTTTTGTTTTTTTTTAAGCACATTTTCTTTCATGACAGCAATATGCCATAAAATCCTTATGCAGGGCATGTTTCTGGCTTCTTTTGTTTTTATTTTAATTCGATTGTTTAACTGCAAGTACTACACATGGAACTTGAAAAGCACTTTTGAAAAAGAACCCTCCTCTTCCCCAAAGCCATTTTACATACAACACACCATGTCTATATTATCTAAATATGTGCTGTAAATTACTGTTCTGTTATTCAAAAATATTACAAATATTTATACATTTGTTCGTAGCAGATTAATATTCCATACTCCTGTTTTAATATCTCATATCTGTTCTTTCCCTGAGACTTTTATATTATTATTCAGTGGGTGGATATTATTACTCCTGAAATGAGTATTTAGTAAACTTTCCAATAATAATGCAATACAGATTAATTGCATTACTAATGCAGTAATTAGAATGAATATCGAGTAAGCACTCTGACAAGGAAAAAATGGTCAATGCCGTAAATTCACTTGGGTCATTTGTCCAGGGGTTACTGAGTTTTGCTGACCAATAATTAATGATAATGCCAATAAGGGCTTGGAATGTCAACTAGTACACCTCGCTCACTGCATTAGGAAAATTAGGGTGGGAGAAGGCTTAAAGATTACTTACGGAGTCTCCACGCTTTTTCTGCAGTGTGTTATTGAAAGGGGGGGGTCTGAGAATGAACGCAAGAGCAAAGACAGAAGAAGAAAGGAATATTTATAAGGAGAAAACCTAGAATCACATTTTAAAATAAAAACAGCCCTAAGACATGACTACTCCGCTTGGCAGTATCTGGTTCCACAACATGCTGATACATTGTACCCACAAAGCTTTATGAGACTATTCCAACTAATCATTATTAGGAATAAAATTTTTAAGCTTGGCTAGAAAACCAAAGCTGACGGAACTTCAGGTTTTCTTACAGTGGGTACACAACTTGAGCACAGGGCTACATTATACAGACAAAACAGTGTATAGCAATTATGCTGCTACATTTGGTGATAATAATACATACTGCAACAGATAAAAAATTATTCTAGAAACTCATGATTTTGTACTTATCCTGCGTTATTATATTTAGTGCTCATAATTCCCAATGAAATGGTCTGCGCTTAGGGGACTAATTTGCATATTGCAGCTTTTTGCAATGTCAATACTCCAAGCCAATATTGTGTTCATGACTAAGAAATTTTATGCTGTGCAGCCGCAGTCTCGAAGCATGCTATCAAGCTGGCTTTCTTTCGGCAGTGTGATAGTGAACAGCTGTGGAATTAACTGCAGCATGTGTGTCAGGTTTGGATGAGATGGGAGAAGACGTTTGAACTGTGAGGGCACCACTGACCTCGTCTCCTCTTGAGCTTGCGCCGCCGCTGCTTGTTGACGAAGCAGGCTGCCAGTGTGCTGAAGAGGATGGCTGCTGCCAAGAAGCAGATGGTGGCCACAATCCCCGCCACCACCGGCCGCGGCAGCCCTTCGTCTGGCATGTCTGGCGGCGGGAAGAATTCTGACAGACACAAAGGGTCATCTTAGGGCAAACGCACTGGCACAAAACAAAGAGGAGGCACTTCAAAGCAAATATTGTCATATCATGAATGTTTTAATAAGGAAGGTTTTATATACTTTGATAGGGTTTTAATCACGTGAAAGATAATTAGTTTTTGACAACTGCACTCTTTGTGAAGACTACTCTTCTTTATCAGGGAAATAGAAGCTGATTAGAATCTTGGTTGAAAGGAAATGTCAGTAATTAACACTGTTTACATTTACATGTACAAATTCAAAAGACGTTGGGAGTATGATTCTGAGGTGTATATATACACTGGATTTTCTCAAAACCAGGTTATGTAGCCCAGTTAATGTAGTTACTGGTCAATACCTATCTCTAAAACACAAATATCAGTAATTTACTTATTTAGGACCTAAGAACTATTGTCAGGTCAAAGGCATCTGTGAAATAGAGGCTGTCTTTAACCTTTAAACCGAAGAAAAAAAAGCACGATAATGTAATTCAGTACTATATCCAACAGATGGCAGTACAGTAACAAACAAATACACAGAGCTCCCATTATTATCTGAAGAAACTATCACAGTTTTACTTCAGTGTGTTGTGGATAATACAAACTTGCACTATGCTAATACTAACTAATAGTCATTCTGTATGTGTACATGATTTTTCACTGACCTGTACTGGAGACCCCAACTATGTTACTGGGTTCACTGATAAGGTCATCCATAACTGCCATAACTCTAAACTCATACCATGCATCCTGGGGAAATACAAATAGAACCACAAACATGCATGTATACGCACACAGACACAGACACACACAGACACACACACACACACACACACACACACACACACACACAGTAAACAATAAAACAGTAATTTGAATGTGCTAATTAAGCTAATTAAGATTAATTTCAAAGCAACATTTCTTCTAATAAAATGCCAGATCTAGAAATGTCTGCAGAGTGACTGATTAGTGAGGAAATTTGCAGAAAAATTTCATACTAAAGCCTTTTTAAGGATTGCACATAGCCTTTTCTTATTAGTTGCTGTGAAGTATATATAACAAGTAAGCACTATGTAAATATGCTGTGTGAAATATGCTGCCTAATCAGACAGCACACCCTGCAAAATAGAGATGAATTTACACATTCTCTGCACAGAGAGGACAGCGGTACAAAAATGACAAATTAAAAAATTCTTAGAGGGGGTACATGCACTCAGACGCTGTTTCAGATGAAAACAATTATACCTGAACTAGATCTCTGGCCAAAAGTTCTGTCTCTCCAGCAGGGATTGCATCATCCAGGACATCCCACCTCTCCCCAAGGCGAAACTCCATGATGTAATGATCGATTGGCGACGTATGATTGGCTGGAGGGATCCATGTTAGTAGGACTCCCTGTTGTGTCCGGTTGGCTGTGAGGCACCGTGGTGGGGTAAGCAGCACCAGTGGTTCAGGGGTACTTATAGGAAATACTGTAGAAAAAAAATGAGCATGCTTGAATGAATCCTTCAACACACATAAGGTAGCCACTGAAAGAATAAATAGCAACTCACCTAGAACTGTGGTCCACTCAGTGTTTATACAACTATATCAATTCAACTATCTTCATATTGCCAACAGTGTTTAAATGGTCATTGGTGCTTTCCAACACAACCACTGAGAAGAACCTATATTGATCATTTCGTTTTTGATGATTTTTTAGAAATTAGCCACTTTTGCTAATGTTCATAAGCCTATTACCATTACATGTTTATTTGATACCACTTGGTTTGGAGCTGAGTGATTTTGCTCAGACAGAAACAACATATTATAGGCACCAAAATATCTGTGCGCACAAACCTACCTAGAGTGTTCACAGTGACGACCTCACTGAAGGGGCCTGTTCCCAACTTGTTCTGGGCCAGGACACTAAACTGGTAGGCCGTCTCGGGTTCAAGACCCTGTACCAGCACCCAGTGCTGCCCGGCGGGCACAGGCATAGAAAGCCAGTCATGCGGACCCAGCCGCTCCCTCTTCACCCTGTGAACGGAACCACACGCACACAAAACAAGAGCTCAGTTCTGAACTTAAACACACTCCCAAATACACTTGCGCATACAGATAACAACCTACATGACATTCACATACTGATGAAAGCACTGCCTGCAGCTAGATGCATTCTCAAAAAAAGAGAAAGCCAATTTAGCTTGTGGTAAAACTTATGCAGAAGTGCACAAGAATCTGCCCTTTTAAATGAATGAGAGGAGCATGCATCTGCCAGTTGACTTTATGACAGCTGGTATCTAAAAAGCAACTTCTCATCCTAAAGCAGTAAGTCTGTGAAGCTCATGTCCTTTGTGGGCAGACGCTATGCTAATGTATACCAGAATAAGTGCATTAGATTATATTTGGATAAGTCAAGGAGTCCTGACAGGATGCACACATAAACATAATCCCAATGGCCGTATATGTACAGAGGATTGTGATTGTGCGCCTGATGGGGCGGAGACCTAGGCAGGGACATAAATCAAACTCTGCTTACTGTGCACTTACTTTCAGCATGCTTTCTGGTCTGATATACTGCCCATGGCATGCGTCAACCTGAGACTTATTTCAGCACCACAGTCATTTATTCTACACAGTGCAGAGGGGGATATTATGAGTGAGTGGTGCCCCATTCTGCTGATGTAAACGCATATGTATTTTCTGTCTGCTTTTTCATAATGCCAAATTTCATGGAGGCCAGAAGGTTATATGTTTCACCTTTCTTTTGCATGGCTGTGGTGTGTCTCTTGTAGGGGGTGTGCATTGATTTATTTAACCATCTCAGTGTGTGTTTGACAATATCATATGTTGCATGGTTATTATTAGTGCATTACACATGTACATGTTCTCCCCATTTTCTCAGTATGACCTGAATATGGATATGTGTATATTGGAGTACCTGAATATGGATATATGAATAGTGACCTTGTCCTAATATAATTTATATGATCCTATAGAATTTTGACTCTGTGTGTTATTACACTAGCAAAGTGGTCTTCCATCACTACTTCTGCAATGGACAGGAAATTGCAGTCACATGGCAAAAGTCAACGTCAACAGGCCTTATGTAAGTTGCTGTGGGGAGAGGTGGAGTGAAAATTGAAAGGTTAGGTAAAGTGACCATTCATGCTGAATCTTTAAAGCATGAGTCACTCAACGCCACTCTTTTACTAACACTTATAATCAGCTCTGGGAGAAGTCCTATGCTAAGGAGAGGCACCCACTTTGTACAAATTAGGCCAGAATGTGCTGGAACCAGTGTGGATCAAAAAAGAAGACAGAACTACCCAGCTACTGCCAAATTCTTTTATAAGTATGTTTTAAGTAGGAAATCATTGTGGGTGGCTATCACAGCATCTGGGACATATTCGGAAAATGGAAATATGTGCACACTGGGAGTAGGGCTGGGTTTAAATGCACATTTGTGGGAGCTGCTGCATTGGCTGAAGGACTTAGATATTAGAGTGATGGTCTTAATCTGGTGGGTGGGGAGGGCATGCGGCAAGAATATTGATGCTGATGTTGTCCTTTATCAGTGGCTCTGTCTGCAGCTCAAAGCCATGAGCAGCCTGTTCAGTCACATACACACTAAAATAGAGCATGATGAAACCATAATTTCAGAACATGATTTCAACATATTTTACTCCATGTAAAATGATTGATTGGTTTTTAAGTTAGCTGAAAAATATTTGATAACTCTAGACCTAATAAGAAGCTTCTGTATATAGTCTGAATACTAATAACTAAATCATATGCCTAGGGCACAAGGATATTAATACTTTAAAGATTTAGAATGAAATATGTATTGTATATAATATACAAAAATATTATTATTCTTGCTCAAATCAGAAACAGCATTCCTTACATTCCACAATGATTTTATGTAGCCATGTTATCTGCTTACAAGACAAATAAGCAAAGCACTGCAAAGCATGTTTACATTCTATAGAGTAGAAAGCAAAGGGAGCTATAGAATGCTGATATTCATTGAAAATATCATTGGGGACTGCGCATCGCAGAAGAAGAGCTGGGGCAAGCACAGGCAGCAGACCAAGGAGTGAGAGTGAGAGGAGAGAGCCAGTGTAAGAGAGAGAGTAAGAGAGACTGGATAAATAGAGTATCGGTCACAAAACATGCTGCTAGTCAAACTAAGGCAAAAGATGGATCCAGACATTCTCACAGAAAAATATCCCAAATCACCCATTACTGAAAATTCTTGTAATCATCACCAACATGATGTTTCTTAACCACATTTATTTTATGAAAAGATATTATTTAGTGTTATACTTACATACAGGCAACATTTATATGAATCACCTACTGTAGCAAAACGTATGTGCTTCACTGGACTGGGAAAGGGCACATGACAGAGTCTACACATTAATATATCAGATTCATTCATCTCATTCCTTGCATATATTATTGCTAAAACACAGTAAGGAGATGGAATTTCTGTGCCCGGGTAATTTAGACATGAGCAATCTTAAGAATGCTTCTCATTGCTGCTCAATCAATTTTTGTGGATGGGCCTTTTTTGTTCAGATAGCAGCAGTCATTATTCAGTGTCGTATATTCTTATTCTGTGTTGACGAATCTGATCAAAACTAAGACTTCACATTGTAATGGAAAAGGTATTAGTTTTAGATTTCAGGTATGTGTTTTATTGCTTTGTTATTTTATCTATAATTAACCCTCAAATGGTTTAGTTAATTTTACCCAGACAGTTAACCATTGCTTGCTGTTTCTTAGTAACAGAGAAACACAGCCTTTGAAAATGCGGCAAAGTACAGAAAATTCTTATGCATAATGCAGTGGCACATTGAATACACTATCCATATATTTCAATTATCTTTCAAGCAGGGAAAAACACTCCAGTACTGGAGGGCCAAAGTTGAGTGCAAACACATGTGATTCAAATTTCCAGGTGTTGTTGGTGTGTTCAATTATCAAATCATACTGTAAAGTTATATTGTGTATTATGTATTTGTTATTCACATTACTATCAACTTAAATTTGCAAATAAAGAATTCAGAATATACATTTTATAAATCTTGCATATTTGTATAGAATATTTTTTAGACATTACTTTTGTCTTATAAAATACCTTAAATCGGGTAAAACAAATAAAAGATTAAAATGCAGTTCCTATTGGCTGAGCACAGAAAAATTGTTCTTGTTTCAGAACATGTAATCACTTACTTCTAAACAACTCGATCAAGGGAATGTTTTAGGCTGATTTATTGAACGCAGCAATATAGAATGGGAACAGAACAGTTACACTTTATCAAAGGCTTTACAGTTGAGGCAAATCAGTCTAAGGTAAGGCTGGATGACTTACAGTAGATAATCAGTACTGATCATCTTTGTAATGAAGCACATACAACACCAACCTTTTTCAAGCAAAGACATTCCATCCATGTTACAGTCACAAGGTGAGCTGTCTGTGAAATTGTTTAGCTCTGGTCTATGCCAGTGCACAACTCAGTGAAGGGAGTAACCAGTGGTTATCCCACCCCAAACCCAGCCCACATAGATGCAGCAGCCTTTGAGAAGCACAACTCAGGGCTCATATGTATCAAACATCTGAGAGTGAGAGAGCTGATCTTGGTAAAAAACTGACCTCATGTCAGGGATGGTGATAGGGTGTGGGGAGGTGCCGGGGAGGATGGGGATGGTGAAGCAACAAAGAATCAAAAAATTGTTTTACTGTTTAATCATTAAAAGAAATAGTAGAATGGCTAAATATTTTGTTTTATTTTGGACTATTCAATTATTTTAATGGACAGGAAAACCAATAATCTCAAATCACATCACAAGTTTTGGAAATGAACTCGACATATTAGTCTTGTCTTTCACACTGAGTGCAAACTGAAGGACTTTGATGTTGTGAAACATTCATAATCAGAGCCTGAATGAATTTTTGCACTGTTCAGATGGGTTAAAAATAAGGCTGACAAATCAGAGCTTTGTTGTCATGGTTACAGTCCAAATAAATGATGGAAAAACAGTTGATCTTACTTATGGCAGAGCTTAAACGATATAAAAAGAATCACTCTTATTATAAATGCTGAAATTACAGAGAATAATTGCCAAAACCTGGGATTAGTGGAAATGCAACACAGTGATTGTTTACACACTTTTTGTGTTCATCATGCTGTATTATACCCTATTTATGGTAAGATATTTTTGCAGACTTTGGGGTAACCAACATGTGAGTAATTAGTGTGTGGTAAACAGTGTGTTTCCGTCCTTGTTGATCTTCTTTTTGATTTCTTAGAGTGTTAAAAAAACAAAAAACATCAGAAATAGTTTAAAGATTTCTATGTTAAAATTCACATACCCTTTTTCGTGAATAGGCCAGTAATAAGAAATGAATGCTTTTTTGCATTCTAATGAGACCAAGGCTTCAGACAGCAGTGTCACTTGAAGAAATGACTGGCTAGTGTAGTGGATAACATTCTTGCCCCATGCAGGAATATAGTTTCACATCCAAAACTTGATTACTTGTGAGTAAATCCATAATTGTAAAACATATCTTGAAAAATCACAATTGGCTTTGAGGGACCCCAATTTGTGTGGCTTTGATTCTCATCCCTACTAAATCAGCACTCTTACACAAAGAGGTATGGTACATACCACCTGAGGAATAGAGCTAGGAAAGAAAGCAGAAAGCAAAGCATGCTGGTATGACTCACACATGGCCGTACCAGACTGAGAATGTCTGCTCGAAACCTCCATCATAGCCAGGCTCCCATGAGACATTGGCTGAGGTCGTCGAGACTGAAATGCGGATGTTGTTTGGGGCGTGAGGGCTTGTGCCTGGGGGGAATGGACAGCATCTGTCAAAACCAGCTTAAAAAAACACACATTCACTCTGATACCAGCTTGTGTTTTTAACTCTCAATTTGTCACTTTAAGTGGACAGAGAGACTTTAACACTTAGTCACAAGGATTACCTTAATTATTCATTCATTTATGTAAGCACATTCACTAACACACAAGGACAAAAATGGAAGCGACTTTGTGAACAAAATTGAATCAGTTATGCTCTTGACCAAAACAAGCAAGTCTGTAAACAAGCAGCTGGTTGAAGTAATTTATAATGAACAATATGCCTTTAAAGGGAATTAAATGCTATTCTGTACAAGACACCAGGGGTATTCTGCTAAGAAAAATAACATTAGATTAAAAAGCAATGACTGAAATAAGCTCAGCCTCAGAATCAGTATTGAAAACCTACAATTGCCCCAGCAGCTGCTGCCCAGTTGCCAAGGAGAAGGGCCACAACATTTTAATTTCATATTATCCTCTCCTGTTTAACATTTACAGAGAAGTTACCAACAGAAACTTCCACACACCAGCAGTAGCCAACAGATTTAAGATTAAGCTGGTGATCCATAAAAAAAACCCCACACACTCAGTATCCATGTTCCTCTAAACCCACAAAAATTGCCGAAGTGCAGTAGAGGCTACCTTATGTATGCTTCTAGCTGAAGTAGACATTTGTTCATCTGTGATGTTCAAATGGCAGCAGCACTGCTCTCCACGGTCATCAGGTGCGGCAGTTTACAATTTAAACTTTTGAGAGGCATCAACATGATCCAACAATACTGCCTCCAAAGCAAAAGAGATCCAAACAGGTATCTGCTTTCAATTTAGTAAATGGAAATGCCTGGACTCTACATGTAATCTGATCATAATAGACCACAAGAGAGAAGAAATGTAATATTAACTTTTCATTGACTTTTCACCAGCTGCATAGGCTCCTACCGATTACTAGGAGGTGCGTGCTGGCAGTGATGCTCGTAGCGACATTGGTGGCGACACACTCCCACTCCCCATGGTCCTCCTTGCTGAGAGATTTGAACTGTAAGCTGCCTCTCGGTAGGACATTGTGCTTGCCCCTGCTGGGCTTCCCTACCTTTGGCAGAGAGAGAGAGAGAGAGACAGAGAGAGAGAGAGAGAGAGAGAGAGAGAGTGAGAGAAAGAGAGAGAGAGAGAGAAAAAGAGAGAGAGAGAGAGAAAGAGAGAGATAAAGAAGAGAAAAGCAGTCAGCAAGTGACTGTCAAATATTTGACCTGCCACAAGATGTTTCAGGCAATGCAAGGAATCAAACTTGTGACACCCTAAGGGCCAACATTTAGACAGTTCGGCCAATTGGGATCCCTAGGACACTGTCTTTACAAAAACATCAATATGACTGTAGAATTAGTAAAATAGTACAGTAAGCTTTTTGGGCCAAAAATATTAACAATAAATTCTAATGATAATGTTATTAGTATTAACTAAAATCAATGTAAATATTTTTTTAATTAAAAGCAAGTGAATCATCATCTTTAGATCAATACATTTTCATTAGGGTCTGTCTATAATGTTTTGATGGATATCAGTTTTAAAATAAGGCTGATTTCTACAGGAGCCAAGGTATTTCAGGAAGTTAAAGATATACACATTAAAAAGGGCTTAATTCTTTTATGGCAATCAAACTCAGGAAATGAGCAGCAACTGTCATTAATTGAGCTCACATAACACATAATTCAGCCCACATACTGCAGCTAAAAAATAACAACTGTATTTGACCAAGAAACTTTTTTCTGCTTGTCATATTTGTCATAGATTTATTTGGTGCTGCTTATGCAGTGCTACCGCTAGCATTATGATAAGATAACTATGACTGAAATTAATTTCTGATTCATGCTACCTTTCTCCAGGAAATGCTGGGGAATGGATCTCCTTCTGCCTCACAAGGGATCACCAGTTCTCTTCCTGCTTCCTGCCTGTACTCTCCTCCAGGAACCACCAGAAATTTAGGGGGGTCCTAAACATGAACACAAGGCACATCAGCTCCTTTTAAAGTTTTATCAGTTTGTGAAAGTGTATTTGTGTTTGTGTGTGTGTGTTGTGTGTGAATGGCCATTGATTACGCAAGAACCTTTAGCACCAGGGGGGCGGGAGGGGACTGTCCCATGGTACCCAGGGTGTTGTAAGGCACACAGGTGTAGGTGCCAAGAGAGTCCTCTGTCACCTCAGTCACTCGAATACTCCCATCATCCATCTGGCTCCAGCCAGGGTACTGAAACACAGCAGCACAATCACTCCAAGTGCAGCATAATAATCAAGTTTGCTTTTATAAATCCTTATCAAAATGATAATTAATGCTTTATTCAGTAATATTAATAATCTGTGATCCAAAAATAGTTTTCACAGTCTCCTAGCTTCCTACTCATTTTTTAAAAACTACAAAGTTGCTCGGGATTAATTTTGATAAAATGTTTTTACAGTAATACTTAGTCCAAATATTTCAATGATGAATGTTCATTTTAAGACACCATTTTAAGGCATTCTGGGATTTAAATATTGAAAATGCAGAATTAAGAAAAAGAAAGCTTGGTAGAGTTTGAGAATGAAAACAAATTCCCATTTCAAGGATGAGATGACATCCTCATTTTCTGAGTTGATGGTGAGTCATTGAGCTTTAAGTATAAGAGACTAGAGACCAAAACATTCCAGTGGTTGCTTAAGCTGAATTGCACAGCATGACCCATGCATCAAGCTGAAATTATTTTTAAAATGCAGAGAAAACCCCCTTTATAATATCCTTGGATCCCTGTCTCATTAGCTGGCTGGCTGACAACAGGAGGCATCCTAACCTTCTCTATTCGCAGAGGCAGGCCGTCTTTTTTCCACTTCACTGAAGTGACAGGTGGGTTGGCATCCACCGGGCAGCGGATGTACCCCGGAAGTCCGATGGCCACATAAATGACAGGTGGCATGTTAACCACGCGAGCAGGGTCTGAAGGACACATACAGAGAGGAAGAGAAAGAGAGAGAGAGAGAGAGAGAGAGAGAGAGAGAGAGAGAGAGAGAGAGAGAGAGAGAATTAGTGACTTTATCATTATTTGAAAGGATCCTCAGGGAAATGCTACAAAGAACGCCTTATTTTAAGAGTTAAAGACAAACACAAAGCTGCTCCTGCACTGTTGCTGGATGTGAGTGGTCATTAGGCCATGAATCTGAACTACTGGCGGCCTTTCAACCATTAGCTTACAGCAAGATGAGAGGAGATAGTTCCCACAGATCCAACCAGCCAGCAAGCGGAACCATCTGAGTGATTAGGCTGGCAAGCATGACATGGATCCTCTAATGACAGAGTAATCCATTAATCAAAGACAGTGTGCTCCCATGCTGTAGCCAGAAATTTAGATAACACTAACTCCACTGGAAAGAGAAAAAGAGAAATGATTTGGCTAGGTTTAGAAATTAGCCATGTGTCTGATCTTAAAATCAGCTTTTTTTTTTGATAAGGTATAAAATAATTCATCCGAAACACAAGGTGTATATCACTATCTTTCATTATACTGCTGCCTACAGTAAGAGTTGCTGACAGGGGAATATTCACAGTGTACTGCGAAGAAATACACTTTTTTACTCTCAGCAAATTGTCAGGATCTATTTTTAGCAAAGGTGGTGGTAATGGTGGGCGGAGGGCTTTTGAGGAGGAGAGTAGATGCAATAAGACGCGCAGACTCAAGAGGAAAATAGGGAATAGAAATGGACAAGAATGATACATGGCAAAAAATAAAAGACATGGAAAGAGAGAGCAACTGGGTTTAACAAAAAAAAGACCCAAAGAAGTAGGTGCTGACTGTAGGCAATAGCTCCGTTACTGCCAGCAGTCTGGTGAGGGCGCCAGCGCCCACAATCACCAGCCTGCCAAATGCCTGAAGGTGACGTCACTGCAGAGGAGAGGGTTTCCACACAGAATGATGTCACCTTCTCCACATTGCCCCCCCAACCCCCACCCTCCTCTCTTTTCACACATCAGAGTCAGAATCACTTTTTTAGCCAAGCACATTTGCATGGGTACAGGAGACCACAGAGAAGACTCTCATCATCACATATCCCACAGCACAAAAGCCAGCAGTTGCAACCAGCAGGCTGGAGCTACTGCATAACAGGAGCAAAGATATCAATACTACAGTTCTGAATTAGAGAATTGATTTGGTTTTCAAGCGTGCTATTTTAAGAGCCCTATAGCCAGTGCTTCCACAGTCTCAGCTCAGCTAGTGTATGATGTAATGCCTCTCTCTACTCTCTCACTTTACCCATTGCCATAGTGCCACAGACCAATGTGGCCCAATCTCGTGCCCGAGACTGAGGGAATTCTAAATGTCTGTTGCCTTGGATACCAGATGGCATGTTGTCTACACTGGACATTTGCAGCACGGCCATGCTATTCACCAGACACAGGTCCTGTTAGCTTTTCTCCTTAAAACCTTTGGCCAAAGCCTTTGGTGAATTGTCACTTCATGGACCCTCCTTACATCTGTATATTAGTGTAGAGGACACTGAGCCATGATTGACTGACTTGATCTTCTGGCTCATGTAGTCAAGGTCACTGTTTCAATTCAGGGCCAGACTCCAGGGACAAAGAGCCGTTCCAATCACCAGGCTGCAAATAGAAAATGCAGGGCTGCCAGCTGAAGCTACCCCAACACTCCCTTTGCACCCCCTGCACCCAACCCCCAAAAAACTCCTGAAGCATAAACACAAGCTCACTGAATTTGTTTGAAGACTGGAATAACTTACAATGCAAAATCCCAATATAAAAAATAACAGCTTAAATCTATTTTTCAGAATTTGTGTAGAAGAGAGAGGTAACTGAGATACATGTGTTTTACCCCTCTACATGGCTAAAAAGAGTATAAAGGCTTCTGCTTAACATTGCACAGAAATGGTAATGAAAACATGCAAATGTAATGCATCAATTTATGTAATCCTAGGTGCATGGTAAGTGTACTGAGAAAAAAACATTTTTTGTCTGTGAATACTATTGTGAATATTACCAAAAAGTAATTTACTGAAACTGAAATAATCACCAAACAAAAAATGTACTTAAACCAGGCCAATAAGACCAGTGATTGCATAAACCTCTAAATGTATATGATGCTATTTTTTAACCTTTCCTTAGCCTTTATTTAAAGGGCCCAAATAATGAAAAAAAAATCTCCTAGCTTTTTTAAAAAGGTTGATGCAACTGTTAAAAATTGTTAAAGTTCACTGCTCACTCTGTCTAATCCAGCGGTCACCAACGTGGTGCCTGTGGACACCATGATGCCCCCTAGGACCACATGATTAGCCTGCAGACCGGTCCAAAATATAGCACAACTCACCAGTGAGCAATGTCTAACATGTAATTTTATCCTGTTGCTATTCTTCTTTAATCACGTTTGCATTTATATCTATGTTTAAAATGACAATATCTAAAAAAAGCATATAAAACACTTTATTATACATTAAGTTTAGGTAAACTCTGTACTAGTACATGAAACTGGTAGCCCTTTGTATGGCTCGGTAACCGTGACGTAGCTCTCAGTTTCGTAAAGGTTGTGTTTGTGTGAAAACTAACCAGTCTTTAATTAAATGTGTCTTTGATTATTGTGATATCAAGCATGCAGCACACAAACAAACAACACTCTCTACCTCACACACACTCACACACACAAGCAAACATACCTAGTGATTTAACCATCCATTCAAATAATAAGGAGTGTTTTATCAGAGGGCAGCGACTCAGAATGTGGATTTTCAATACAGAAGATGCAAACTAAAATGTAGCATCTTCTGCAAAAAAATCAGAAGAATATGTAACCTGACTCACATTGCACTGACAGGTATGCTGATGCAGAAGGTGGTCGGCCAAGGCTGTTACTGGGACTGCAGGTGTACGTCCCGGCATCTTCAGGCTTCACCTGGGCAATGATGAGGGAGCCATCAATCAGAATACTCACTCTGCGCTTCAGATCACTGCAAAAAGAGTGAGAATGACAGCTTTAGTAAACTGACCACTGCTGTAATGATAAGTAATTACAATATTAATAAAAGTAGGTTTTTGTCCTTAAAGTTAAAAACTTGAAACTCAATTAGACAATAAAGATGACTAAAAACTCTGATACATCAAAACACACATTTAAGCTATCCAAAAAGCCTATTAGAAAAAAATCAGGACAGCTAGAGCAGAGTGAGTGAGCTTTATTCATGCCCCAGTCTCTCCAGTGTTTCAGCAGACCAAAAAAAAAAAATCTTTTTTTTCTATACAGACCTCGCATGAGGGACTCTAGGATACCTCAGGGCTATGCGACATGTAATCAGTGCTAGTGAAGCGTATGATGGCACAAGTGCCGTGTCAGGACCAGTTTATAGCTGTTCTGTATTTATGTTAAGGTATTTGCCTTTCTTTATATTTGAAGGCAGTATGTACTCATAAGAAAAAATTAAATGCCTTAAAATATCAAGAAATATTGTGAACAGCAACCTGTGAAATTCTCAAATTCTCACTTCAGTTCCTTTTAATTTTAGATAATAAGACGTAAGTATAGGTGGTTGGTAAAGGGGAATTTCGCTGAAGCACTTATCCAGAGTGACATACAATCATTAGGTACAGGGAGAGCCCCCTGGAGCAACTGAGGTATAAGTGTCTTGCTCAAGGACACAATGGTAGAAAGTACGGTGGGGGGTTGAACCTGCAACTTTGGGATCAGTGGGTACACAGGCTAGTGTTTTAGGTAATTATGTAGTACTGTTTATGTTCACACACAAAAACCTTGAATCGTTTGTAGGCAATCTAGCAAGGCCCATATGCTTCTCTTAAGACCGTGGTAGTATTAGCTACTTAATAAACAAATAAGGCAGCATTATTTGATTACCTTAAATGTTATAGTGTCAATTCAAAAGGCATGTCTCAGTGTCTCATGTTCTTTCTTGCATTTTCATATACTGTATACAATCATATAATCATATAATTTGAATCTTATGATTATACTTATAACTATGATAATCTCAGATATCTGTAATAAGGTAGCTGTAACATGCTTAAAAATAATCTGCCAAATAAAAAATAATGTCCAAATGCCATTAATGCAAATATCAAGGTTTGTGAGAAATATATGACACACACCTACAGCGGGGCAAAAAAGTATTTAGTCAGCCACCAATTGTGCAAGTTCTCCCACTTAAAAAGATGAGAAAGGCCTGTAATTCTCATCATAGGTACACTTCAACAATGAGAGACAGAATGGGGGCAGAGAATCCAGGAAATCACATTGTAGGGTTTTTAATGAATTAATTGGTAAATTCCTCGGTAAAATAAGTATTTGGTCACCTACAAACAAGCAAGATTTCTGGCTCTCACAGACCTGTAACTTCTTCTTTAAGAGG
>JBBMFX010000021.1:4693772-4709978 GCA_037832545.1 Rhabdalestes septentrionalis
TCTCATTTTGTCTCTCATAGTTGAAGTATATCTATGATGAAAATTACAGGCCTCTCTCATCTTTTTAAGTGGGAGAATTTGCCCAATTGGTGACTGACTAAATACTTTTTTGCCCCACTGTACATACACACACTGGACCTGTGCGCCCACTTCAAACTTCAAGGAATATGAGATTTAAGAGATGACCAAGAATATTTGAATTATATTGGAATGGGCATACATTGCTGATTCAGTTAATATATTACACACATTTTGATGCATCAGTGCACATCAGTGCACACATAGTTATTGTATCTGTATTCACTTAAATATAACAAAGATTCACTGGATATTTTGAAAAAAAGCTTTTTAGTTCAGGTCCCTTTAGGGCATGCTCCATATACCCTGGGTCTTGACTAATATTATATGAAACAGTGCTGATAAAATCATCACATCTAAAAACAGCTACTAAACAACACAAATAAACAAATAAAGTGTCAAATAAATAGTAGCTAGGCTGAATATGGGGGCATATGATAAGTTTGTTGATTTTATTACAATCCTGAATCAGGATGACAAGCATGCATGGACAGAGTATGGACCATGAAATGTCCCATTGCTAAAACATTTGATGCCAGCATTGACTTATGGTACAGCAAAGAAACCCAGTCATAACTTTACTTCTTGAAGAAGACATTATCTTCCTCCCAGAACCAGGTGTATGTCAGGTTGCCAGGATATGCTTCGGCCTGGCAGGTGAAGAATGCATCCTGGGATATGTTTACGGTTATGTTCTCTGGAGGGGACACAATAAATGGAGGTCCTGCAAGCCAAAATGAAACACATATTAAATCTATAAATCTTGTTTTATCGCATTTGTACAGAATGTTAAGGTTAAGACAGAACAGTAGGGGAGATGTTCATATGCATAAATCACTCATAACACATCTTCAAAATGTTGGATTGTGGATCAATCAAATTACACCAATCTTTCAAGATTGTGGTATCACTACATAAGCGACTGAAGTCAGTATTTCCTCTCCTGCAGTGCAAGCTTAATAACTACATTTTTATTCCCTCCTGCAAATAGAAGTATATACTTATGTACTGTTGAAATATATTAAGGTAGTATAAGAATATTGCCGTTAAAACCCTTCATTTGTCTTCATTTGTCATCTCAGAGCTCTGTCCCAGCACAAACCTTAATCACAACTGTCTTGCTGAGAGTGGAAGGAATTTCACCACGCTTCAGCATGTCGGTGGACTAGTTTGTTTGAAGCTCACAGTGATGATCCTTGCCTTCATTTTTCATTAAATACTTTTTTGAATTAAAGTTTCTCTCCACAGTTGTGCCCTCCTTACCCACACAACATGACATCAATACAACAAAACACACATGGCAGACTTGTGGGTCAGCCATGATTAAATGGAAATAAACATTAAAGCTATACAAAGTAAAAAAAAGTAGTTTATATATTGTGATATATGTTTTTTATAAAATACAACATTGTACTGAGCCAGCAATCACACTGGGTTCCATGAGCCTTTGTGAGCCAGCACGAGTGGCCATTTATTGTGTTTTGCGGGAATATGGGGTGGGTGGTAGAACTGTGTTATGTGTGAACCCAGTAGGAACCCAGACCAAACATAACCTTTTATAGTGGACACAGACGCAAGCCGTAGGTGTTGGTGTGGGTCTATCACAAGCCACAGAAACCAGAGTGTGCGTTGTGGTGTATTATAGCCGAGTATTGAGTCAGCCAAAGCAAAATTAGTGTGTGATGCAACGAGAACACTTGGTGGTTGTCCAGAGCCTCTGCCACTCTCAGTTATACCTCAGTTGAGTGCGGCTATCATAACAGACATGGTGAGAGGGAGTAGACTGCACACAGAGAGGCTGCAGCGTAAGCAAGTGAGCAATCTGAGTCTAAGCCAAGCATGAATAAGGTCAGTTCACGAGCTAGCGAGAGAGCACCAGGGTGTAGCCACAGCCCAACAGAAACGGGCATATTATGTGTGATGCCGAGGGCAGGACTTCACACTGAAATACTGGGTGTGGGTTTACTGCTCCTCCCAGAAAAAGGGGCCAAACAAAAAACTGGAGACCACGGGAGGGGGTTGGGTTTTGTCATAAGTGGTAGAACACTTTGCAAAAAAACCCAAAAGGGTTGCAATAATTCTGAAGAAGCTGTAAATATGCAATTAATACTGTATATTTGCACATATTCAGGAGGTGCTGCAGAACCATGTACGTATCTTTGTGCCATAGCAAAAACAAAAACAGGAGATGTCTGTAAGCTTATATTGGGAGTGCTAGAATGTGGAACAGATGTTGGAATTGAAAATTAATAGCTGAGGTGATGATCAGAGTCAGCCCACTGATATGTGTGTGGGCATGTGGGTTCATGTGTGTGTATAAATGTGTATGGCTTTGTGTGCCTCTCTACAGATATCACTTTACCCCCACCTGAGGGCCTCCTTTCTGCTGGCAGTTGCGAGGAAGAGAACGGGATAAGAAGGGCTATAGAGTGCTAGCTCTGTGGATACCACTCTGTGCAGTCATGCAATGAAGCTATAGATATTCCATGTCCCCCTCTACAACATACTCT
The DNA here is from genome assembly GCA_037832545.1 of Rhabdalestes septentrionalis. Classification (NCBI taxonomy): domain Eukaryota; kingdom Metazoa; phylum Chordata; class Actinopteri; order Characiformes; family Alestidae; genus Rhabdalestes; species Rhabdalestes septentrionalis. Next base: position 4,696,361 of record JBBMFX010000021.1, read on the forward strand.
GTACAACATACTCTGTACAATGCACTAGGTCACAACGGCCACTGACCCTGTTTAGGACCACCAAACCCTGCTCCAGTTAAGAAAAGATTGAGTAACTCACCTTGGAGACAGGTCACCCATGAAACTCTGAAATCTCGTGTTGCTACACGGACCATGTCCTCAGACCATGGCACCACATGATGCCCCTGGCCAGGGGGAAGACATCGCAAGCGGTGCAGGAGGAAGAAGAAGCGTGCCAAGCGAGCAAGGGTCCACGTAAGGCTAAAAGCTAATGCCAATGTTTGCTCCGGGGACAATAAATTAGACTACATCAGACTCTAGCGAACCACCCAGTTTGATTTTAGAGACCGCTGTGTTTTTGTTTTTATGGAGATAGTGTTCTGAACTACTTCTACGCATGCCTTGAAGGCCAAAACAACATGCCACTGAGACAGACCACCTGGTGTCCCAGTGACAAGGTGCTTTGTCTGACTATGTCGGATGTGAGGAAAACTTTGCTCAGTCCCAACCAGCAGAAAGCTGCTGGACCAGACAACATTCCTGGATACATGCTCAATGGATGTGTAGGCAGATTTTCTGATTGACATCTTTTACACCTCTCTGAGCACCAGTGTTGTTCCAACATACTCCAACCATCATTAGTGTCCTGACTCAATGATTATCGTCCAATCGCACTCGCACCCATCATCATAAACTGCTTTGAAAGGCTCATCGTTAGGCACATCAGGTCACAACTGCCACCTAACTGGACCCCCTAGAGTTTGCATGCCGCCCCATCTGCTCTTCCCTTATCCATTTGTACAAAAAGGACATTTATGTGAGAATGCTGTTCATAGACATTAGTTCAGCGATCAATACCATCATGCCATAGCATCTTACTGGGAAGCTGAGACAACAAGACTCATCCCTCTGCAACTTGATCCTGGACTTCCTTACAGGGAGACCTTAGTCAGTAAGGACTGTGAGTTCCACCTCTAGCACCACTATGCTGAACACAGGGTGTGCTCAGCCTGCTACTGTTCACACTGCTGACTGTGCAGCAATGAACAGCTTGATTCATGTAATCAGTTTTGGGTTTGATCAGCGGGAATGATGAGGCCACAGAGAGGAGGTGCTATGGCTGATGGACTGGTGCAAACAACCTGTTTCTGAATGTGGATTAAACAAAAGAGATGGCTGTTGACTTCAGGAAGGCGCAACATGATCACTCCTTGCTGAGCATAAGAGGCTCCTTGGTGGAGATTGTCCAGAGCACCAAGTTCCTTGGTGTTAACATCACAGATCCTCAACACCAGGTACATGACTGACAAAGCCTAGTAGTGTCTCTACTACCTGAGGAGAACAGACCTTCCATCGGCAATCCTCACCATGTTTTAAAAGGGGACCATGGAGAGCATTCTCTGCAGCTGCATCACAGTCTGGTTTGGGAATTGTGAAGACAGCTGAGAAGATCATCAATCCCTTGACATTTACATTATATAATGCATCCGCAAATCCACCAGCATCGTGGATGACCCCACTCACCCTTCACACACATAGTTCTCTTTCCTCCCATCTGGCCAAAGGCTCCGCGGTGTCAGGAACACCACTCCATTTTTTAAATTACCATAAGCAGGTCTATAGAAAGTCATTCAGTGACCACAGAAAGAGCGCTTCATTCACCCTTATTATAACATGCTGTCTTTTTTCCTCCTAGAAAACACTGCTGAGTGTCTTTAGACTGTCCTCAAGATTACCTACTGTATGAATGTCTGCTAGAGTGCATTCTTAGACAGCATGCATTACAAAAGCCAGAATGTGAATGAATCTCCCCTCACACATATTGCCTCAGCTTAACTCTTCTTCACCACAGCAGCGTAATGTCCTTAGCCATCTCTCCATCCCTCTTGTCTTTGTAGATGCACAAAATAAACAGAGGCTGCTTATAAAATATAAACCCAAGTTTTGTCACAAATGAATTTCTGCATAAATAAATAAACACATGAAATAAAAAATATATTGGTGCAAATAGAAAATAACATATACTGAGTATAACATTTATTTTAATATCACAGACTTCATCAGGATGATTTGTCTCATCTGGTCGTGCATGTCTGCAACCCTCTGTGAGTGCGTTGATGCAGAGCACCGGGAAACTGTAGTGCACGATCCTTGGAGGAAGTTTCTGAGGGTAAGTAAGATGCCTTCCTCTTAAACATGTCTGCATGTTGATTTCCAGTAACACAGAAATGAAACTGATTATGTTTGAGTGATGCAAAATGCAGAAAGTTGGGGTGATTGAATCCAGCTTCCATGGAAAAGATAGGAACAGCTTTGATTAATCTCAACTCTGACCTCATTTTTAATCCGAAAGAATGATCTTAGATATTTTTCCACCACAAAACTTGCCACGTTTTTCCACAAACAGGATTCCCTGAATGGTCAGACCAAGATGACCATGACCAACGACAGACCATCTTGGGATAAAAGCATACCCGATATCTAACTACAAATTGAAGAAATATGGGACTTGGTGTGGACTCCTTGGAACCTCCACTACTCGAATCTACAAATCCTATTTAAGCTTTTAAAGTCAGATACGTTGATTCTGAAGGGTGACCCATACATTTTTGGATCATGACATTTTGAATGTTTTGTGTCACATTTGTCTTGACCCGCAGTGCCTCGCCTGAGTACTAGAGACGCTTTCCCTGGACCTCTGTGAGTGGCTGAGTGAGTGGTCATTGGGGGGCATGGTAGGCAGCAGGTGCCAGTGTGCTGCAGCTTGCTGCGCCACTAATCACAGGTACACCTGTGGGGGATAGTGAGTGGGGAATTCAGACTCATAATTGGCATTGTGTGATTGGTTGTGTGCGTGAGGTTTTGTGTATTTCAGCCCCACCGGTCCGAAGAGTAAGTTGTGTGGACACCGTCGTATTTCCTTGTCAGTGGGGTTGACTGCAGAGAAGGCTCCTCTCCCCTGCCAGCCAGAGAAGCTTGTGGTTCTTAGCAGCTCACTTTCTCTCCCTGGACTGTATTTTGCAGATTGAGGCACCTGCCATACTGAACTCCCTGGAGGGAGTCTGGGGGCGATCACAAAAGGAGAAAGAAGGTAGATCTTCTACCGAATTAACTATTATCAAACTTTGTGTTTCACGTGAAGAGAGCAAGTAGTGCACCATTGTGACTGACAGTTTTGTTTTTGAATTTTCATTAAAAAGAAACCATCAAAGCAAGCACGCTTCGCCCCACGTCTGTTCCTCTGCAACTGCTGACAAGACAGAGTGACCATGATCAATATTTGTGACAAATTGGCTGTGTTTTTTAACAGACATATTTAGGCATGACCTGAACATAATGTTAAAATTTGAGAATATAAAAGTTTACCTTCTGTTTTGGTGATGACCAAATGCATTTCAGTGATTAATCACACCCAGCAGGGATGGGTGGGAGAGACAATGTGGTACCTTGGTGTCAAACATCCTGACTACATCCATAAACCTGAAAGCTCCCAAGATAGAATTTATGACCAAACGGTATGGTGAAAATACTATGGACCCAACAGTCTCAGAAACATATCTGCCCCATCACCCACTAACTAATTTTTCTTTTCCTCTGTTTATCCTGAGATGCCAATGATGTAAATACCTGTGCTGGATGAAATGGACCTCAACCCCCCTCCAATATGTCAGAGCATAAACCTGCCCACGGATGATCCTGCTACAGCATGGCCAGCTGAATTGGAGGTCGGCACCTCTCTGCAAGTAGGGACAGGTATAGGAACAGGAAGCGAATATGGGCCCAGCCAGGTTCCCTTGTGATGGATTTTTTTCCTGCAGCCAACATACCTGTCAGCTAATTCCCGCTGGTAACAGCCAGTTGCAAGGAACCCCAAGGTTGTCAGTTGGGTCAAGAACCCAACCCTGCCCAAGGAGATAGCAATGGGTAAAATCCACCTCAAAATTTGCACTACTGTTATGAGCACAGTGGAGGATGCCAAGATGGGCGATAACATGGCTGATAGAAGGTGACAGAAGAAGGGGAAATCTCATCCTGATGAAATGTCAAGTTGTATGAACACACACAGTCACATCCACCTTCACAAAAAAATGCCATTGATTTAATTCAATTTCACAAACCAGTCTTTAGAAAGGGCATAAAATCAAGTTTCTTGTAGGCCAAGTTTTCAGTACTGAAACATTCCTCACTGTGCCCACCTCCTGAGTTAAATGAATGTCTTCCACCTTCTGTTACGATTTGACACACACTGAGAGCCCTGACGTAATCTCGAGGGGTAATCACAGAGCAGACAATGCAGCTTGAGCTGCCACATTCACTGCACCAATTTACAAATACAAGTACTGACGACCCTGGGGTTCCTTGCAACTGGCTGTTACCAGCGGGAATTAGCTGACAGGTATGTTATTATTAACAATATAGTAGCTAACTTATTCAAAAGCTTGTTTAGGATATACAAGAGAAGTTGTTTAATTTTATTCTAGGTCTGGGATATCAAAGGCATTGCTAGGCTCAATAATACCGGTTGTTCTGGATGGAATTATTAAAATGATTACAAGATTCATTAAATTTTCTTACAAAGGCCAACATCAAAAGGCATTTTTTTTTTAGGATTACTTTTACATCTGACAATTTTTTATATTTAGGGCACCGTCCTGTTGGCAGCACTCACTTCGTTTACAGCTGTAGTAACCTGTTGCCACTCTTTTTGTTTCATTTCCTTTTGTTTGTCACCCCACTACTGCGACCAGCAAACAAAATGTTTTTCGGCTTTCAACTTCCCGCACAACCACATCTATTAAGGTCTAAGAGAAATTTCTCTTCTTACTTTTCCCTTCGGTTGCCACAACACTTTTTAAATATTCATGATGTGATTTGCATTTACCATGTATGGTTGAACGGGGGTGTGTCGAGGGCGGAATGTGCAGCAAATCCACGTGCAAACAATCCCACGTAGGGTGCGATTTATAAAGCTGAATTTGCTTGGAGTTTTGTGTGCGCTTGTTTTCATAAATCTGACTTTTCCATTTTTGTCTTTTGGTCGTACATACACGTTCAGTATGAGTTGTATGCAAAGTTTTATAAATGAGACCCCAGGTCTCAGAACCATGAATGACATTCAATCATTTGCCTCTGGCAAGGATACAGGTACCTGGCGTAATACTGGGTCACGACGGCAAATGGTTAGAGCCCAATGTCCTCACTTGCTTGCGCAGCATTTCTTTATGCATTTTGCCAAATTGAGGCATAGGAAAGACCATGAGGAGCTTGTGGTTTACAAAAGGTTTTTTTGATTAGAGAAAATCTTTGCCAATCATGTCTAATCTCTTTACAAAATAATGCATGCAAAAGCATCACAACAAAGCGAATGCCTCACCAACGAGCAGCTGGTCCTTATGAGCATCTGATGGATTTGACCATCTGATGGACTTTATCGAACTCACACCCATGAAAGGGAAAATGTTCGGTTTAGTAATTGCAGACATTTTACTGATTCAAGAAGTTTCCAGATGAGGAATTCCACAAAGATGAGCAGTGATGATAAACTTCCCTTTGTGACTTTAGTGAATTCTTTGGCTTAGATTTATGCAAACACTGTGCATATCCTACGAGGTATGGTGGTCTACTGACCCACCAGAATGGGAGATGGCCACATGGACTGGTGACATTAAGACTAGAATAGATATCAGATAATTTAAGGAATACAAGAGTCTAACTGTGAGAAACGACAGTGCAGATCCCCAGGTCCAAAATGCAGGGTATTACAGCATTGGAGTGACAGTTTCTGGTACAGACCCACTTGGCCTCATTTACTTGAACAAAAATAATAATAGCCAGGGCATTGTGATACACACCTCTCACAGCCTAAGCGAGACCCCTCTGCAGACCTCATACAAGCGAACACAAGTATTTAACCTGACAGATGTAAAAGAGGTAATGACTAACGAGACCGGGTTTGCAGAAAGCAATACTGGATGGACTGGATCAGACATACAGCACACACACTGGAAAAGAAAGATTGCTATGTTTGTTCCACGGAAAGCTTTACAACCCATTCCCCAACAGCAACATTGCTTGATTTTATGTTTAACGGTACTTCAGTAAATTAGTCTATTCTGAAATGCTGTTCTATTTTGTAATACAATCAAGTGAAAGAAATGTAGGTCATCTGCAACAATGTTTTAGCATCTGTAATAGCAATAGCATCTTAAATAATTCCATTCCCTAATTACAGAGAATAGTCTCGTTGGAGCAATTTGGTGTTAAGGGTCTTGCTCAAGAACCCAGTGGTGGTATGCTGAAGGTAGGGTTTGAACCCATGACCTCTTGGTCCAGAGGAAAGTATCCTACTCTCTAGACAACACCACCACAACATTTGTTCATGGACTTGTAATATATCCCTGCAGGGGAGTGATATTTGGTGGATGTGTAAACCCACTGTATTGAGAGCCACTTCGCCAATAATTTGGTCAGGAATAGGCACATGTATTTTGATCATGGCATTCACTTATGTTGGGCAATGGCTTTCTGAATGTCATGAGTACTTCACAACAATGCAAAAGATCTCCTGTTGTTATGATGTCTTTGTTACATTGACATGACTGGGGTTCCCAGAGGAGTTCCAAGCAAATTTAAGGTTAGAAATAAGGGGGCAGCAATTTTTGAATCATCTCACTTTTGGTGGTTTACCAAAATACTAACTACCAGATGTTCAAGATTGAGGCCAACACTTAAATGCACCCCGACTTGGCTCCAACACCTCATGAAGACCTTTCTTTATTGGATGATGACCTTTCATTGTGTTTGGTCATTTTTATAGCATCTTCTTACAAGTGCATATGTTCTTTTACATTCATATGTATCAATATTTGTTTGAGTGATTTATGATCAAAAGGGGGAGTATAATGGGAAACTTTGATCATATTATATGTACTTGACTCTTGTCACGCAGCTGATTTTCTTGCAAATAAGTATCTATTTAAAGGTTATTTTTGAAGGATGCATTGTGAGAAAGATAGGACATAGACAAGACATACCAAATAGGTCATGACTACCTGCAAAGCCGTAGGTCCTTTTTTGGACAGAAACACCCTGTCTAAAATACAAGTTGTTTATTTCAAGTATTAAATGCAGACTATGCGTGTACAGAGTGTGAGAGGCACAAGAACAATGCGTATCAACCAGTAAGAAATCTCCATAAACATAAGCAGTCAATAAGGAGATATTAAATGTATGCATGCATTCCAATATAATTTGTGAAAAACTACAGTACAGTTGATTTGTCTCTCATATGTTCTAAAGAGTGGATGAGATCGACTCTCTTTTCCATAGAAAAGAAATTAACAGCTTTGAACAATCTTGACCTCGTAGATATTTTTTCCACCAAAATTGCTTAATTTTTCACCCAGAATAAATATTTGGTGGGGTGTTTAGTTCATGATCATCCATCATCCATAGCCACATAAAGTAAGTAAATAACACATGAATAAATAAAGAACCTGGAGCTACCTTGGACAAGAAGGCGGGTGGTATGGATGGCCTCTCCCTGCACACTGTAGGCCCTGCACGTGTATGCTCCTCTGTCTTCCCGTCTGATCGACAACACAGTCAGACTGCCATCACTCACCTATGGACACATAGCATGTTTTTGTCATTACTACTACACAAAATAAGTGCTTCACAAACGCACAACTGTGTGATCAGCATTTCACACCCAGTCTGACGATTTTTATTTTCTACATCATATGAATTATACATGTGCATACGTGTGTGTATGACACAAGTGCAGTAATAAACAATTGCAACATTGCAGCACAGGACATCTGTGATTTGATTATGGCATGTAATAAAGCTGGGCTCCAGTATTGTTCCAGTCTTCTGCTGCATCTGCAATATTTATAAATCACAAAATAATATATGCAAAATGTTTTGAAGGCATCCTAAACAGCATTAGCTCTTTAAGATGAGCTTCTGTGAGTTCCTGTGAGCTAATTCACTGACCTAGAATTTAGATGAACATTAAGTACCATATATTCACACATGCACAACTATACAGACAGACACACACACACACACACACACACACGCACACACACACACACACACACACACACAAGATCAGTTACACACATGGAGACTCCGTAAGGCGAGAACCCAGATAAGCACAGTCCATTTACTCAACAAACAGTAGCAGTCTGAAGCACAGTAATTACTCTAATTAGACAGATGGAGACACATGGCCAGGCTATAGCAGACCACACAGCGCACAACCACATACATATTATGAGAATTATAGAGAATGTACTAAATTAGACAAGATAAGTAGAATACTAATCAAACACATTGATCCCTAATTAGTTTGAATGAACACCGAACAAGCTAAAAACAGCTCTTGTTTTAGGAACAACTCCATTGCAGCTATATTGTAGCTCCATTGCAACATTCGTATTTTCTATTATGCCAATCCAGTGTAATCCAGTGTAACGCAAATCAAGCATAGATACAAAAAGCTACATAAAGGCCTATGGTGTTCAGCGCATGTTCATTTATCCAAGATTTTGTTGTCTATGTGGATGAGGCCTTACAAACAAAATGCACATTCACTTGCCACACTTAGGCTAGCTCTACATTAATACTGGTGTTGCCTGGTCAATACATCTGCTGTAGCCTAAAGCAAGCGCTCTACAGCTGCCCCTGTCCAGGGTGCTGAAGCGGACAGGAGTAACGGCAGGCGAAACACAGGGAGAGACATGCCCCTTCAGCCCCTCTGTTTTAAACCAACGGAGAGCACATGGGAGTGGGAGTTCCTGGATATAGAATTGTGCGCTCTATACAGTATAAGGGGCCAATAATAAAGAGAGGACTCACACGAGGATCACCCAACAAAGTCTCTCAAAAAATGGCTTTGGACGCTGCTTCCACCCACAGACTCCAGCCCAGAGGACCCTGTTCCCTACCCAGATACCAGTGCTCTCTGTGGCCCCCTAGACAACCTTGTGCACCAGATGAATGCACACTTTCCAGCACCTCACTTACCTCTAACAAGCACCCTCCATGCACCTCCACTCACTGAACCGGGTGGTTTATAACTGTAACTTACTACACATTAAAGCATTTGTTCATAACAGCACATCGTTTACTGTTTCACAGTGAATCCTTTATTAAACCATAAGTCTAAACTTTAACATCATCTAGACAAAATTGTAGAAACTACAAACATGCATCCTACTGATGCATTTGTTCTCTTTAAAGCTTACAACATTAAATTGATTACTAGTCCTCTGGATAAACCTGTAAATCAGCTAAATACAGCTTTATACAGACCTGCAATCATCCTGATTACCATTCAAGTTGAATGGGAATCACTAAACCAATTAATCGAGAAGGCAAATTTTATTTGATGTTTTATTTAATCAAGTCATTCATTTGCCTTGAGTAATCATGACAGCTTTAGTCTTGTCAGGTTTACTTACTTTAAAGTCAATAAGGTTCCTTCCCCCAGAAACTTCCCATTTCAGTGATGGGAGGTTTTGTGACAGCCATGCCCTATCTGCATCAATCTTGGGCACCAACTCTGCTGTTTTGCAATTAAGAAATCTGTATCAAATAGATAACTTCAGAAAGTGCACCCACAGCACTGTTGCTTGTGCCAGGACGGGGTGAGGGGGTATAATGAATTTAAAACCAAATCACTTGTCTAATCAATTGCTATTTTCACTGTGGTGTGGTGAGGGAGAGTAGCACGTATATGCATAAATTAGCTGTCCATTGCAAACCTCAACATCCATCTTCAGAAAACACCTGCAGCTTAATACCTACAGTCTCTCTCTCTCTTGCTTTCTATCATTCGTTCTCATCTTTTAACTCTCTTTCTCCCCTTTCTCTCTCTCATTTTCTCTCTCTCGTCTCTCAACTCATCTCCCAAGCAGATATCACTAAAGAGTGCATGATAACTGCAGTCCTGGATTAATGTTTTTATATGAATGCAAATCTATCACTCTTATCATATGCCCAACCCTTCAAAATCAACCCAGTTCTGATTAGTATTAATCTGTGTATTCAATATTTGCATAGTCACATGTAATAGCCGTAGCCTGCTCAGTATAGAGATGGGCTACAGATTTCAGAAACTGAAATCAACTAGTGTTGGTTTACATAGCAATTTTATATTTAATACTTATTTTATATTTTATATCCAATGTCTAAAAAGATCAAAAACTTTTATGAACAAACTAAGGGGAGGCTAATTTTGAATTAAATGTGATATTTGCAATTACTTTTTTCTTTTTAAAAAATTCTGCAGGCCAGCACTAACTCTGCTGCCTTCACAGTCAATAGGCATGACTCAAAAGATGATTTGCATATGATTCAAAACAAAATCCAGTTATAAGGACACAGGCCACATCCTAAAGTGTGAAGTAAAGTGTAATGTAGTCATTTTGTCAATTTTTTGTCCTACTCTTACTATGAAATAAAAACATTTGTAGAGCAGCTCATTGTGCTCACTGTTCTCATGAACATCCACATATCCTTTAACATGAGCTGAACAGCATTTTAAAATATACTGGAAATTATTGAATATTTTGTGCTGTTCTGTCTTGAGAATACAAGCAAATCTGGTTTGTAACAAAAATATGATATTTTATCATTATTATTTGCTTAAAGTTAATTTGAAAGCCCTTATTTTGGGCCTACCCTCTAATGTCTGACAAACCAGAAAACATCGATAACGTCTAGTCCTCCTCACTACAGGTTCAGAAGTGAACACACAAAATCTTATAAGTCTATAAAAACACACTGACTCTTGTATTTTTTTGCAGTATATCCAGGGGCCTCCTTTAAAATACCACGGAGTCATGTAATACACTCTGTATATACATGTGTTGTGAGCAGTCCATTGGTGAGCTGGAATGACAAAAGTTGAACAGACAATTATATGTGACACTTTTTGCAGCTTCATTCCAGCTTCATGGACAGAGAGACTGATACATTTTGAAACTTTAAGAGTGTTTATATACTGAATAAAACTATTTTATTAATAAAAGTGAAGAAACATGATGCTACCTCCACTATGGAAAGGATTCTTCTAAATTATTACATTTTTCAAGATTCATCCTACCAAAAATAAAGAGCATATCATGGCATGATGTCTCACACTTCAATGACTATTATTTCAGTAGCAAAAATTGTACATAATCATCCAGTGGTGAAAGTGGATTAGGAGTAGGAGACAGATTTCTGAACCATGGCATAAATGAGCATAGCTAATTGCTAAGGGTGTGGTAGACAGTAAAAGCACAAAGGGGGTTATCAGCTGTACTTGATAGCTGTGAGATTAGCTTTACTAGCAGCTCTTTGCTCCATCTCATGCATGACATCCTCTGACAAGAAGTCATAGAGTTCATCACAATTATAGAATCTGTACATTCATACAAATAATGATACAATCCCTTTTGCAATTTAAAGGAATGCAAAGACTGTTTATGGTGGAAAAGTTTAGTGTAAGATGTTCAGCAGAGAGTGGTCATGGTGTGGTCTCCTAATGTCAGGTTTTATTCAAATTTAGAGACTGGTGATTGAGGTCTCTGAATGGCCAGAGACATCTGGTAATTTCATGACCTGGTACCCACATAAAGCTGAGATTTCAGTCTGTCTTCAAGGCAAGTTTATTCATTCTATCTTAGTTGTAGAATTTGTCATTTTGAAGGTTTGTATGAAAGTCAACTACAACCACACATTTGTAGAATTGTTTGATCCCAGAAAGGCCCCTGCAATTTACTTTCACTCCTCTGAAACTGCACTAATAGCCATCTCTGAAGAACTGCATACAGCCAGATCAGCCAACCTGTCTTCCTGACTCTTCTTGACCTTTCTGCAGCACAATCAATAATCAGGGCCTCCTAGCTAATATCTCTAATGTTGGGATTTTGGGCACAGCCTGGCCATGGTTTGCATTCTACTCCAATGGCCGTAAATACCGGGTGGCATCTTAGATTAGAAACTGCTCAGAGGCCATGCACTCACAGGCCCCTCAGGTGCAGGACCAGCAATGAAACAAACATATACACGCTCTGTGTTCTCTTCTTCCTGAGTCAATATTACCATTGTGTTGCATTTACTCTCTAACAGGGGAAAGGTGCAGGAAGCTCAAAAAGATGTTGAAGGTAGAGTATGTGTCTATATCCTCTACCCATGTCCCTGCCAGTATAAGTATGGATCAATTAAACAAATGTGACAGTATACCATGACGAGTGCTTTAGTGCCTCCCTTTGGCTTTGGATGATCACTCTTTGTTATCTTTTAGCCAGCACTAATTTCTATATCAAATTAAAACAAAACCATAAAAAACACTCTTACACTGCCCTAATCCAGTGCATGTTACAGCACAAATTAGCATTTATGCCCTTTTGGCACATTTTAAAATTATATATGGACAATACACATGTCACATATACACACTTGTACATTAAATCCTGGGGTAATTTGTTACTTTTAATGCACTTTATTTCCATCTGGATAATCCATGTCAGTGTTTTTATCTCTGCTCCTCTGGGAACAACTTGCATGTAAAATATTCTGTTAAATCTGATCCTAAAACAAATCCTAAATATAACCCTAAGCCTAAAACTGTCGATAACTTAATTTCATTTCAAGTGTATCTCAAAGAAACTTAAGGGTGTCACATTTTCTACCATTAAAACAAATGTTCAAAACTTCTACATGACTTAATTAAGGAATTCATTAAGAAACACATTTCTCACCAGAAGGCACCACATGAACATGCTTAAAATCCAGATATATAAACAAAAATAAAGCCATAAGAATGAAACCTCAATGTTAATCTCATAATGGCCAAAGAAACAAATCAACAGTCCATTAACAGTAATAGCAATGTTGCGCAAATACTCAATTAAAAGTAATGGTAAAGTAATTTTAAATATGCACAGCTAACTCACATGTTAATGACTAAATCATAAATTTCAATTGACATAAATGTTCCCATATTCGTCCAAGCAGCCTTTGCTTCCTTTTCTGTACTAATGATATTCTAAACTAATAAAAGTTGGTACTGCGGTAGTGAAAGCTAGACTCACCTTATACTTGGCACTGTCCTGTAAGACCTCTCCCTCCCGTAGCCAGCTGACTGTGGGCTTGGGGTTCCCAAAGGCAGTGCAGCTCATAGTGATGCTGCCCCCCTCTTTGGCCTCCACATACTGAGGTGGTGTGTCCGTGAAGGTGGGAGGAGCTGCAATAAATGTTAAAGGCCTTAAGATATTGATGTTTCACACAATTTATCACCACAGACAAATCACTAAAATTGTAACATGCCAGGTATGTGATAATCCACACCAGTCTCAGTTAACTTTTCTGATAAGGCAACCATCTGTGATGTTAGTCCATACCTGTGCCGCACACAGCTCCACAGCCATGAATTTTATCCATACACATAGGCAGATATTTTATAAGTATTATTACTGAAAGTGAGAATAACTTTACAGATCTTCATTGTAAAGGGTTTAAACAATGTTTTCCATGCATGTTCAATTAACCATAATCAATTAATTAACATGCACCTGTGGAATGGTCGTTAAGACCTTAACAGCTTACAGAAAGTAGGCAT
>JBBMFX010000021.1:4715693-4741230 GCA_037832545.1 Rhabdalestes septentrionalis
ATCTATAAAATGAGTCCAACCTCAAACAAGAATAATAAACTATGACAGAGTTATGATGGTTATAATCTTTTTAATTTGGGAGCTGCAAATTCCACCGGAAGTGTAACAGGTTAAGTCTTAAAGTCTCGTCTCGTTCTCGTGAACTCAGTCTCGTGTCTCGTCTCGTCTCATGGGAAAACCGTCTCGTCACATCCCTACTAAATTGGGTAACTTTTGGACTGTATCAGCTTGTCACAGGGCAGCAGCCAATCAGCAGCAAGGGGAAATAAATAATGTTCTCAGATTGGCAACTTTCAAACCTTCCACACATGAGGCCCAGTTGTCACTGTCAGCCTTACTCAGAGGAGGAAGATTTGAAAATCGGCAATGGATAGAAACTGCTGATCCACGATACTATTGAGGGTTACTTTACTTCCATGTGTTCTGTTTGCAACTGATTGTTTGTAGATCTGATCCCCTCATCACCATGAGTCCTTAAAAAAGTGAAAATAGTGAGGTAATGATTCTGATGTCTTTACCTCTGGATATGACAGTTTAAGAGGATATTGAACAGCTAATGGTAAGTGCTACCTACATTGTATTCTTTTTACTTTTTAAGTAACTTACTAAATACCACAATCTGTGTTTTGTGAACAAAATTCCCTGGAGAGAAATTCCGGATTAGTTTTTTCTTGCTAGAAAGAAATCCCACATTTCTCAAAACTGGTTTTAAATATAGACATTGTATTGTGACACTATCCAGTCCCGTTTATGAAGCACACATGGGTGAGTGTTTTTTTTGTATAAAAGTTTTTTGTATAAAATTACTCAACTAAACTTTTTCCAAGCAAATACAAACCAACCACGTCTCAGAAATCAAGTTAGAAACAGAGAAAAACATTAAAGCCTTAGTACACATGAAGGGGCACACATTTTAGCCACATATGGCAAGACAGCCATCCATTAACTTCAAGGTCACAACATAGCTCAGAAAAGGTGTCCCTCCACCAAGCAGCCTCCACAAACTAATGGCCATATCATAAAACTAATCCAATATGGGCAGTGTCAGTGAGTCTGACAATGAAAGAAACACTTGTCAAGCTGTGAATTCCTTGTTTCAAAATCAAAGCAAAACGGTGGCATTCTCTCTATTTATGAATGACATATCCCTATATTTGAGCCCTGAATAATTAGTGTTGTTAAGAGCGCTAGGGAGCACCAGTATCCAGACTAATGTATAGTTAACACACTGACAAATCACTCAAACATAATTCTCCAGAGATATTCACATAACTACACAGGCATAAGGATACTGGTTTTACATGGACCTTGAGACCAGAAGAATTTCCTTATAATGCTTCAACTATTAGTAGCCTACTCACTCCCTGATTGGCAGATATCATTGCAGTCATATAGGAAAGTTACAAGGTGCTAGAGAGAGAGAGACACTTTTTATAAATCTAGAGAGCAAAGCATTCAGTGTAACTCAAAGAGAAACACAGTAAATGAAAAACAAGTGAAGAACAAATAGAACAATTATTTGCAAAATAACCTTAAAAGAATCTCACCATTTTTAAATGACTCTGCCTAAATTGGGGAAGGCAGACTGCACTGTCAAATGAAAGATTTTCTATGTGTAATTTATTCATGGCTGCAACAAGGAACATATAGATTAATACATTCAATGGTATGGAATTAATAAATCAGACATCAGATTTCTCATATATGTATCATGTTGAAATATACTAATATAACATATTGAAATTATATGCGCTTGTGTATTTTATACTTGCACAATAGATCTAATTTGTGTAATAGTTTTCTTTTATTTGGCACACTGCTTGAGAGGGACCTGGTAGATCCTTCTACTCACCTTGCCTTATCAGTCTGTATCCCCCTCCCTCTTTCCTGTTTGATATGCTTTTGAATAGAGGTAGGATGGGTGATATTAGCTAAAAATCAATCAGAGAAATTTTAATATAATTATTTGCCTTTGCAAAGTTCCCGGAGATGACTGGATACCAGATAATCTCATTCTTGATTCTGCAGGAAAAGGAGCGATGAGGTTCCTGTCCCTGAATTTGGTGGTACCAACCGTCACATCAGCCCTATCCCAATTTAGCATTTCCACCTCCATTTCAGTTGCTAAGTCTTCTTTCCCTGTCTCAGGTCTTTTAGAGTCTCAATCGCCTGCCAACATTATCTCAGAAGCAGTAGTGTCATTCCTATCTCTCCCAGTGAAAGACATGCCAGCCCTGGTTCCAATGAAAGCCCTATTGAAAATTTGCTTGTGGATTTGCCAGTGAGCATACCGAGAGAGTATCAGGATCTAGCAATAGTGGTTTGTGCCACTAGGGCAAACTGTCTGCCTCTGCACTGTCCATAGGACTGTGCAACCGATTCCTCCCAGGCATTACACCACCCTGGTTCCGGGTCTACACATTGTCCATCCAGAGATCCATAAAGGGGGCTTAATGAGATCAGGGTGAACTATCCATACCCTCTTCCATGTATCCCTTCAGCCATCAAACAACACCATGGGGCAAGTATTTACATGAAACTCAACCTGTGGCCCACATACAATCTCATGCATTTTGGAGTAAGCGATGAATGGAAAATTGCTTTTAGAACCACATCCGGGCATTATTTATATTCAGTAATGCCATATGGCTTGGTGAATGCACCATCTTTATTCCAAGCCTTTATAAAAACATGTATTCATAAACATGCTAAACATGTGATCAATTATCTGTGTGACATTCTGATCTAGTTGAAAACCAAACTTGAGCACATTGTTCATGTGTGTATGGTCCTTCAAAAGACATTTTGTATGCCAAGGCTGAAAAATGTCAACGAACTCCCATTTCTCGGTTATCGGATTATTATTGAGTTAGAAGCCTCTGAGGTCAGTTTATAAAGCCTTTATAAAAACATGTATTCATAAACATGCTAAACATGTGATCAATTATCTGTATGACATTCTGATCTAGTTGAAAACCAAACTTGAGCACATTGTTCATGTGTGTATGGTCCTTCAAAAGACATTTTGTATGCCAAGGCTGAAAAATGTCAACGAACTCCCATTTCTCGGTTATCGGATTATTGTTGAGTTAGAAGCCTCTGAGGTCAGTTTAGGAGCAGTGCTATCACAGAAGGACAGAACCCTTGGGAAGCACCATCCCTGCATTTTCTGTTTGAGGAAGCTATCCATTGCAGATTGACCAAGAACTGCTTGTGATTAAAGCCGTGTAAGGGGAGTGGTATAACTGGTCAGTGGGAGATAGGTACCCCTTCACCATGTTCACAGATCCCTGGAACATTGAATACATCTGAAAGGCAAAATGGCTAAATCATCAACAGGCACATTTGGCCCTACACTTTACCAGATTTAACTTCTCTATAACATACAGGCCCAGATCTAACAATGTAAAGGCTGACACATTGTCTCAGCGCTTTCCCATTCCAATAGACACCGCAGCAATTATCGTGGCCCAAATACAATTTAGATTAAGAAATAGAGTGACAAAAAGGGTTACACCCCACACCCCCTGACATGCCCTAAAGGAAAAACATATATGCCCAAGCCACTACAAAGACAATTCATCGAGTGGACACACAAATCCCGCCGGGGGTCCAAAAGACTGTCAAAGTAATTAGCTGAAAGTACTGGTGGCTGAAGGCATGGGAGGAGGTGGAGTTGTCCAAAGTAACCCATAAGCTACCTGTCGGAAAATGAATGCCCCTCACAATTCCACAAAGGCTAAGGTCCTATGTGCAGTGGAGTTTGTCATGGGCCTTCTGGCATCAAAAGGGTACACAGTCGTACTGGTGGTCATGGAACAGTTTTCTAAGGTGTGTAAAACTCCTTTCATTTTGTTCTCTCTCAACCACCCTACAGGTAGCTGAGGCTTGCGTTCTTACGGCCTGCGTTCTTGCACTTTTGCATCCTGGAGGACATCCTTTTAGACCAGGGCCCTCATTTCATATCTCAAGTCTGGGCTGCGTTCCTTAAAAACCTGGAGCCCTCTGTCAATCTGATATCTCGTTATCACCCCGAATCTAATGGGGAGGCTGAACGGCCAGTACAGGAACTAAGACAGTTCCTTTGGGTGTACTGCCATGAGCAAAAACATGACTGAGTAGAATAGTACAGAGTAAGCTCAGATCTCCCTACACCACTCAGCTATGAGGTGTGATTGGGGGCCAACCCCCGCTCTGCCCATGGGACCATGAACTATCAGATTTGCCCCAGGTGGACAAATGGCAACTCCAGTGCTGTTGGATGAGGGGATGGTTGACCCAGTACCCCAGGGCCTGTTGAAATTGAAGGGGCTCCTGCCTTCCATGGTTGTCACTTTCTGGATTCCTGCTGGGGAAGGGTCCACATTTTATACCTGGTATACTGGGATGGATATGGCCCAGAGGAGAGGAACTGGGTTCCAGAGCAAGATGTGCTCATTCAAGAATCAAAAACAGAACTTTCTCAGAGGGATTGACCAGCTCTCTGTCCCAAGGGATGTCTTCCCAGTCAGCCTGGGTGACAGAGGGGACCGAGGCTAGCAGAGAGTGTGGTATACCCTTGTACTTCTTCCGGAGCCAGTCCTGGGGGGGTCTGTTTCCTCCAGGGCCCCTGGAGCCTGCCTGCAGAAAGTCTGGGGAAACCTCTTATGTCCACATGCATGTTCGGTTTGTTTTCGGCAGTGCCTGGCAACCCACCTGTTCTGGACCGGGTCATTGGCGGTTACACAACAGTCTTGCTAGATGCTGGACACACTTTTTTTCCCGCTAATAGCACATCTCATTTATATCTAACTAGTCCTGTGTTGCCATCCTGTGTCACCCCAGATATAAGCCAGGCCATTCAGAACACATACACGCAGCAACCAACATACACCCCTGTTTGTTTCCTTTAAACTCATTTAAACTATTGGTTTCTTAGTTCCCCTTGCGCTTGCATCCTCCTTCCCTAACTTGACATGACATCCCCTCATCTTATTTATTAGGGGGCCAAAACATGCACTGCACAAGATCCCTATTGTATCTATACTGATTTTTAATGGTCCAAGCATACAGTGCACAGGATCCCTATTGAATCTGTGCTGATTTTTTGGGGTCCAAGCATGCAGAGCACCAAGAGATGGCACTATAACAAGCACTTTTATGTTGAACCTCAGAAAATCTACACCGTATGGGAAAATACCCCACACATTCATTTCTGCTTAATTAAATGTTTTGCTAATTTGCATTTTATACAAAAAAAACTTCTGCAAACTATTTTTTTCCACAAATCTGCATAAGTGCAGTCTCTTTGCAATCGCAAGACATTAATTGTCAATAATTACTAAAAACATTCGCAAATTTGCAAACAACATGGCCGCCATATCCAAATTAAATTTGTTGACTTTTATGAACAATTACTTAAACTTCAATTAATATCTCATGCCTCTATCTCTCCAGCCTTGTGGCAATGAACTCAAAAGTTTGGTTCTATGTCTGAAGACATTGCTCTAGCACAGTGGTTCTCAACCTTTTTTGCACAAACGCCCCCTGACCTTATCATGAGCCTCTTAACGCCCCCCCCACACACACACACACACACACACAAACTGGTTATTATCATAATTGAAAGATGAAGATTATGAAAATATATGGCCTAATAATAATGAGGATGATGGTCATTATGGTCGTATAAGTATTGTCTTTGAGTAGCCTTATAAAGACTATGTTTGAAGAAAGTCCTCAGCTGGGTCTGCTTTGTGCAATAACAATAGTCTTTGCTCACAGCAGCAGCAGCAGCAGCAGCAGGTTATCGCCCATTTAAACAGGTGTCATTAGAAAACTCTGAGTGAAGGAAACTAGCCACATGAACAGCTTTTTTAATAAATCAAAAAATTCAAGTTAGTGTGAGCCCTGTGCTTGGTGGCTCGCTGCAAGCTTTTTAAGTTCATGACAGAGACACTTCAGCTTCAGCCTGAGTGCACAATGTTTAAATCTTTATAAATGCACTTTTGTTCATTTCACTTGTTATCGCGGTAAGATCCAGTTCAAAGTGCCAGTTTAAATGCCAGTATTCATTAAATACTGGATTTTGACATTAAGTTTCAAATGCGTTTGGCTTGAACGTGGTTAAGGATAGAGACGTCCTGTAAATTAGAAAAATGTCGGGCATTTTGAAGTTTGAAGTGCAGTTGGAAGCTTTGCTGCTCGGAAGGTCCGTGGTGGTCAAAAGTAATCGGACACAACGGCATTTTAACGACTTTAACTCCGGGGGCATTATGGCAAACGAGGGGTCTTTGGAAAGGTCTCACCGAGCCCTCTCTAACTGTGAAATTTGACGGGGATTGGTGCTCACTCCGCGGAGCTACTGCCGCTCGTAATGTCCTTTGACTGCCTCAGAAACCAATGACACCACATCTGATTCAGGCTTCTTCTGAAACCTTGAAAGGGGAGAGGACGTCATTTGGGTCTTAAATCAAAGTACTACATGTCTGCTAACTAGTGATAGGGAATACATACACTATATTACATGATATTTCTACCTTCACTCTATTTTATTCATGGTGTCGTCTTGCCGCCGTTCTGTGACTTTGGCGCTTAGAGGGTTAAGTACATAAATAATGGTACACGCATGACAAAATGTGTCAATAACAGGAACAGCTAAACTCACAGCACAAAATGACAATTTACTATTTCTGTGGATCCCTGTCATCTCTTTTAAACTACTAAAAAACTTTCCATTCAGTCGAACATCGGACGTCCTTATAGGCGTGAGAGAAAGTGACGTCACATGCAGAACATCAATACGTAACTGTGCTTTTGTACATTTTGATTGGGTGTGATATTTTAACCCGCGAAGGAAAAGTACTCAGAACGGTCAGAGCACCCGGCGTTGGTATGACTATTTGTTTCTAATCATTCCATGTATATATTACTACATCTTATTTCGTGTTCAAATTAACAAAGTCTGTATATTTTATATGCTTAAAAATTCTAAATAATAAAATGGACGCCCCCTATTTGCGTCTGAACGCCCCCTCTCAGCTGTCTCATTCTCAACGCCCCCAATGGTTTTCAAATGCCCCCGCTGAGAAACGCTGCTCTAGCACATTCTGGAATTTAATTGACATCATGCGACTGTTTAATGAAACACATGTCTGATATCAACCGAAGTGCCGCCAAAAATTTCTACATGACAAAATTCATGGTTATGACAGCCCAATGATTCTCAAACTTGGTACAGTTTGATATGATGTTAGATGATGCAGTTCAAATTTGGTCCACTTTGCCCATTGGGGGGGGGGGCGCTTTAGCACATGCTCAAACATGATGATGGTTTTCTTGAACAGAAATCATGACATATGAGACATAGAAATAAAACAAATGACTTGCATACACCAAATTGCTAACCCTGGGTCTGATCTGCACCAAATTTTAGATGTATAATGTACTGCTTTTCAAGGAGGTTGTGCAACCTTATTTATGCCATGGTTTATGCATAAGGTATAGGCATCACATAATATTTTGAACAGCCAATGTCCTTAGACTATGTGTCATTACATTTTTTCGGCTTAACCCTTTAGGGGTCGACACAGCGAATCATCTGTCTCAATCTAGTCTTATATTCTGCATCCTCTACCCTCACACCAACAAACTTCATGTCCTCTTTCAGCAATGTGTCATTACATTTAATGTTGAATATTTCATGGGCTATCATTCAAAAGCAAACCAAGTTGTTGCCTGCTTTACCATGTTTTCATTTAACAACTGAAGCTATTATTTATCTGATTTATTTTTCTTTCATGTTTGAACTGTATATTTGTTTGCATAATCACCCCAGTCAAAATGTCACTGTCCAAAATGAAAGGTGTTTATGTACCTAGGGGGTTTGGTAGAAGCTCTTCTTTGAGCCCAGAACGAGAGGCCAGTTATTACAGAGTATGCCAGTTAGCTCTGGGCACAGCAGCCAAGACATTGTCCCCTATAGCTGCCCAGCAACTGTTTTAATCATATTTAAGCATATTGAAGTTTTAGTGAGCTTCCTTACCTTGGCATGCCTTTATAGCATGCTATCAAATGAAGTGAGAGTGCACTAGACTACTGGGTGCATTTGAACAAAGCCATAGATGTAGCTGATGAGTACCTCTGCAGGATGGGGAAAATTTGTTGAAGATATGAGTGCTGAAGTCACAAATATATTTGTTAATCACTGCCTAGGTCCATTCCTTGTCCTGTCTTTCAAAAGCAAACCAGTTGGGAAATGGTCAGCCTTAGAAGTCCAGGAGTGTTTGGATGACCACCACAGGGATCTTCAAGGTGGAGCTTCAGTGTGTCAGCTCCTGCAAATTAAAGTCCTGGTTATGTAACGGTCACTCAGTATGCAGCAGAGTTCAACAACTCATTTATGCAGTCAGAGGCAACACACCATCATTTGTTTCATCAGTTGCCTGCAGATGTGTCATTCATTGTGAATCAGTCAGAGCAAGAGCCGAGTATGCATGAGGTGGTAAGAATATTGACTAAAGTGATCACACTGTGCTCTCCAGTCAGTTTCAAGCCAGATGCAACATCAGCAGCATCAGCAGTCATCCAAGCTGCCAGTGACCTCTCCTTAAGGAGCATGCAGTTGCACTAAGCACCCTACATACAACCACTGCAGGCTACTGAAAATCTGCTCCCCTCAAAAATTACTTTCCCAGTGCATCTCATCCAGCAGCCACATCTAAGAATCCCAAGTGTAACAACATTATGGTAACAACTGTACAGTAACAACTGTCAGGTTTTGCCAAAAGAGTCAGTTCGCAGAGACTTGAATAAGTCCATTTTAGAGGAATGCTGGATTCTGGTTCCATGTCTTGTACGCTAAGTGAAGAGGCAGAGAAAAAACTTCAGTCTGCTGGTGTCTTGCCCAGTGCTCGGTTAATCCCTGGAAATTTGGTGCTTGTGGACTGTGGTAGCATGAAATTAAACTGTATGGGTCAAAGTTTATTTTACCCACTCTAGTTTTTTCAAGGTCAGCAAGGTGACTTCATAACTGGCACTAATGTTCTTCAAAACATGAGAAGCAAGAAGGAATACTGGAAGCCTATTTTTTCGAAGAGCACTGATCCTGACTGTGAGGGTTTTCTAGATCTGCTTAGCTGTGTGTTACGTTGGGAAGGTCCAAGTGAGTGTGGCAAAGTTGAAAAAGTGAAGCTGGTGCACAGTGTTACTCTCTTCCCACAGTACAAACACCTGATGTGGGGGAGACTTCCCAGTGATGTCCCTGTGTGGTAGCACTATCATTGTTGAGACCACCTCTGCTTGCTCTGCTCCAAGGAATATTTTGGTGGGAAAAATCTGCGCTGACATGTGGGGCAAGCACTGGGTTCAAATGAATATCATTAATCCAACACTGAAACCCATTACTCTGTGGCACAATGCTAAGACAGCTGATGTGTCACTGTGTCTGGCAATAGAGTATTTGAACATCACACAGGGACAGCGTCAGACTCAAGACGCAGCCCACAGCAAAGAGCTTTTAACAGCATTCCCAATAACCTTGCTAAAGAGATCAAGGTTGCTGGTTTGAGTGATATTGAGTTTTGTTGTGCAGTTTCCCCTGCTGACAAAGCCAAGTTGGCGAGCCGGCTCCTAGTGTACAGTGATGTCTTCTCAAGACTCCCTTGATTGTGGAAAGGCCGAAGACTCACCTCTCAGATGACCATCCTCTCTGACTTCAATATTAGCACATTCCACCAACACACTATTACAAGCTAAGGCAAGTACTGAATAAAATGGAGGAGCATGAATTCATCAGAAAATCAGTGAGTGACTATGCTTCTCCCCTGGTCATGGTATGGAAAAAGAACAGAGACCTATGTGTCTGCACAAACTTCAGTTGGTTGAATGCATTAAATGTGCCCACCCTCGTCCCCATCAGTCTGACTGCATTGCTGCGTTTGGGAGCAATATTGTTTTCAGCAAAATGGACTTGATATCTGGATTTTAAAGTGTCCCCAGGCATGAAGCTGACAGGAAATGCATTGCTTTTACCACTCCGCTGGGGCTATATGAATGTAATCATTTACCTCAAGTCCTGTGCAACAGGAGGATGATGCTCTGCATATTTGGTGACAAACTGTTCCAGCCTTCTTTGTTACCCTGACGATCTGCTGTCGTTTGGACCATCTGTCACTGAGTGGCTAGAGTGTCTGAGGACTGTTTTTAGCCAGATGAGAGCCAACAAGCTCAAGCTGACAGAAGATGTGATACTTCCTGAGGGGGTCAGTTGGGTTTTAGGGCCACATAGTAGATAAAACTGGAGTCTCTGTGTATCAGGAAAAGTTTGCAGCAATTTTGTCCTGTGAGAAAACTGATCTGATGGAATCAGATGGCTGTACCTCATCCAAGAAGAGGATATGGACTTTTTGGACTTGGTCCTTTATTACCAGTATTTCATCCCATTGTGTTTCTCCATTGCAAAGCCTCAGTTGTGTCTGACTGCAGTCGCTAAGCATAAGGGCAATGCAGGGAAAATTTTAAAAGGGGGAAATTTTCACCAGGTGACCCCACAGGACTGGACAGCAGCTTGTAAGTATGCTTTTGCATAGCTGAAGTACGGTTTGTCCAGTGGTGTGTTTCTCATCCATACAGACTTTAACAAGCCTTTTATGCTGTCCACTGATGGATCTCTTGATGGCTTAGGCATTGTTCTTTCACTAGTCCAAGATGATGATGACAGAGCAAGGCTTGAAGCATTTGTAAATAAGTCACTCAGTCATAGCCAACCCTGTACACAGACTTGAACTTGAGCTTGAACCTGAAATGGGCTCTGTGCAATACGTTAAGCCATTGGTTGAAAGGCAGTCAGTTCACAGTTCACAAAGCCAAAGCTAAACAACTGTGAGCAGTGCTGGGTGGCGAAATTGGCCCCTTATAACTTCAAGATCAAGCATGTTCCAGGCAGGTTGTACGTTGTTGCTGATGCGCTTAGCAGAGACCCCTTTGTCAGGCTGTGAGCTGCTTTCAGAGCCATACAGAGAATTGCTTAATTGTCCGAGTGATGTTGATGATGGATTTGTCCAGGATTTTTTGCATTTGACCAGCCAGCCCCAAGTGCTAATATGAGGGACTGGGTCCTCATCTGGTTATAGTATGTCTCCCTCTGAGGATAAGATGTCAAATCTGCATTCATGGGTGTTGTGGCCATTCAATCAGAGGGGGACGTGTCCCCCACACATTTCATAGTTATTCGTTTGGACCCCCCCACACACACACACACACATTCATTATATAATAATTAGTTCACCAAGCACTGTTGAATCTTGAATCTTTTGCAAAAGAATCCACTCCACTACATCGATGGATAAAGACATAAACCACTGGAAATCCAAGCAGCCTGTCTGTGCACTAAATTCTCTTCACTTGCATGTGGTGAGTTGGAGGTATACCCAGAGTGGATTTCCAGCAGAGTGTGTTCTTCTATCGATAAAATGGAGTGGATTCTTTTTGAAAGGTTCAAGATTCAACATGGGTTTCCAAACACCCCAACTCCCTAAAAGGACAAGATTTGCACACATGCAGCAGCCCTGCCCCAATCCAAACCCCGCCCCCATGCACCCCCCTCACATTAAAAATGCTTCATACACCCCTGGCCTAAGTGACTGGAAGTCTTCTTTGCGGCTCAGAACTGTGTCGGTAATGTGACACATGTCTGATATTGTACCTGATGGCCAGCCTGCTCTGCCTGCTAGGTCACTACAGGAGCCGCAGTCCCACCAGCAGTGTGACCCTTTCATTGCAACTGTGTTGCCTTATGTAGAGAGAAGACAGAGGTCATCTTTCCATGAGCACTGCAAGGAAAGCCTATCCACTGTTCAGTTATTATGACACTGGGACAAACTGACACTGCAGAACTGTGTTTTGTGTCAAGTCTCTAAGGACCCCATGACAAACAAAAGTGATTTCAATATGTTTTACCTGAAGAACTAAAACGTGAGTCCTTGACTGGAGTCCACGATCAAGCTGGTCATCAAGATCGGGCCCGAACACTCCGTCTGGCCCGACTATGGTTCTCCTGGAATGATATGGAGAGAAAGATCTGCGAATATGTCTATAAGTGCAGCAGGTGTGTAGTGAGCAAAACACCTGAGCCAGATTCCCAAGCCCCAATGGAGAGTATAAACACAACCGCTCCACTGGAACTATTCTGCATTGACTTTTGGTCTGCACATAAACACAACAAGATTTGGATGTCCTTGTAATCACTGATTATTTTACAAGTCTAGCCCAAGAGTTTCCTTGTAGGGACCAGACAGCAAGGAAGGTAGCTAGGACACTGTGGGACAAGTTTTTTGTGTTTATGGATTCCCTGAGCATATATATTTTGACCAGGAAACAAGTTTGCAAGTGAGCTGATTGCAGAACTTCTTCAATTTGCTGGTGTGTCCAAGTCTCACAACACCCCTTATCATCCTAAGAGGAATGGTGTGTTGCAAGGTTTAACAGGGCTTTGGGCAGCATGCTCTGCACCTTGCCACCTAGATAGAAACACAAGTGGCCTCAGGTGGTCCAGAAAATGACATTTGTTTACAACTGCACACTCCATTAGACTACAGGCCTTGCTACTTTTTATCTTATGCTTGGCCATGTCCTGGGGCTCCCAGTGGACTTGAAGTTCCGCAGTGTTTTGTTGGATGACACAGTGAGTAGCTACGATGCCTTTGTGGACTCTCTGTTGAAAGTGAACTCAATGAACGGCTGGATAGGAGCTCCACAGATGATGATGAGGTGGATTCTGATGCAGCCCAGGGTGAGTCTCATGCAGACAGCACTCTGTGCAGACAGAACTCAGTGACACAGTGTCACTTTCCCCTGTTGATGATGCTGTCTCTTCCCTACATGCAATTGTAGGAGCCCATACCTCATCATGGGTATCACAATACTCTGATGTCACTGCTGTGCCTACAGAAGATGTGACTGGCTTGGCTGGCCCAAGCTATGAATCACACTCTTACCATGACTGATGCACTTTCCATGCTGCACTTCCACACAGCCATGTGTTCCTGTTCCACACACTTCTCACACATCACATGCACTTCACACTTTAGATTTGGCCTAGTTATTTTGCCAGTGTGTCAGTTGATAGAATCTTTAGATCAGCCTCATTCTGTTCTTAATGATGACATCCCTGAGAGGCATGTTATCCATAATTGACTGTGTTTTTCTTTTCTTATAAAATTTTCTAATGGCCTGTGTACAGGATGGATGGTTGCAGATCTTTGTGCAATCCTATATCTATTTTGTATTATAGGTTGCTTTTTATTTGGTAGCCCCTCCTTCTCCCCTTGCCTTATCTATATATACTACTATAAAAATGATATCCATTAGTTTATTTGCACTCCTTTATATATATATATTTTTATGTATTTATATTTTTGTGATTAAAATTTTATAATTGTATTTTTGTCTTTCCTCACAGTTAATTCCAGCTATGTTTACCTAGGCTAGCTTAACTAGCTGTGACACTATATTTATGGGCTGTTTTAGGAGTTGGAAGCGTAAATGAGTGGAGGACCAACATTTTCATTTTTGCTTTGTGCAGGTGTGTCATTACATTATTTCTCTTAATTGCATACTTTTGCCTATTTTAATATCATTTTTGCATAGAGGATTTGGAGGTGAAAATGTGTGGAGGACCAATGTTTTCGTTTTAATGGTTTGTGCAGAGTACTCAGTTTGAGTCATTTTTCTCACAACACAACGCAGAAGTTCATCTCCGGTTACATATAGGAGAGCTGCATTTTTAAGTGTTGATAAACCAGAAATAGTAACATAACCACCTTAACTACTACACCCACACAACTTCATGAATAATTAAGTTCCACAGGGCCCTTTTGAAAGTATCTACATATGGAATTTCTTTTTATAGTTCTAATTGCAACAGCTCCTACTTTAATTATAAGTTGGAATTTAAAAATTTGATTTGTGGTAGGAACACAGTAGCTACAGCAGGAGTATGGGGAAAAGAAACAATGTTGCCCCACTTACCATATGACTGGCAAAGAGGCCTATTACCAGCTATCAGTATCAGAACAGCACAATTGCACATGTCCTGCGAAATAAGGCACCCAGGAATGTGTGCATTTGTGTTTGTACTAGTCATATAAAAGCAGGCAAATCTTCAAATGAGAGCTAGGACAAAAGAGGTAGGGCAAGTTGGAGGGTGGGGGAGGAGCCAGCTTGTATACCAATGTGCTAATGTTTAGAGTGTATAGCAAGTAGAAGTACAACACTGGAGTTAATGTGTGCATTCACACACCATTTACACACATACCTGATATTATCTACCTTTTCATTTGTGACAGTAGCCTGCTAACTGGGCTATTATCTGTTTACATCTAAGCACCCAACAACTACCAGGCTTCACTTGTTTACAAGCCATGACTGTCAGTGGAGCTAATGTTTTAGGGGAAAGATGTGAAATTCTCTGGGTGGGCAAAGAACAAGAAAGGGTAGGTAACTTTTCCCCCTATGATGTCATGTGGGGCCTACTTCCAGATCGGGCCTGAACGGCAGAGCAGAATGACCAAAGCACTCTTTACACCTATCACAATTTCTAGCCACTGCAGGACATAGAGGGTCCTTTTAAGAATCAGAATATTAATGTGTAGGCTATTCAAAAAACTTGCACATTAGAAAATCTTATTTAAACTCACATGTTCTTTTAATTCCCTCTTTAAAATCGTGTAGAATATTTTCTGGTACTTGTTTTAACCTGTTTTACTAAGAGCATACAATACCCTTAAAATTTCAGCTCAGAGTAAAGGTATTATAAAAACCAGGAATGGTTCTTTATCAGCAGAAAGGTCAGGAAAATTAATGTCAAATGGAGGCTCAGAAACAACCTGCTACTCACACCCACTCAGTATTAATCTCTTAACCGTTACTCCTGTTAGTCTACAGAGACAGAAACACACAAAATTTAGGGGTTGTTTATCTACATTGTAATAAGCTAATGCTGCACATACTCCCTGCAGGAGACACCTTTTTAACACATGACTCTCTCTCAGGTTGTGGCAGCAGACTAGAAGCAGACTGCTCAGGAGAAAGTGTATCAGAGACAGGAAATGGCCTTTGAATTGCTGAGAGAGGCGAAATGGAATCCAGACACAGAGGCAGATAAGATACTCACTTCTCCTTCTTGAGCGCTGGGGGTGAATGACCACTTAAAGGTGTTCTTAGCAACTCATTCAAATTTAACATAAACTACCAAAATCTGCCAGAAGTGGAAGGAATAGTAAGAAGAGAATATTCCTATAAATTAGCTCCCTTTTCCCAAAAAGGCCAAAAGGAACAGACCAAAACTCAACCTTCTGTTCATGAGGAGTGCAGAGGTCATAAAATTGAGCATTTTTTTCAACTGAGCCTTAACTTCAACACCTTATTCAACACAGCAGTTCATCAAAGTGTTTGAAGCTCATGCCAACATCAAGATAAATGACTAATAAATGTAACTTAATCTCTGCTTGAATGACTAACATCACTGTCCCAGCATAATGCTACGTTTCCCCCATCCTACAGCTTTTCAAGCAGTTAGCAAGTTAACTGCATTAAACAAATGCAGATCACAAATCATAATGATCAGGAATTACAGTTACCGTCAAATCTTACAAGGTAAGATACACTAATTTCATGCTATTTACTCCTCCAGTTCTTCCCACCATAAAATAGCCAAAGGACATGGAAACTGATATGTGTGGAGGTAGCTCAGTTGGTAGGATACTTGCCTATGGACCATGAGGTCCTGGGTTCGAATCCTACCTCCAGCACTACCACTGGGTCCCTGAGCAAGACCCTTAAGCCCAGGTAGCTCCAGGGAGACTGTCCCCTGTAGTTAGGGAATGGAAGTCGCTTTGGATAAAAGCATCTGCTAAATAATGTGAATGTTCTAGAAATTTGGCTGTGTTTGATGCAGAGTTTTTTTTTTTTACACAGATGCGCAATTACATTTGCCCACAGAGAGGGGAACATTTATACAGCAATCTGTCAGACAAAGCAGATCACAGGGATTTGCAGAAATATGTCCATTATCAAACAAAAGCTTAATAAAAGTTGCTGCATGTATTTTTTTTGTGTGCCAAAAACAGTACTTTGGAGCACTTTATTAGAAGAAACAATTTTGGTTGCTTAAAGGTCGTTTCCCTGGAAAAGTTTTAAAGAATATGTAATGTGAAAGCTATGAAACAAAAGTATCTAAAAATATAAAAAAGAACAGTTTTAGGACCTTAATTCTATGGAGGACATTCATGGCCTCTACATTTTTCAAATTTCTGTTCAGGTTCCTAGATTTAAAGTTCTGTGTCCCTTCATTTTATTGGCAATGACACCACACCTTAGCATATTAAACCCATTAACCTCTGTTCTGTCCTTATGTTTCATTAACTATGCCACCTCCATTTAATGCCATGGTATCATCTCCCTCCAGGTATCAGCTCAGACCGGAGCCTGGGTACTGCATTCACTTAGTATTCACTCAGGCATGCAGATTACTCGTAATCAGTTTAAGGCAGACAGACGGTATTGGGCATATGCTCAAATCATGGTTAAAGATGCACCATGTCCTCAGGGAGGCCACAAGGAGGAACAAATGCAGCACAGACAGTCGCCTTTAGCCACTATGACCAGCTACATCAGCCCACTGCACTCTGAAGTGAGAAAGGTGCTTTCGGTTTTGTGTTGAGAGACCAAAAAAGCACCAAAAACTCTGGCACCTGGCCAAGATTATAGTCAGTGAAAGTAGTCTAAAAAGCCTAATAACAGCTTGAGATGCCAGAGTTAGAGCACAAGGAAGGAGCTTGACTGAGTAGTTCTGAAGGGAGATGCAGAGCATATGCAACACACCACATGGCCAGCATCACATGGAGAATAACTTGGAGAGATGAGGTGACACTTCACACCAACTCAGTCAGGTTATTCGCTTACAAACAAATGCACTAAGAAACAAGTGTGGTTCATTTTTACTTATAGGTGAAGCAAGTAACCCTACCAAAGTTCTAATATTTCTTAGTATACTAGGATTGAAATACACTGTGCCTACTTCATATTAGAGATTAATTTGAGTCTCTCATGGCTAGACATTCCCTTCAATATTTGGCCCCCTAGTGGATGAACTTGAAACTGTGGGGCTATATGAGTCTTTGCACACATCATATACAGACATCTAAACGCATCCACTCTCCAGCATCAGAAAAGCATGTATGCAGTTTTCTTGAAGGACAAATGAACCCACACTGCCAGTGTCATGCCAAATGCCATCAAACATATCTTAAACACTCTTAAGAACTGACTCAGGTCAAGGGAAAGTCGGCACAGTGAAACGGGCATACTTCAGCATTCTGCACTATAACAGGTGAAGGTTAAGTATAAATCTGCTTAAGTATAATTCTGCTTTACAATGTTGTATCAACCCCTATGCATGAAAAACCTGAGGTATTATTAGGTGAAATATTAATAAAAGCATGTTCACCCAAACTGCAAGTGACATCAGGTGTACCCTGTCCAGGTGTGTACTGAAGAAAGAGCCTACAGCACAGAAATCAGCAGAACTACACAGGTTCCAAATAGCCATGTTCCCATCAGTTGTATTTCAGGTAAAGAACTATCCCCTGTCCTAGATTAGTCTGAGTAGACGAGCCTATAAAAATGTCATGCACATTAAGTCAAATCCAGGTTTTTATAAGAAATCGAAAACTTAACCAGATGCCATGAAAGAACATTAAAGGGCAAGCTTTAAAAATGTCATAACAATGAAATCAAGCAGTCGAGTAATCAAGGTTATCACCAAAAGGGGAACAAACGCAAACACTGCACTTCAACTCACCTTGAGCAGCCGTTCCTCGGGTGCTGAATACACTTGCTATCAAAGTGGCCACATACCAAATCATAGTACTATTGCCCACCAGTGAGAAACCTCATATCTCAAAGTGCCCCTTTCATTGAATCATTCATAGCCGAGCCCCCAGGTCGCTAGACGCACTATGAGCTGCTGAGGTCCCCTTACTCATGCCCTGCACATTTTATCTCATCCTCATCCTGTGCTTCCCTTCCTTTTTCCCTCCCCTTCTCTCCTTTCGCATCCCCTCTCTCTCTTTCTCTCTCTCGCTCTTTCTCACTCTCTCCCGCTCTCTCTGGAAGAGACAGAGCACCTGCGCCAGCGCCAGGCGGACTGGAGCTCCACGGTTCTGCTACAGCGCAAAACCAAGCGCGACTGAGGGCTTTAGATGCAAGCTCCGCCCGCGCCAAGCGCTCATTGGCCACGCGTGGGAGGCACCTGGTCACGGATTGGATCGTGTCTCGTCACTCCGTGAGTCAAAAAGAGTGGCAGGGGGAGCCGCAGTATCATGCGCAATAGCGGAGGGAAACCAGGATTCTCTTGGACGGTCTGAAAAGGAGTGAAAAGGAGACCGCTAGGAGACCGAGGAATGAAGGAGAAAGCGGAAAGCTGAAGGGGAGAGTGTCTCCGAAGGCCACGCTTCGCTCAGCGCGCATTTGTGCGTTTTACGCACGCGGTACCCTCCGCTGCACCGAGACTTGAGTCCGAGACTTGACACCGAGCGAAGCTGTTGAGTCATGTCACTGTGGAGTCAGAGGCCAATGCTTGTTTCAGTTCTATCTGAAGAGAAGCGAGAGCAAACGCTGCGCTTGTGATTGGAAACATAGGAGTGCAGGGATGGACGTGATTAATTTTACTGAGCCTTACAAAGGCGTCTGTCTCGATAGAAATTGCACCTGTGGAATATATACCTTTATACTCGCGCCAAAAATGCACTTTGTTTCATTCAGACCATGAGTATAAATAGATCAAGCGAATAAACAGTTTCCAATTTGAAGGCATATAATACGCAGCAAAATCTATTTAAGGCAATGTTTTTAATGGAAAGGCTGGTGTTCTGTCAATGCTTACTTATAATACAAATTTCACCGTAGGAATTTAAAGCGATGAGATCTTGTAGCTTGATATATAGATTGGCATGTTACTACGGTGTTCAAGCCTTCAGCCTTGCCAATGTTTTTTTTTTCACTTTCTCTAAAGTACTCTACATTCATAAAAAAGTTTTGTTTACTGACCTCTAAAAGCATAACTTTTAATAATAAACAATGTCTGGCTGACCTATATTATAATGTAAGCGTTACTCCTGGTTTGTTGAGCTACACACCAAATGATACTGGACAGTGTAAATATGCTATGTTGATGTTTGAAAGTGGCACAGCTACAAAGTTCTGAATTTACCCTCCAGCTAAAAGCATACCAATTCAAATATAGGTCCAATATGCCTCCTTGAAATGATACCTTAAAGAACACGAACTGCAAATAAGATTCATATATTACGTTTTTTTTTTGTTGAAAATTTTATTGTGCTTTTTTAGAAACATATCACCAAACAAATGACTTGACACAAAATGGAAATAATAATAAAAAATAAATATAAAATAAATAAAAACATAAAAAAAAACTGACTATGAGAGATACAATAAGAATATCACAAGTGTAACATATTTAACAGATAGAATATGTCAGCTTAACAATCTGCACTTATCCAATCAAATACTGTGGTACTATTTTTATATAATTCAAAAAGGGGTCCCAGATTTTATAAAATAATTCACTCCTGCCCCTTAAAATATATGTAATTTTTTCTAACGGTACACAACTGCACACCTCAGACAACCACAGTCCAATTGGGATCTCAATGTCAGTTTTCCATTTCAAAGCAATACATTTCTTCGTTATTATTAACAAAATTTCAGTCAGCTTAATCATGTGACTATGTCGAAGGTTAGATTTGGAAAAATTACCTTGTAAACACACCACTGAACACTTCCATGAATTTGTGATATTATGTTACAAACTTGTACCCAAAACACCATCACTTTCGGACACAACCAGGTAGAATGTAAAAGTGTTCTTTCTTCTGTACCACATCTGAAGCAAAATGGTGAGATACTGTTATTAATTGTATGCAATCTGGATGGCGTGTAATAATGTTGGTGTAAAACATTAAATTGAATTAATCTATATCTAGAATTTGAAGTTGAATTAACCCCATCTTTATACAATCTACCCCACAGGTCCCCATCTATTCCAATCTCCAAATAGATTGTTTTATTCAGAATAACAAATTTGCTCAAATCCTTAAAATCGGGTACCTTATGAAAACTTTTTAATTTGACCCTTAAGCAATATTGTAATTGCAGATAACTAAAAAAGTTCTTTATTACTCAAATTAATTTTTCATTTATCTGTTCAAATGACATCAAAATGCCATCATCAAATACAAATTTGGGCAAGACGTTCATTTTAACTGCTTTTATTCTACCAAGTAATGTGAGGGGTAGATCCATCCAATTAGTTAAATCCCTGCCTACTTTTTCTAAGAGACTGACCAAATTAAGTTTATAGAGATTCTTTAAATTGCCATCTACTTGTATACCTAAATGTTAAATACCAATAGTTGAACACTTAAAAGAGAAACCATCCAGTGCAGTACAGTCAAACCCTGACAATGGTAAGATTTCACTTTTATCCATTTTATTTTATACCCAGAGAAAGTGCTATACAATTGTAAAATATTTCATAGACTAAACAAAGACTCCTTTGGATTAGTAAGAAATAAAAGAATATCATCAGCAAATAATGATATTTTATGAGTTTCAGGACCAATTTCAAAGCCCTTTATATTAGGACTGGATCTGATAGCCTCAGCTAGAGGCTCAATAGCCAGGGCAAAGAGAGCTGGGCTTAGGGGGCATCCTTGTCTACATCCTCTATACAATGGGAATGATGCAGAAATAATTACATTTGTAGCTATTTTAGTGATTGAATTAGATCTAGTGATTGAATTAAATCAATATATGCTGATCCAAATCCAAATCTTTTTAATACCTCAAAAAGATATGGCCATTCGACACAATCGAATTCCTTTTCAGCATCGAGGGAAACAGCCACTCCAGGTATATGTTATTCTTTAGCTATATGGATACTGTTAAAAAAACCTCCTCAGATTGTTTGAAGAAAGTCTATCCATTACAAAACCAATCTGGTCTGGAAAAATCAGCAATGGAATATGAGTTTCTAATCTCTTGGACATCATTTTGGTGACTAATTTGTAATCCATATTAAGGAGTGAAATTGGCCTATAGGAGCTGCATTTTAACTGATCTTTACCTTTCTTATAAATAACTGAAATTATTGCATAAGAGAAAGACTCTGGAAAACTCATATCCACCCTAGTTTGCTCAAGCGCTTCCATCAGGTATGGGACAAGTAAATCTTTAAATTCTTTATAAAATTCAGATGGGAACCCATCTTCACCCGGAGATTTATTATTAGGCATTAGGCGAATGGCTTCAATCAACTCAGGGGCCGAGAAAGGTTGGTCCAAGCTAATCCTATCTTCCTCTGAAAGACATCGTAGATGAACTGAGGACAAGAAAGCATCCATTTGAGAATGATCTGTACCTGTCTGAGAAGTATATAATTCAGTATAGTACTGCTTAAAGCCTCATTAATCTCTGTAGGATTGTATGTTACTTCATTCCTTATATTTATAGCATTTATCGTTCGTTTTGGTCATCTCGCTTTAATTGTCACGACAAAACTTTATGCGCTTTCTCGTCAAGTTCATAATAACACTGTATAGATCTAATAATAGCCTTCTCTTCCTGGTAAGTATTAATGTTATTATATTCCAGTTTTTTATTTAGTAGTTTCTTGTAAACATCCTTAGACTGAGCCCTATGATATATTTTTCCAGTGCTAAAATTTCAGATTCTAGCTTGTTCAATTTAGATATTTTACTTTTTATTAAAACTATTAATATAAGGAATGCATTGGCCCCTAAGATAAGTCTTTAGAGTATCCCATAATATTAAACTGTTAGTACCAGGAGGTAAAAGTAAAAATATCAATTTGTTCTCTAATAAATTTGCAGAACTCAGATTGTTTAAGAAGGATGGGATTTAGTCTCCACCTATAGGTCCCTCTAGTTTTCTCTGGGGTGGACAATAACATTACCAAGGGTGAATGGTCACTCAGTAGGCGAGGGAGATATTCAATATCCAACACACGATACAGACATTGGGTAGATAGCAAAAAATTATCTATACAAGTATGTGTATCGTGAGGATGTGAATAAAAAGAGTACTCTCTATCTTGTGTTTCTCTATCTGGGTGTTTCTGCCTCCAAACGTCAGAGGGATTTAAATCTCTCATAAAAGCTTTGGTGGATTTAGCAGCTTTAGAAAGAGACACTGGTTTAGTTGAAGATCTATCAAGTACATTGTCTAGGCAAAGTGGGCCTGATGAAGTTTTGAAGCAAGACATTTTGCATAAACAAATGATTATCATTATTTGGAGCATATATATTCAACATCGTCCACTGTTCAGAATACACCTTGTATCGTAACATATTGTCCTAAAGGATCAAGTACTGATTTTGTAACTATGAAAGGATATTTTTATTCATCAAGATAGAAGTTCCCCTTGACTTAGAGTTAAACGAGGATGCATCTGCCTCACACAGTCCCTTTTTAGTTCAGAGTCTGTTAAGTGCGTTTTCTGCAGGAAAACTATTTCTGCCCCCAGCTTTTTTAGGTACAAATAGACTCTTTCTTTTAATGGGGCTATGCAGACCTTTTAAATTAAATGTTACCCATTTTAAATGTTTAATCATGTATGATGTATAATATCCAATTTGTCAAATGGAATACCCTCATAGCTAATTAACATTAAATAGATCAATCCCATATTATCACAGATTTGAGATGTTAAAATTAATCTCTCAAAGAAACAAGCAACCAAAAAACAAAGAAAAAAAGACACACCTGAACACAAATATCCGAACATAACTGCTGAACCAAAACTATGCAGCAGCAAAAAAGGAAAAAAATCTGTTGAGAAACGATTAGCTTGCACTTCTTTTTTTAAGCAAAAGAAAAAAAGGTCTAACCACGAGCTCTCCTTTATGTAAACACTAATAGAGACAATTTTATATAGATACTAATCCCTCAAACCTATTGGTATCGATTCGGTCCTGGAACTTCAAAAAATGGATTAGGATAGCGGGGCCTTCCCCGGGATTCGTGTTGCCGGGATTCTGTGGGCACGCTCGACGACAAGCGAGTAGCCGAAAATCTATTCACCCAGAATGCTCGAAATCCATGTCTTGAAGAATCTGATCGGGTCTCGACCTTCAAATCCCCCTTTCAATCCGACCATGCGGATGTTATTACGCCTGTTGAAATTTTCTATATATTCCAGTTTGTTTTTAAGAACCTCGTTGTCTTTTTTAAGGAGACTGAGGCTCTGCTCGTTTCCCGAGATAGCATCTTCCACATCGCTGATTCTTTGCTCTGCCACAACAATCCGGCCTTGCATGGAGGAGACAGATGCTGTAAGGGTATCAATTGAGCCCTGGATAGAGTTCCTTAAAT
The DNA here is from genome assembly GCA_037832545.1 of Rhabdalestes septentrionalis. NCBI lineage: Eukaryota > Metazoa > Chordata > Actinopteri > Characiformes > Alestidae > Rhabdalestes > Rhabdalestes septentrionalis. The sequence continues at coordinate 4,739,145 of JBBMFX010000021.1, forward strand.
CTGACATTTGAGAGATCAGTTCCTGCTTAACACTCCCAATAATCTCACGAAACTCTTTCAGAGCATCTCCGCAGAGCTTTCCGTTCGGCGACCTTCCCCTCAGCGCCATTTTGAGGGATCTTTGTCTCAAAGGTTTCAGTGGCTTTATACTCATCTTTCTTGGCTTTTGATCAAAGCTCCATTGTTTCCTGTTGCTCACTAATACCTGAGGACAAGTTGCCAATGTTTGGAGAATGTTTAAGCAATTCTTTTTAATGATATTACCAGATTTCTGGAGAGCTTCACTTGGTTGTCACTAATTCGAGCGCATCACTTGACTCCAAGACTCCAAGAATGAATGAATTAATTAATTAGAGGCTCAAAGATTGATTTTTTTCTACAACCCTCTTAATGCCCCCTGCTGACCCCAACTGATCCATTGAACTTATGGTTTATAATAATTGCCGGTGAATCTCCACTGATTTCTCATGATATGTAACACTATGGGGTCACAATGGAATTCTTCTTTCTTTGTCTAGTTGATTTGTGTGTGACTACATACACATGATCAGTGAGAAATGGTGACTGCCAGCATGTAAAATATAAAATCAAAATGCACGTAAAAATGTATACATAATATATTTTGTACACATATGCACACAGAATCATGCACTGTACATTGAAACAGTAAGGCACATTGAACTTATTTTATACTTGTGGTATTGCATAGCTTTTCTGTTGGATTTCCCTTACATATCAGCTCAAATACACATGTATCAGCACAAGCCAGTGTTTTGACTCTTAAGGTTTGGCTGCCTGCACTATATTCAGTCACATTATCGCCCTGGAGAAACATTTATTTTGAAGATCCCACTCAAATGCTGCCCTTGTTGACACACACTCAATGACACGCACTTTGCTCAGAGACTATGAATTTAAAACACATCCACTGGGGACACTCAGAGGAATCTTATGTGCACTTATAGCTCCACCATTACATTATTTGTGTTGAATATATGACATCCACTCAGATTGGTAACATTGACAACACTGTGTCCTTACAATTATGACACCTTTCTCTGAGACAGGCCCACATACTGTAAATGTGTCACTGATAAACATGCACCATTAATAAGAAGTTTTGTACTTTGTAAGCTACGTCATGTTTCTAATAATGACACTTGGAAAAACACCCTGTTCTTGTTTAAAAACAACTTTGTGTTTCTGGGCTATTTCCTGCAGTGATAATACTTCAAAATTAACCTTTCCATTCTGAGTTAAATATATTGCTCAGTAACTGTTGAGCATGTATGTTATAGGTTTAAAGTGGTAAGGGTGTAATCTGATCTCATCCAAAAGGCCTTCAGTCAAATGTATTAACTGTTTGTTTCATTGACTTTTGAGTGCCAGCATTTGATTTGGCAATGTACAGTGTGCTAAAACATGGGATAAAAATATTTTGAGTGCTGACTGTTTTGTGTTATTGGCTACTTGTAAAAGTGTTGAGGTGCTCAAAAACATTTGAAAATATTCAAAAATCTGAGATGGATGAATGAGATTTTCTTCCATTTAACCCTAACTGCAGATATTAGAGTTTTTTGTCTGAATAGAGCTCACGATCATTTGGCTTATCATAGTAATTAATAATCAGTTACTGAGTAGTAGTTGTTTAATCATAAATGAGGAATTGAAGCTTTAAGTGGTTAATTAATTTATAAATAATTAATACTATCTATACTCTTCGTTTGGCATGACTTGTGTTTGCCTGAGAAACGTAGGCCCACATTTTGTGTTGGATTGTTATGCAAAACCAGTCAACGTTTTTTTTTTTACTTTTTAAATGGGATGTGTAATAGACATGTGTGACACGATGTCACAGTTATGACATAGCCTGGATAGAGCGTGGGTCAATGTGTGACTGTGTATGTGTCTGAGATGATGATCTGTGCATGGTCACACTGATATAAGTGAATGTTAGTCACCATCCCTTGTTTAGACAATAAAGTGAACACATGCGAATTTGGACAAAGTGCTCTTCTTCTTCTTCTTCTTCTTCTTCTTCTTCTTCTTCTTCTTCTTCTTCTTCTTCTTCTTCTTCTTCTTCTTC
>JBBMFX010000021.1:4741330-4755949 GCA_037832545.1 Rhabdalestes septentrionalis
GGACCCAGGGCTGGGCTCCTCCGCCTCGCCGCCGGACCCAGGGCCGGGTCCCTCCAGCTCTCCACCGGACCCAGGGCCGGGTCTCTCCGCCTCGCCACCGGACCCAGGGCTGGGTCTCTCCGCCTCGCAGCTGGACCCAGGGCCGGGTCCCTCCGCCTCGCCACCAGACCCAGGGCCGGGTCCCTCAGCCTCGCCTCCGGATCCAGGGCCGGGTTCCTCCGCCTCACCTCTGGACCCTGGGCCGCTTTCCTCCGGCCTCACTGCCGGACCCAGGGCCGGTTCCCTCCGCCTCACCACCGGGCCCCTCAGCTCTGGCTCCTGAACCATGAGGTAGAATGATGAGGAGATGGGTTCATTGGAACTCAATGAACGAGCACTGAAGAAATCCCGCTTCCTGTTTATATACCCTGTGACGCGTTCATTTCCTTTGACCTTTTCACATCATGTGGGCTGTGGGCTAGGCTTTTGTAATAAAGATCATGTTCCACAAACCTGGCTTGCCAGCATCTCAGCACAAAGCCGACTGACTTGATATCTTTCCTTAAATATAATCTTCATAAGGCTACTTAAAGACAACACTTAGACAACCATAATCTTCATCATCCTCATTATTATTATTATTATTATTATTATTAGGCCATATATTTTGTTCAAAAAAGTTTGAGAACCACTGATATACACAAATGTCCTTTGGCCTAGCATGTCCCGCACTGATGAACTGATGGAATGCTGTGGGACTATTACATAGGACGAAGAGCATAACAAGGCTCTCATAATTTACTGTAATTATTGGCTCGAGCCCGATTTAAAACAGACAATTTTTTATAAGTGGTACAGTTTAGATTCTCTGCCCAAACCTGAAACCAGCCTGGCCCGAGGATACTGGCAGGAAACATTGGGCCAACCCCAACTGCAGGTGGGGCCAGGCTTGAGCCGGGTTCAGGTTCAGGCAGAGAAAGTAAACTCTAAGGAGTAGGCAAGAGCAAGCAGGGAAACCACACAGTTACAACTGGGAATGCGCATTCATATTCACATACAGAGTTGAGTGTGTTTATAGTTGAGATGGTCTTGGCTGGAGTTGGCATAGTGACTTGAACAGGCAAGGTAAGCCCCTTACCTGTGTATGTTCCAGGTAACGTGTTTCAATTCTGGGACCTCATAGTAGTCATGTGACTGGTGTGTGTGACATAGGTTTGCAAAAATGTACAAAAAAAATTTACAAAAGAAAATGCAGTTTGTAGTAAATTAAGGAGTAGTTACAATGGCAGGCGGAGTGTTAATTGTGAAAATTAAAATACTTCTGTGTGTATATGAATTGTGTCAGAAAATGAATTTTATGATAAAGAATCTGGTGACTTGAGGGAAGTCTGTCAGTGGAAGCCCATGTTCTATGGAACATTTTGCCAGACCAGAAGAAGGAGAGGAAGGCATAGAAGGGTTGTGAGGGTTTATCCACAACGTTAATGGCTTTGTAGACACAGCGCAGAGTGTAAACATCTTCACTGTCAGCTGTGGGCTTTCATGTTCAGAAATGAAACAATTCCCTTACCAGTCCTTGAAGCAGCTACAGAGAATCCTCTCGATTGTCCGTCTGTACAATGTGGTGACTTGGGCAGAGGTGGAGGTAGAGAAGCTTCTGGGCATTATTGGCAATTAAGCAGTTGTTAAGGGTCCATGTGAGGTGTCCGTGATGCAAGCACCAAGGACTATGTCCACTGAGGAGCTGTTGATATTCACAAGAGTGTAATTATGTCATGTCCTCTAGTCCAGGGGTCCCCAACCACCGGTCCGCGGACCAATACCGGGCCGTGGGTAATGTGGTACCGGTCGGTGACCACATTCTACAAGGTTTAGAATGTACTAAGTAAATAAAGGCAATTAAATAAATGTATTTTTTTGTATCAGATTCTTATGATTTATAACATTTTAAGTGTCATAAAAATTCAATTGCATGATGATTCTAAACTGAAGTCAAAGGTTTAGAGAGGTTTGAGAGTTTGAGAAGTTTTCACACTTGAAAATAAGTATACTGCTTGATTTTTTCTCAGAGTTTAGCATAACATAAAAAAGAAGTACTGTAAATATCCATGCTGAAGATTCCATGTGGTGTTAGTCAGCCACTATATCTGTGAATGGAGGGTAGCAGAACAGGGCAGAGTGGTTCTAGTGTCTGTGTTACACTGAAGAATAAATCCCATGCAAAGCATCATGCGACATGAAGGGAAAAAAAACATTTGTAATATGCCTGGATGCTCATTCTTAAGCTCTCTGTAGTAAACCTGGGCCTACTCCAGCTCATAAAGTATACATATCCCTGGGAACCCCCCATTATGTTAATCCTTACAATAGTAGCTCCATGTGGAGTGGACCACCTGGCAACATGTGTTAGTTATGGTAAGTCCAAGATAAGATGGGGCTCTGTGGTGCAAGACCATTGTTTCATAGCATGTTGCTGGATTGTTCACATGCAGTCTGGTGTATGGTCTTTTTCACTAGTTAAAGATTAAGTAAGCTGCAATCATATTGAGGGTCTGCATCTGGATAATTTAGTCATTCCTTACAATGGTATTTTTCAGACTTTATTTTTTAACCCGGTCTAATATCTAACTGCCTGCTATTGTGTCCCATGAAATTTTTGTGAATGAATGGACTAAACTGATGTAGGAGTGATAAATTAATTTGGGGTATTACATTTTAATGATACCACAAAAGTAATTATTTCATAAAGGACTCATTTCCATTTACTGTGGAATACAAAAATCTCCAGGACCTAGATATGCCTAGAGTCCGAATGGCATACATTGTTCCTGTCATTATCTTTATATTGCTATAAACCTATTTGCTCTCAGCAGATAATATGAAATAGTTTATATTAAATGGATAAATTCTGCTTTTGTAAGCATTCACAGTAACCTTTTACAGTAACATTATACACTAGTAATTGGTGGCACCATATTTTACTGCTATAACAGCCATATGTCTTGAGATAAGTTTCTGGCAGCTTTGCACACTACTCTGAATTTCACCCATTTTTCCAGGCAGATTTAATCCAGGTTCTTTAGGTTGGTTTGCTGAGGCTTGTGGACCACAGATTTAAAAAAATGCTAAAGATTCTTGATTGGATTGAGACCTGAACTTGAACTTGAAGTCAACTTGTAGCACATCAGCCTTGTTTTTTAACAGGTTGTGTGTTGTTTTCAACTTTTGCTCCAGAACATTGGCCTGCTAAAGAGTTTTTTTTTCCTTAAAGGATTTTTTAGCCAACTGATGCAAATTTTTTTCAGTATTTTTAATTTCCTTAGAATGCTTCTTTATCATCAATTCTTTCCTTCAGATTAACAGTATTAAAATGTCTGTGTAAAAAAGTGACTTGTAGTGTATGCTCTAAGGATTGATGACTTGGAATTACATTAGAATTTCAGTTCTGTTTATTTCGAAGACTTGAATTCTTTCACAAGGCACTGTAGGGGCAGTATGAACTGGAGAGGGGCTGGTATGGTTTAAAATATATTACATTATAATTTTATGGACTAAACTTTAAAACATTTGTGCTAAACATTAAAAAAAAAAATTGGACTAAACTTTAAAACATTTTCAAATATAGTGTTTACATTCAAAGAGTGAATTTGATTGAAAATCTAGAGGAAGACATAAAAAATGTATTATTACCATAACACAGGATGACGAAATAGAACCACATGCTGTGTACATTTTCTGAGAAAGATCTCTTTTTATTTAAATATAGCTTATTACACCTCTTGTAACTCAAGCAGAAAATGTGATACACTGGCATCATAGCAATCTGTAAGCTGTTCTCACACATCAGATCTATTCTAGGCAGCCCATTGATATTCAATGTGACTTTCCACCAAATTCATTAGCACTGATTATTTTTACCTGCTCATATAGATTCAGACGGAGGTGATGTAATATGTTCTGTGGGTTGAGTGCTAACTTATTTCAAAGACATTAGATACTTCACACCTTTTTTTTTAAATTACAGATCACTCTTCTCAGTAGCCGCAACAATGCTGCTTCTTACCTCTGTCTAAATAATGATCAGATATTTGACCCTCAAAAGGAGTTATTTTGAAAATCTCAATTGGGGCTCTGCTAATGATTTTAAATATAACTTAAATAGTTCTGTTTATTTTGGATATTTGAATCTCTGAACACCACTGTTTCCATTGAAGTAATTTTTCAAACTCCCTTGCAAATTATCCCAGTGAACTGATGCTGATGAAATGCAATGAGACACAGATAAGGAATAATTCCTTGATTACACAATTTATATTTCTGAAGTGCAACTAGTAAAACAGCACCACGTTGATTGCTAAAGCTGGAATTACAATTGTAACTATATATCAGTTTTGATATACTATAGCACCAGTACGTGTGATTTAACTTAATCAAATATTATGGCTACAAAAACCACTGCCACAAGTTAAACAGGAAATGTTTATTCACACTGACATGCACAAAATTTCGATGTTTGATAGTCATATGATTTGCACATAATCATTAGTTTAGAACCTTTATGCAACCTTATGTCTGTCTTATTTTTTATTTTATATGAGAATCTGAAATAAATACGTTTGACAATTATGCAAAAATATTAGAAGAAATCATGTAAGTACTTCACATGAATGTGAGCAGCCAAAGACAATTCATTATATGTATTGATTGAGTGATCAAATGATGTATACTATCAATAAATTTAATGTGACCATTTGTCATATATGAACACACCACAGCACATGGTGTAAACAGCACAAATTTATTTCTCTGTATTTATCCCATTCACCAAGTAAAGCAGAGGGCTACTGGAAATATAGTGCCCGGGGAGCAGGGTGTGGGGATGGTACCTTGGTCAGGGTACATCAGAGGTGCCACTAGCAGTCCTGGGATTCGTACACAGATCCAACACTCTAACCACCAGATCATCAGTATTTAATACACTCAGCCTCATTGCATGTAAGTAGCACAAATTCCTGTACATATTTCTGTTAATGGCTTTTAACTGCATTAAACTGCATTAAGATTTCTAATCCCATCATCATATTTTAAGTGCCTGCAAATGAGTCTGATCTTGATAAACCTGTTAGGCGCAATCCCTGCAGCTGAGAGGCTTGATCAACTCATATCCACTAGATGGCAGTCATTAACCAAAGTGGAATGATCTGCCTTAGTTTTTATGATGCGAATGCGATGAACCCAATTCATTCGTTAAATGTAGAATATATCACAAAATGTTTTAGCTCGCAAATTCCATTTAAATCATCTTCTTGTTGAGTTAGCTTAAAGGCTATACATTGTGCTGTCTACCATTCATAATACAGAAAATTCAAAATAAAGACAACAAAGTAACAATGCAAAAAGGATGGAAACATAAACGGATACTGAAGAAGTCGATTGAATTTACTTGATAAGCTTTTACTGCCAAAAAAAACCAAAATGGTTAACGATAATACATTTTGTTGAAACAGTGTACAGGTTCAGTTCTTTGCAGTAACAAATAAAATCTGAAATCAAAATAATTTAACCACACTGGTTAAAAGGCTGTTAGCTGACAAAAACTACAGTTAAGTTGCCATATTCTACTGCTGTCAGAGCAATTTGTACAGAGCATGCCCGTTGGCAGGTTTGAAACAGCACTGCGGTTGAGGAATGACTTTAAGTGACTTTGCTCTGGGCAGGTGATACTGCTAACAGGTAGACCATGAGTATTGACAAACCTGACAGGGTGTTTAAAGCTGCTCGTGGTGCCTCTCTGCCCCAGGCACTTCAGCCATGTGAGCATTTAATGTGAAAATAGGCATAGTTGTCAGAGATAGTCTGTTTCAGTATGCATAATGTTACATTCCAAATGTTATTTTCCAAAAGCTCTAGACAGATGTTGGCTTAGACTCCAACAGCTAGTCTTAAGTATTATATTTATATCATTTATATATGTCATGTGTTGGTATCAGAGATGGGTCAAGAGATGGGGACTAAAAATAGCTCAAAATAGTTTTTAAAAATCATATTTTTAATTGAACTAAATGTAATCTAGGAAAGTCAAAATCATTTTCAATATATATTTCTTAGCAAAATCATGTGTCAAAATTGTTGGCACCCTTAGATTGATTCCATTGTATTCTGTCATTGCCAGATAGCAGCAGTGATTCTTCTACTATAAGACTGGAGAATATGCAGGAGGCTCCTATGTTAAAATAGAGATCAATGCAAATGTCATCTCCTGTATAAAATTTTCCTATAATCGTGAGGACATTTGGTGCTTTCAAAATGCTAATAGTAGAACACATATATATGAACATACATGCTTTTACACACCTTCCATAAGTGGCCCTCAAAGCAATAGAATACAAAACACAAATTTGGAACTTTTAAAAGTAAAAAAAAAAAAGGAAAATTTTTATCCTTCAGCAACATGAAAAATGAAAATACTAGTAAAAACAGAAAGCATCAAATATGGGTGCGTATGAATTTCACAAATTTAGCAGCCTTTTTGAATTATGTGGAGTTAGATTTCAGACAACACATAACATGCACTATGTTAAACTTATTGGTTGGTGTGGCACAAATACAAAGATGAACTGACAACTCCCTTCACTGCACTCCCTTCACATACTTGAAAAAATATGATGACATTTTCTCATAATAGATGAAGGCAGTCAATTATTTAAAATTCATTCATTATTAACTTTTCCACTGGTATCACATCATGACACTTAAGCACATTTCTATAACAACACTGCTCACCATCCAAGACACTATCCAGGCTCAATATGATGGACATGGTGTGTCTTCACCAAGAAAAACAATCCCTTTTACATGTCCATGTATGCTCTTGCCTCTTAAACTCTTAAATAGTTAACCAGGACATGTGAGCATCTGCAGTATATACATTACACATTCAAAGTGTGTGGGACAAAAAAGAAAGTATTTCACACACATATTGTTTTTGGTTCCCATTTAATTATATTGCTACACCTGAAAGTTACTCACTGGGTGAACTTTTATGTTGTTAAGTAGCTGGTAAACCTGGTAGCAACATTTACTCATATTTTCAAGTAATACTGTAACTTACTATAGATAAAATATATATTACATCATTATATTTAGTAAACGTAACTTTGTAAATTTTGTTTAACACGTGAATAGTTTTTCTGTTGCTCACACTTTTCACTTTTGTGCTTTAACATTTTATTTAACGATTATTCAATTATGGTGCTGAATAATATTTGAAGCACGAAGGTTTGCTTCTGAAGAGTGCTTTGGTTTTCTGACCTTGCATTTACAGTTTTCAAAAGCTGTTTTTGGTGCTTTTAATATTTGTACTGCTGTCATTATTGCATTTAAATAATATGACCTGTGGTTTAAAGTTACTGGGAAAATTCTTTATTCATAAATTTTGAATAGACGTTTTAACCATATTTTAATCACTACTTTTGATCTTACAGTTATGTACTAAAATAAATCAGCCATCTCTAACTTTATCCCTTTGAATGAAGAATACCTTGGTGCTCTGGCTGGCTTTCATTTAATGTGCCTCACTATTCCTTACGCATTGCTCATTTAAATAAGAATATGTGAAAACGTTTGAATGCTAACTGAATGCAACTGCTGTGAAAACAGGCAGTGTTATCTGCAATATTATACTGCTGTAAAAATATCATACCTGTCTGATTTCAAAGTTCTCAATGTCTCGTTTTAAATGCCAGGACCCTTAGAATTCTAACCTTGTTACTGGTGTAAAAACAACGATCTGAACAGGCTATGTGATGCCCCATGCCTTACCATTATCAGCCTAGTAGAACTTTGAGGTTAGCATTGGATTAAAGTGATGTGTTTCTGTATGCGAGGGAGTAACGAAGGTGGGCTACTCAACAAAAGTTCATACTTGTTATCATGTTTCAATACACCCAGAGGCGATCCTAGGGTCTGTTGCGGCCCCAAGCAAAAAAATTCCCTGGGCCGCCCCCCCTCAAACCCGTTTATTACCTTAGTTTAAAGTGTCAGCTCTCGTTCGCCATCTAGTGGCTAGAGGGGCCCCAAGCAGCTACCTGCCCTGCCTGCTCACAAGATGCGACTCTGAATACACCCCAGGTCCATTTCCCAGTGAAAATATAGAGCTGAAGCAGTTAAACCTCTGGAAAAATGCAGCACAATCCAAACATTTTAGGATGGATTTGAATACAATTTTTGATCAAAACACCATTCATGCTTGTTCATTGTTCCTGATTGCAATCTCAAGGGTCCCATATTTAGTCAAAAGAATACCCAGAAGAACAGAGGGGTACCCTGTTACTCTAGCAAAAGCATACTCCTCCAAAATACCACTGATTCCAGCAAGAATCACAGTTTGAATAGGTGTCCACAAACCTTTTGAATAGTGCATCTACAGAGGAGCTTGCTTACTTAAAAGTTTTTTTACTCAGTATGTTTGTCTTGAAGCTCAGGAGTGAAAAATCTCCCTAGAGTGTAAATTATTTTTGGACAAACTGTGGGTTATAAATACAGCCTAACATGATTAATACAGCTTCAAGGAGGTTTACAGGGCTATGCACATGTATTTGGCTCAGGCAAGATAGTTAAGAAGTTTATCTATGTTCTACATCCAGGTGCTACTGTAAGGAGCATCTGTATACATGGCAGATGTTCAGCTTTTTCTTTCAGTCTCTTCATCCCTCCTTATCCCTGCCTTCTCTAACCTCACTGCAGATATTGGCAGGTACACTATAATGACTCTTTGATCAGGTGGTGTACTTAATGAGGCCAAGGCAGACACTATATCTTGATTTTCCGCTGAACCCGCCCAGCTCAGCTTTAAATGACCCAATGCACACTTGGCATACCAGTGGCCAGTGGCAGCTGTGGATTTGCAGGGGCAGTCTGTGCCTGGCTCTCGGCTGGCCAAGGGTAACAGGTGGGCTCAGCTCAGCTAAGCAGACCCGTCTGGACCGCAGGACCACTCAGACCACATGGCTGAGGGCACACCTTTTATATCGCATGCCAGAAATCCCAGGCATCTGCGCTCCAGTTGCCTGATAATCCATTTGTGACTAATACCTGAAAGCAAGTAAACACAATGCTTGGGAAAACCCATTTATTCAACATGCTGTTTTTGTATTAAAGATAAAGGCCATTTTGACCTTGTATTGGACAACAGTTGAACATGTCCACGCATTTCCCTATCCTTTGTGATTTGACATCAAATGACTTTGAACAGAAGAATCAAAATAAAGAATCTCTCTTGGCACAGATGGATAACACCTAACATATAAATGTCCTTCTCTGATTTTCTTTTCTTATTCCAGGATAAAAGAAAGAAGTGCACAGATTACTCTCCTTTCATTTAATTTCATGAACGAATCCTAGAGCAATCTGCCATCACATTTTGAGCTTTAAAAGAAAGGTTTAAGAGGGTTAGAGATTTAATTCCCCCTAGAAATCTTGTCTTAGGTCTTTGTATTACTACCTAAGAGCCTTCATGGCTTTGCTGCTGTTCAGAGTTTTACTGCTGATTGATTCAGCCACTACTAATCTCCCCTACTTAAGGTGTACAACCCTCAGGCTTTACAATAAGTATGACCTGGCCTTCCTAGACAAAGTGTGCTGATCAAGGCTAAATTTAAACAAAAAATCTACCACAGCACCCAATAGCCTTGTGGTAATTTTTTTAAAAAGTGAGGTTACTACAGGTTTTCTAGCTTTTCATGTCATTATTATCCCAAAGATACTGTTATATTTTACTGACTTATTCTCAAGCTCTATAAATTTGTAATAGAAGTTTGGACCAACTAGTCAGACCCAAATAAATGCATTTATTGATTCTCACTAGGGGTGTGCAGAGCAACCACTATTTGTATCTGTATCTGTATTTGTTAAATGGGAAATTTGTATTTGTATTTGTATTTGAGTAAAATTCATAATACAGCGCCCCGAATCTACTCCTGAACTTGAGCGTGTGATGAGGGGAGGGGGAGGGGGAGGCGGAATATCTAAAAACAGACATCCCAAACTGCAAAAACTCATTTCAGGGAGGTCAACCTCCCCCGCAAAATACAAATCTTTTTAACGTATTTCTCCGAATACGGTACTCATAAAAACACTTTATTTGTGCCTTTCCAAATACCGTATTCGTATTCGGATCCACCTCTAATTCTCAGTCTCACATGTGCATGCATCAAGCCTTTTACTGTGTTTTACTATGCTCTCATGGCTCCATTATAATGGATGAGAACACCCAGAAGCTGCCAGCTCCCACTCTCATTCATTTCTGATCCTGCCATTGCCTGTGAGATCCAGGGGGTGTGGGGTGCAGAGCTGGAGCTGCAGCCCCCCTTACTCCCCTCTGAGTAAGGGCTGCGGGCAGCGGCCCTGTCAGCTCTCATTACCTAATTGGAATTGAGATGCAGCTGGCCTGCGTTTTTGCTTACAATGGCGCTCCAACCTAGGACTCAGATTTGCTCTCTGACTGACTGTGTATGATGAGTGTCTGAACAAGCTAATCTCTTTCATGATGAAAGTAAATTAAAATGTACAGTTGCTTGCAAAAGCCATCAGACATCTGGGAATTATTCCAAATATTGCTGTATGAAAAGCTAGACAAGCTATCATTCTGTCATCAGTCTTATGAAAGCAATGACCCAAAGCAAAGTTTAATATATTTCAATGTGGTGACATCTTTATTGAAATTTAAACATAAGAGTAATCAAGCAGTTGGACATCTGCCTATAATTCAATCTGAGAAATGCAAGTTTATATACTCTAAACCTAGTCCAGGTGTGTCCAGTCTAGACTGATCTGCAGTGTGGCTTCATAATTTTAACAAAGAAGGAGCTCATATGATCAGTTTTTTGAAGACTGATGATGTTTGGACATTATATTAGAACACCATAGTCAGGTGAAGCCACATCAGCTTAATGAATGAGTCTCTTTATGTCTATAAACTCTTAGGGTCATAAATGATTCTTTCCTTGGGCACTCTAGAAAAAATTGCTGTAGATATTTTCATATTATTTGGAAGCTCTTTAGGTAGCACACCTCATTTACAAAAATAATTCATTAAAGACTGCTTAAAACTTCTTGAAGGAAATAAAGGGATTTTACTTTATCAACCCTCCAAACAACCCCATCTAATGCATCTTTACTTTGGACAGATTCTCAAGAATAGATTAAGTCTGCTCTGAGGGTAATAAGGATTTTCAAACACACTGTTGTCCCCATTTAGATGATCTATCCAGCTAAATCATAGATAATGAGCCTCCTCAAGTCACAGTAACATTATTTGGTAGGAGTAAGATGTATTGGTAACAAGAGGGAGCACACTACATGTTGTGGAATATATTGGGAAAGGACCACATTTAAAGAAAAGTTCATGTGAATCTAATTTTTAAAATACTGTGCGATATTTTCCTTTGTTAAAAGAGTCAGAACCTTGTGACTAGAACTGTGAAATCAAAGTATTGTCGCATAACAGGAAGCTGGCATTCTAAACGTGCGTCTGTGTGTGTGAGCAAGGGGATACAATTAGCTCTGCCTCTAATTAGCTTGACTGCAGACTTAATTAACCAGTTCCTGCCATGAGTATAGTCAGGAGAATTCCCCAGCCCAAGAGACATAATGAGCAGAGATAAATGAACCTTATTTTAGAGTGTCCTGATCATATTCTGTATAGATCTGCAATATGAATTCAATAAATTATATAATGTCTAAGCACTTCAGTTTTTCAGCTGATGAAATGTTACTATTAACATCAATCTCTCAAACATTATCAGAATTTAAAATACTGAGATCTATCTAGCCTGAATCAGGACACACTAGGACACAATCAGGGGTTATAAAGAATTGTGGAGGCATACGAACATTTTAAATAACTAAAGAAAACAAAATTTGGCTTATCTTTTAAATACACTTAAAATACAATATTCCCATTAATGGGTGAAATGCAAGTTCAGCTACATATGTTAGATTTTTTCCTCCAGTTTCCAGGTCATTTTGTGTATCACAAAGTACAATAGAGCTTAATCATTCCATGCACTTTTGGAAAAAAATGTTGTTTCGTATCTCCAGAGAGATATATAATTCTGACCCAGTGTCCTTAAAAGAAAAACCAAAAAACGAATGTACACAAAAGAGATGGCAGTTTTCAATCTCTCATTCACCTAAATATAACTGCTAATATAATTTTTAAACATGATTTAAATTTTAGTGAAATCCTATTTCATTTAATATTGAAATGTAATTTATGCAACTGTAACTTTTTAATTTCATTGTTGTCAAATGAACTGTTAAATGTTAAAAACTAAATGCAAACTTCAAAAGCAAGACATCAAATTATTCTGTCATTACTCAAACACTGTCCTAAAAACATGGTGAAAAAAATCTTGTTTTTCCCATTCCCAGGAAATGGCAGTCATACCTTTCTGCCAGTGCGGAAGTGGCTAGCATTTCCTCCAGAGACTGTGTCTCTTGTGAACACCAGGATGGGTTTTAAACAGACAGAGCCCACGTACAAGGTCTTCATTCTGAAACATATAGAACTGGGCTGTGGTACTATATGCTTAGTAATTGCAGGCAATTAAATAAGAATTTTTGTTTTCCATGCAGGACTGTCCATACAGTCAAATCATTATGGAACTTCCCTGGTGCTTTTTTTGGTAGCAGGTCAAATATATTTTTTGTCTTGAATATTACTGGTAATGGATTTGTCATGCACCTGGGGCTTTTCCGTAGAACACAGTAATAAAGAGCTGCAAGGACAGTGAAGTTAATTAGGTCTCATAAATAGGTACTTGGGTGAGGTTGCATTAGGCCAAACAGTGGTTCAGGCTGTGCCAGTGAATTCATAACCCCTTTAACCCGTGGCTTATTATTCACTTATATTAAGACTTATTATTCAGTATTATTCAGTATTTGCTTGGAAAATATTGTGCAAAGCAGGGGCGTCAGAAGCATTTTTTATGTGAGGGGGGCGCGTGGGCGGGTTTTGTGCGTGGGGGCGGGGTTTGTGCCTGTGGGGGCGGGGTGTGGATGGCGGCGGAGTTGCTGCGCGTGCAAATTTCGTCCTTTATGGGGTGGGGCTGTTTGTTTGGAAACCCCCGTTAAATCTTAATTCTTTCGTTAAAGGATCCACTCCACTTAATGGATAGAAGAACGCACACCACAGGGAATCAGCTCGGGTTTTCCTCCAACTCACCACATGCAAGTGAAATGACTCCTCAGCGCACAGACAGGCTTCCCTGTGGTGTCCTTCTATCGGTTTAGTAGAGTGGATTCTTTCAGAAAGATTCAAGCTTCAACAGCGCTGGTGAACTAATTATTTATGTTGAATATGGAAGGGTCCAAACGAATAATTATGAAATGTGAAGGGGACATGTCCCCCTCTGGTTGAATGGTGAGGACGCACATGATGCAAAATATGTACGGTAAGTAGTGTTAAAACAAGTTTATGCTAATAGAGTGTCATATAATCCCCGGTGTAAGAAGCAGGCGGAGATCTGCAGGCTGACATCAAGTAAATATAAACTTTATTTATAACAAAACAGAAAGGTGGTTTGAGGACTGTGGCAAAACTGAAATGAGTAGATAGTATGTTCCCGTGAGGAGGAAGTGAAAAGGGAGAACATAAATAGTAGAGGGGAACCACTCAGGGGAAGGAACATAATACAAAACAGGTGAGGGCATGAAGGTAGACAGGTGGTGGCTATTTACATAAATGAGTCTATGGGAGGAGTTTGGGTGCGTAGTCTCAGCGACCCCTGGTGGTCGCAGACTGGCACTGTGACATAGAATTTCTTGATGGAAATGGTTGCTAACATTTTATACCTACTTTTCTATATGGTTGCTTAGGAGTGTTTCTTCTACCATGGTATAAGTTGCCTGGCATGCCTAGTCAAACTCATGACCTCCAGTTTGGATAAAACAAGCTAAATATTACTTGCTAGGACAATTCATAAATTTAGCTTTGTCACCTGTGTCTCCTGAATGAGGGTAGGCAAATACAGACTTCCATTCTTTGTTTTTATTTATTGAAAACTCAAAGCAAACAACTGGCATGTGGGCCAGACACAAAGACTCAGAATCGAAAAAGAGGAACACTCAAAACAAAAGCCAGGATTATGGTGGACCGAAAGTTAGGTCCATCACAAACAAACATAAATACATAAAACAACACCCATTAGACCAATCAGAACATTCTATCTGAGGACACAAGCAAGCTGAAACATATTGGAGCGGAGTTGGCTGGGGACGGCTGTCCCAGCATGCTTCGCTCCCGCCTTGAATGGTGTAAATGTGTTCTGTGTGTTGTTTTGGGGGTTATAGTGTGTAGTTAATGGGTTGAGTGTGTTATTGTGTGTATTTGGAGTGTTTCTGTGTGTTTTGGGTTGTGTTTTGGGTCGTAGTGTGTGTTTTAGTGTAGAGGTGTGCAGGCTAAAAGGTACACATTCTGCAAGCTTGTGTGGTGACTAATGAAGGGAAGTTCGGATCGTTTTACCGACTCGGATTTTCAAGTGTTGTTCAGCAAAATGAACGAATCTTTTTTCGAGTCATCTCATTAATTTTGATCATTTTAGCAAAACATAATTAAAATGTTACGTGTTACTTCCCAAG
>JBBMFX010000021.1:4756049-4766707 GCA_037832545.1 Rhabdalestes septentrionalis
ATTTTGTGGTAAACATAAGGTGTCTCCAAACAAAATGGCGCCTCAGAACTTTTCCTCTCCTCCACTGCAAATGAATCATGATACGACCCGAATCGTGAGTCAAAAAACGTGAAATGAACCGAATCGTGGATTCAGTGTATCGTTACAGCTCTAACAAAAACTAAGCTAAAGTCTAAACAAATATGCTAAACTATCATACACAAAGTCAGGTTCTCATAAGAATTTGTCGACAACATGTTAGTCAATAGAACATATTTACACAGTTTTGGAACTATATGACAGTAACTTAATTAGTCTAGTTAGCAATGAATCTGAGCTACCTCTTTATTCATTTACTCAACAGCATGCCCTTGGCAATGTACTCATGTTTTGTAGCAGTACAGTTACTCACTTTTACACAAGCCAAGACAAATCTATTCAATTCAGTTTCTATGCACCAGCGGGTGGGAGGAAAAGTAATATTAACCAGTAATATCATATTTCACCTTTTTCTCCTTCCTCCCCCACCGATCATCCTCACTCTCCCTGGAGTGCCTCACAGCACATAAGGACTGAATTATGATTTCCAGTTGACATTTAGTTGGCATTCATATGTGTTTAATGTGTTCCTCTGAAGTTAAGATGTTCAAATCATGTGGCAAAAAAATTCACATTACAAAAGAGAGCACATAAAAATAAAATACAGTTTTTATGGAGTATGAATATATGAAAATAACATGTAATCAAATAAATAAATGAATATTTGCTGTAATTTATACCTCTATACCTCTTCTATAGTTTACAGAGAATTTGATCAGTACCTGGAAATCTAAGGGTTTTTCCACTGACTGGTACCAGCTCACTTCAGTTTAAATCTACTCACTTTTTTTGCTTTTCCATAACTAAAATCTGGTGCCTCGTACCCGGTACCATTCTTGGTACCATCTTGGCCGAGGATCCAAGTGTGCAGAACCGAGGTGTACATATTGGAGGTTACTGATTTGTGGTCGCTATAACAACCAGTTACATGAAAGCAATACTTTAATTTTAGTGGAAAACTCGGTTCGATATCAAACTGAACAGAATAGAACCGAACTGAACCGAAACAAGCTGGTACCAGTCAGTGGAGAACCCCCCTAAAGCTGTGAGCTGGAACATACACAGACATTCTGAGATACACTGATGACAGTCCATTTAGAGCTTTAAAACAAGTAAAAATTATATCCAAAAGACTCAGAGAGCCAGTCCAATTCTTAAAAAACTGGGGTAATGTGCGAGCCCATTCTTGTACAAGGGAGGAGAGACTTAAAACCGAAAGCCTTTTCATTTGAGGGGGGGAAAAAAGCCTTCTCCTGGTAGGGTGTTGTCAGGAAGCACAAATGTAGAATTTATCACGTTCAAAGTGTAACTGTAAAAGGCGAGAATTCGCGCTTGGCACAGGTCTGAACTTTGTTAAGGCTTCGTACTGCACCTTAGATATATGAGTAAGAGTCTGCCCTTGTTGCTCTGTGGACTTTACAATAAAGAGAGCACAGATGTCTGGCTTTTGAAATATTAACTGTATAAAACATTGGAGAGAGAATAGAACTAACAAATAATTTATGGAGAAAATAAAGAAAAATGGGAGGCTACATGCACACAAACGCTTTTGGCTCTAAGAAACTTAAGCTCACTTGGCCGTAGGTGTTTGTCACATTTTTTTCTATAAAGCAAAGCAGAAATATTTTTCTGCTGTTTTGCATTGAACTTATGTTTTGTTTTGTTTTGTTTTTCAATCATGGCTTCACTGGAATGGGCAAGTCATTTCAGATTGCTACAGACAGTCTGTGCAACAACAAATTTGGTGTTGTAAGGTCATTCATGTAGAACTGACCAACCATGCAGCATTATTTCATATCACCAACACTCAGGATCACCCCCTATATGTATGTGGGCAATAGGCCATGGTTGGCGGGAGAATGTTCTCGCTAGTCAAAGGCTCCCTGTGCACTGGGAATGACAAGCCTGGAATGCAAGGCTTGCGTCAAGCTAGGCCCCAGATGTGAGGAAAAGGTGCTTTGCTCTATGTAGGTTAAATCAGTTAAGCTCTCATAAATTGACTCTACATGCCTGATGTTGGAGATGGACATAAATGTTTTGGGTGGTCACATAAAAAAGAGACCTCATTTAGCTGGCACTTATCACTGATGGAGTTAATTGCCATGTACAGCTATCAAGATCCTATCCAAAATTGGTCTGAACTGTTGGTAATGTGTTTGCCGGTGACCAAGATATCCCTAGTAGTCAAGGGAATATTATTTCCCACTGTAAACATCCTTCTCCAGTTGGTTAATGTTATGTCCTTTTAGGGCATTAAAGGTTTAGAATAGATGAGATGCAGCACCATGAATTAATCCCACTGTGTTAACATTTGTGTAAAGGATCCATAAATCTGGTATGCCTTTGAACAGTGCACGTGCATCATAGCTTTGCGTTTTTGTTATGTACATTGGTGAAATGGAAGGGAGTCTGTTATTAAATTTGCAGGATTAGCATGTTGTGCCTCAATCTAGCAAATAAAAAAAGGAATTGAAGTGGTTCCTGGCTGTTAAAAATACTTTTGTATAAAATTCCATGCTGGTTAAGTGATTTGTCTGTGTTCTGTTTCCTAAATCACAGCAGTTCCTGGGGAATATGCTCAGAAATCACTTAGAATTTGTATAGATTTTACAGCATGTTTTATGTCATTTCTATTGTCTTTTCGCATTAATCTCCGTGATTGGAAATGGCAGAATGGAGGTGTCAGAAGAAGCAGTTAAGGAGTTTTCTCCAGAAACAGTATAGTTTTCTGATTCTGATGCCACAGGCCGATTGTCCAAGGATCTGAAAGAATTATCATGATTTTAAACCACGCCCGAGCTAAGCAAGCATCTAAATATGTGAAGATGAGATTTTAATGAGTTTGATAGCAAACAACTGCAGAAGGCCATTAGTGTAGTTAAAGTGTACTGGTCAGTCATGCACCCCAAGCTGTGGTTTCCTGCTGACGTTGCATCGTAGAACCAGTCTGCTTCCTCCCCCGACCTTCTGGCATGTCCACATTTGTTTTAGATGCCCGCGGGACGGATGGCATCAAGCTTTCAGCATTTTAGCCGACTGAGAGAGTGCAAAGTATTTCACATGCGACAGGGGGAATCCTCCATAGCAGGTGATGGAGGGGTTTCTTTAGGGAGGTCTGTGGTCACAGAGGAATCACATGGTTCCTCTTCCCCCGACGCCCATATCTCTTCCACCTGTTCCACAGAAACATTCTTGATCAGGACATTCAGACTGCTTGTTAGCTATTTGAGTGTGGAGTCTGTCTCTCAGAACTTGGTGTGTTTCTGCCCAACCCATTCCGTTAATTTCATATAATATATATTTTCCGATTTTTAGATTATCGTATAATCTTAGGAATATTAAATGAATAAATAATCTTGGAGAAATGAATCATTATGATAATGCTTTATTTATGGCTGTAGAGTAATGTGAGGGTTCTTTAAAATGAGCACGCTCATACTCTTTTGTTCCATTTACTGGGTGAAATGCAAGGTTATTTTTGCAAGATGCTGACGCTGATAACCAGTAAAGGGTGAAAGTTTCTACAGTTTTAGTAAGCTGATCTTGCCCTGTAGAAAAGCAGGAGCAGGAGAAAGCAGGAGAAAGGCAGGTCACTGTGTGTGGTCAGTGACTTTCACCTGGAACAGCTGTGAAAACACTGGATCACCTGTTTTATATTGTGTTCCAGCTCTGTTGACCATGGGTTAGATTCATCTTTGACTCCTCTATCGCTCAGCAAGGACCAGTGAGTTAGTCTGATATCAGAACAACAGGGATAAATAGAGGGATAAATATGCACCTTGTAGTAGGATTGCATACTTTTATACACATACAATTTAAACATTTTGTTAAGAGATATATTCTGTCAATTTTTCTTTAAAAAATGTTTTTATGTCAAGCAGCGGCTGAAATTGGACGATAAATCTAATCAAAATTATTTGCTTTTCTGTTTTCCAAACCATACTATTGCATAATCAGTTATTGTTTACAGCAGATTTAATGGGTCTGATGTCTCTCGCACTAATACATGACCGCTCCCGAAAGTAAGCTTAGCCTAAAGGAGCAGTATTTTACTGCATTGCAATAGAGCATGGGGGTAGCCGACTCTTCCTGCAAATGCCTCATTTGCAAATGAATAGAGGGCTGTTCGCATATGTGTAGGCCTGTTTTCATCTATAGAAAGTAATCTAGTAGAAAAGATATTCATTTTTTGAGTACTAAAACAGATGCACACCAGTGTGTTTAGCAAAGATTAATCAATGTGCTAAAAAGCTAGTAGTTACAAGTGGTATATATTTAATTTCTGATTAAAAACGGTGCTTATATTTATTGTCTTATTATGTCCTATAAAAAAATTTGTAGCAGCTTTATAATAGAAAGCAAAAGGAAATTTGTATTTGAAGGTATATGGGGGGAAAATGATAAATAGCGAAATGGAGACAACAGTGATCAAATATACAGCGTCAGGTGAAGTTGCCCAGTTGCCAAAGATAAAGGAATGAACACATGGTTTACCCGAGTGTTGCCTGTTGTTTGTTAGGCACATTTTCCCAGATACAAAATCTGAACAGCTTTACTCCATGATGGATGACCTCACAACACATTCAAAAAGAGTTTTAGCACACAAAATAGCTGTTGTTGAAACATGCAAACAAAAGGCAATTAATGAGAGGTCCTATGGGGGGCCGGTGCTGCACAAAAGACAATGAGAGCTGAGGGATTTGTGCTTGGCCTGCTGTTTCTGGGCTGATAATATCTCAGTGCTGAATGCAAAAGTTCAGCTTGAGCTTTTTAGCTTGCTGCTGCTGGCTGAGTTACCGGCCACTGAAGACGATTGTGTTCAAGTGTTTGAGCGTAATGTACTTCTTTTGATCACTTAATATACTTCTTTTGATCACTTAATATACTTCTTTTGATCGAAAGAAGAGAAAATGCAGTATTTTTTTTGCTTTTAAATCAAGAAAATGGCATACACAACATAAGAAATTGTATTATCCCCAGAAACCTTTGTAAAGCCTTACTCCTCATGCTTATGAAATGTATTCAAAATGTCACTAACAGTGGGGCAGCCCCTGGGAAGGCTTTTCAGCCGCTGCAGTCTGGGGCATCCCTTTTAAGCGGGAAGTGGGAGGGATTATAGGTGCACCCCCACTAAATCAACAAGTCTCCACCAACCTTGTGGTGCTATTATTCAGCTGTCAGTTGAGTCTTACCTCAGCAGTCTGCTATACAATCCATATTACCAATAGTGGATACTTTCTGCCAGAGCAGGATTTTAAGGCTCATTGTGAAAGCGAGCATAATTGATCAAAGACTCACCTTTAACAAAGTTGTAGGTCATCATTACTGGATTGTCAGTATTGGATCATGGCACTGCTTGGTATTTTTCCTGATTTTACAGGCTAGATTTGTTGATTGATGAGTTCAGTGAATGTGTATTCAGCTGAATCAGAGGTGCTGGGGCAGGGGAAATACAAAGCATTTCTAAGGTTCTTCGCCATAGGCTTGTGAGATTGCGTGAAATATGCTACTAATAATGACATTAATAGACACAAATACAAACTGCTAAACATTAAAAGAAAACAGAATGACAAAAAATGTAGATGAATACACAAATGTGACTTAACTTGAAAAAGATGGATGTATACATCTGTGAAAATGTGAAGTTCATCTGAGCTGTTCTTTTAACATATCTAGCATGAAACAGAAAGCTTGCATTGTGGCTTATCATATAGTTTGCTATAAATGCTTGGGGGTGCTCATTTAAAAAAATTGTTGTTGTTAACAAAAAAAGGAAATGGGTGTTGAAAAGTCTTGTGTTATTTTATCTTTCCACTTGTTTACCTCTTCTCTGTTTGAGGATTTGACTCAACCTTTGTGTATTATCATGACACGTTGGGAAGAACATTTTGCCTAGATCTGAGCTGTGATGACGTCAGTGTATTAACCCTCATTGTGGTCCATAATCCGTCACTGGAAAGAGGTCATCAAAAACCATAAATGACCCTACTATCTCCTGCTGTCAATCTGTGTTATCAATAATCATTAAAAGAAGTTTGTAAAGCAAAGACACTTGTTTTCCATGGCGCTTGGAAACGGCTCTGGTGCAAATTGCATTCCTAATTAGGATTAAGGAAGAGGTCAGTCTGCTTGGACGAGAATGTAAGGCATTTGCAGTGAGCAAGCTGATGCCATCTGTGCTGAGAGCAGTGAGCGGCTAATTCTGGCAACAGGAGCAGCACAATTTACAGAATTCTACGGCAGCTTCGTAGAGAATACTGAATCCTATGCTGGGACAACACCAAAGCTCTGTGCTGAATGAGGCCCAGGATGTCTTACAGAAAAACAGACATTTATTTCTGTGGTGAAATACTATGGTGCCTCAGAGCATTTAAAATTTCTGTTGGGTTACTTTGACTGAAGTCCCTGTCAGGATCATCCTCAGGTGGATGGGCTGGAAAATGAACAATAAATTGATCTTATTAAGGGGGATAGTGTATGCTCCCAGCTGCCCATAATAAGAGATGTACTGCTCTGACTTACATACAAAAGCAACCAATTAGTAGGCTGTGCAGTATCTGGCTGTCATTGACAGCTGCTATAAATAGCAGGGGCTTCCTGAATAAGAACCTGTTCTCAGGCCTGCTTTTTTCTATTGGATCTCCAATAACAAATATACCAAAGCTGCAAATTTATTTAATAGTTTTTTTCATAATATTGTTTATTAGGGCTGTAACAATACACAATACAAAACCGAAATCTCGAACCCATTACACTCCTATATTAATATCTAAAGCAAAGTGAAAGAAAAATCTAAACTAACCAGAAGCATGGTCTTCCAAAAGCAGAGGGGCTATTGCCAATATCCAATTTAGCCAGTGCCCATATACAATATTTTTTATGTTCATAGCTGCTATATATATATACACACATTTTTTTTTCACATTTGTATCTGGATTTAACCCATTAACCTGAGTAAATTTGTCGAGAGACAGTGACGCAGTGTCTGCGGAGCAGGGTGTGAGGACGTTAACATCAGTCACTGGCCGTGCTGTTAGTCAAACCTACAACATTTGAACACAGGGACGTCTTCCTATAAACCATATTTTCTTTTCCCCTATCAATCAGTAAACTGTATGCAGTTATGCAGTCACAAAACAATTATCTCCATAAATACATTCAGTGGGTATAGAAAATAAAATGTTAATATCCAGTGATATGATTTCAACAGTTCAGAAAATAAACAAGAATTTGGTTCATCTCCTCTGACAGCAGTGCTTCTAAAGATTACAAGTCGATGAGAGACGTTGTTGTTCTCCTGAACCACAGTGAATGGGAAGATTAAAGTGAGGTTAAAGGTCCCATGACATAAAAATTTCACTTTGTGATATTTTTTAAACATTAATACGAGTTCCCCTAGCCTACTTATGTCCTGCAGTGGCTAGAAATTGCAAAAAGTATAAAGAGTGTTTTGGTCATCCTGCTCTGCCGGTCAAATTCGATCTGGAATTTGGCCCCACATGACGTCATTGGGGGAAAGGTTACCTCAGCATGTCCTGGGACCTTTAATGTGTCATGTGTTATTGTCCTCATGACATATAATGCATTAATAATAAGAAGAAATAATTCACAATTTGTTGCAGAATTGAATCACAGAACATGCTGTAACATATAATTTGAAGAATCATAATAATATATACCCAAAATGTGTGATAGTATCATATTATTACCTCTGTGGCTAGTCCTAAACCTAATAAATATTAGCACTTTTACTACTGTTCATCTTAAACAAAGGAAACCCCCACTGCCAGCATGTTGCTCTCTTCTGTTCGGTGTGTGTCATCATTTGTGTATATGCACTTGTACATTAGTAATGTGTCTGAGCATCTAAAATGGTCATGGTGGCTGTACAATCTGTTAGCATTATTGGCATTAGCTGGTGGCCTTTTGGTTAGGGCGTTTGACCTGTCTAAAAAGTCTAAAATATCACTTCAGTGCCAAGCATTTAGGAGTGAACCCGGCAGTCCTAGCATGAAACCAGCACTAGCGGCCCCCACCACTGGACCAGGCACTCAGACCCTAACTGACCCGTTTACCTGTGACCCACTGACTAGTTTCCAGCAAAATTATCTCTGTTGCTGTGTTTATTTTGTCGTATGCAGTATTGGAGAAATAGTGTGAACCAATCTATCCAGAGATTTATATAAGTGAAACATGCAAAATGCATAGTGCTGCATGTGCTTGTGTGTACATTGTCTTAAACTACACCTTATACTTTAACATTTTTCTATCGTTGTTCATGCTGAAGCATTTTTCCCCCTCAGCATATTAGGTCATATATTTGATTCTTGTAACCATTATTACACATGAACAGTGTTAAAAATTGCATTTTTTACAGCAAAAATGTGCGCAATTAATAATTAATTAATCAGAGAGCTTGTTATTAATTAGGTTTTCTTTCACTTGACACCCCTATAAATATCATTAGAAATGTTATGATTAATTGCACTACAGAGGTGAACAGGGCAAGATTATTTGTAGCAGATTTCCACTAAAAATCCACTTTCAACAACCCAGACATTTGAATCAACCCAGAGTTTCACTTTATTCAGTGCAGTCTGTAAAGCCATTAGTTTAGGTTTAACTTGTTTTCTGATACAACATTCCTTATAGTTCACAGAATAATATAGTTTTGTCTGTTTGTCTTGATTAAAATCTGGTATCGTTTGTATAGTTTCATTCATTCAGAGTACTCATCAAACACTGCACTTGATTAATTTCGTTTCCACACACTGTCACTGTTTAAAACTGTGTCACAAAACAAAGGTTCTGTATTCATGAGAGTGAATGTTACAACAATGTGATGCCAAACAAGGGGTCTATTTTTTGCTGGAAAATAGAGCAGTCTTATCAAGCCCGGGTCATTCCATCTCAGCTGCATGTGAAATGCAGGGGGATTCACTGTTCATTGGCCTTTGAAATTCCCTTTACTTTTACATATTTTAATGCACCATTTAAAAGATGCCTTTTTTTATTTTGGCATGGAATTAATTAACCTCTTAAACTGAAGACTTAAACGTTCCATTCTTTTTAAAGTGTCTGCAACTTGCTTACACTTTGAACTGTTATTGTAGTTATTGTTGTTATGGTAGTAATCAGTACAATAGGAATCAAACAAGCTCCTTCAATTTAGCACTGCAGTTATGAGGTCAGTGTGGCTGATACATACTGGAATTGAAGAAAATACTGCTGTGTAAACCACCTGCAGTCTTCAGGTAGACTATGTTTAATTTATTTAAGGGTTTGCAGTGAGACAGTCTGTGGCATAAACCATGTTGTCTAACCTGCAATGCCTTAATTAAGAGCTGGCTGCAGTTCAGGTGTGTAGAGAAAGTTTCGGGGTTGTATTTACAGAAAACATCTTTATTGCAGTTGACTTCCAGTGTTTGTTAGCAAAAGGAAAATAGGTGTACTATGACCCCACCAGGAGTTATGAGACGAAATGTGGGCACACAAAAAAGCACAGCGGACCGTTCAGGGGTTCAGGGGTTCACCTGAACATGAAGCTTTACAGCAAGTTCATTAGGGCGTAGTGAAAGTGAGGTGTGATTTGTGACTTGTTCGCTCTCTTTGCTGTTATGGCAAGCTCAAGTTGACTGGAGGACAAGTGGAACCAGCCCGCTGTGGACTCTAACACTGACACAAAGTGACATGTTCCCAGGCATTCTGTGACACCACTGCCCCCCCCTCTCATTGACTCTCATAGAGCATATTCTTTGACCTGGATGGATCAGAGGCCTCCTATCAAAGTCGTTCTCCTGATGCTTGCCATAGAGAAAACCTACTGCATTATTGCAGATGCAGACAGGATGAATGCAGCAAGATCTCCTCCAGGTTAACGTGAGCTGCATCAAAGAAATGCCAGATTTGGACACAATGCAAATGAACACATGACACACTTCAGCAACTGGATAACTCTTGTTTGATTCAGCGTGTGAAGTAATAAATGCCATTCATATGCAATTCATGCTACTCTCAGTATGGCCTTCTATTGTGTTTGTAGGCACTTGCACTTAAGTGGGATTGCCACCTTGTCCTCCACTCCCTCTTTGAAGTGAAGCTTAGTGACATTTGGTCAGCAGCTGAAGGAATGTCTGAGGTATTTTCTTTGTAGAGATTGCCTTATCTTTGTGAAGAGGGGCTATTTTTAGTCAGTCTAGAATTAGGGAGAACTACAGAGCCTCCTTGTCCTTTTCCAAACTGTGTTTTAAGGTTCTTGTTTGTGTAAATTATACAAAGACTAGAAGCCTTTATCTCTCTATTGTCTTTATTTTATTAGTGTGAAATTTTATGTCACCGTGGGAATGGTTTGATCAGTGGTGTTGCCGTTTTTCTCATCAGCTTTATAAAAATGTCAGCATATAAATGGGTTACTACCAGTGTTATGGCTGCGCCAAGACCAGAAAAAGTGTTTTATTCTCAGCTGTGCTTTCTTCATTCTCTCTCTTCTCCACCCAGGACAGTGTATTAAAGGGACAGTTCACTCAAAAATGAAAATTTGATGTTTATTTGCTTACCCCCAGGGCATCCAATATGTAGGT
>JBBMFX010000021.1:4773206-4785871 GCA_037832545.1 Rhabdalestes septentrionalis
CGCACACTGAGGAGAGACTTTAGCTGCCACGGTACGTGCCTTGTTTCATGGCACGTCTGCAACAACACATTTACCAAAGGTGACAATTTATCACAAACTCCTGTTTCCAGCGAGAAGCATTAACCTCTGTCGTAGACTCCTTTTTAGACTCTTTAAACCTACTTTTTGATCCCTTTTATCACTGAACAGAAGTGTTTATCTTTCTTTTCAATGACAGCTTATAGTTATTCCTCACAGCTTAACAAATTCCAAGGCTTCAGTAGAATTGGAAGCAATCAATTTCTTTTGTAAACATTTTGTTTTGAACTGTGTTGTTTATATAACTTTTGTTTTGTACCAGCTAAACATGTCAGTATATTTTTGATGGAATATATTTTGAAATGCCTATAGAAAAATAGGTTTATTTTTTACAATTTTGTAATTACTAACATTGGAGCCAGTACATTTTTAGACCAATTTGGTGATAGAATGAAAAACCTCTTTTACTGCTCTGTAGTCATCCCTAAAATTCCTGTAATGTAACAAGACACTTGACTTTTGATATGTAGTTATTTTATTTTGATTGAGTTTCTGTAGCATATCCAATCATGTAGTTTTCAGAGGTATTGGTCTTGTAATTACTTTACTGCTGGGATCTAAACAGTGCTAGTGAGAGGTTCCATGTTAGTGTTTGTAGATAGTGTTAGACACTACATTTCTCCAGCAGAAAGCTGGAAATCACTGTAAACAGCCAGTGCTGCGTATCTTTGATTTTAAGTGTCCTTCTATGCTTGTTGTTGATCTTGTACATAATGAATATACTGTCCAGGTTGGTCCAGGTTTTGTTTTTTCTTCTTCATATGAGGTGTTTTCTCAGTATTGCTTTTTAATAAAACAGGGTTTTTACGTTGGCTTACAAAAAGCTGTGCAGTTGGAATATAGATCCATTGTTACCTCTCCTGGTACTAAACAATGGTCAGTTAAGGTCAGATGTAAAACATCCAGATATAGGCAAATATGAGTCTTTTCCATGGTTAAATTGGACTTACTGTAATCCTGGTCATGGTAGAAAGAGGATCTGCCTTGTAGACTGCATTTGACCTGTTTCTTAAATACTGTTCGGCTAATTGTGTCAGCTAACTTTTATCTCTAGCAGCAGTTTATCTGCATTCCAGACAGTTCTTACAATTCAAACTGAAATTGAAACAACGTTTGTGTTTTCACAATTCGTACAGTTATAGTTGATGTAAAATGAACAGTGTTTATGATTTTTTTTACTGTGCTCCAGTTGATTAGTTTGGATTTTAAAAATTGATCATTCCTCTTAAGTGCCTTCCAATGTGATCCCATAATACTGAGGCTAAAATAGAGTAACTTCAAATTATTGTGTACTGTGAAATGTAATTGGACACGTTAAATCTAGATATGTTTTGGAATTAGTTTATTATACTTTCGATATAAAAATTCACTGAACAGCAGGTGTTTGAGAGGAATGATAGTATTATGTGTTCAGCAAACCATTACAGGCTTATTCTGATAGACAGTACATATCTGACTTTCTGTACTTTGTAAATAGATTTAATTTTTTTGTGCGTTAATTTGAAAATGACCTTTTGTCACCGAAATAGAAATAGAGATCTATTACATTTTAGTGCCTAATAAACAGAGTCAAGTAATGTTCCACAAAGCACGGGGCACTACTATTTTTTCACTTCACACAAAACTACTTGAAATGTACAGTGGGACAAACTGATTTGATAGTGGCATTTGAACATTTATACTACTAAATAGAATACTGTGTTACTGGATTGTTGAGATGGGAATGAGAAATAAGTGAGAATATTTTATGGAGTAGAGAGCTTAACCAAATACTGACTGCCAAAAGAGCATTATCACCAGTTTCAGCATTGTTCCACACACAGTCCTTGGTGGTAAAGTTCTGTAAAAGTCAAATTCACATATTCTCTCCTTTTTCATTTAGAGTAGCTTTTCATTCACTGAATTCACGTAATGCCGTGTTGCTCTGGGGTTGATATAAATCATGTGTGAATTCTTGAGCTGTAGACAAAATGTGTGATTAATAAAACTCACTTCTTAAGGTATGTCTTGATTGTTCTTTCACATTACATTAGACAAAATTTCAAAATAAGCCAGGTAGGGGCCAACATATTGGGGACAGTAATTTACCAGTACTCTCATACCTCTTCCAGTTTGCACTTATTTATAAGAATTTATAAACATTAGAGTAAATACAGATAATACAATTCTGATTTCATGTCAATTTATTTGATTCATTTCCAAACCACTCCTTTCAGCAGCCCAGTATGATTTGTAATTATCCAGTACCTGTTTGGGTTAATCAGTGTTTGCAAGATAAAACATCAGGGAGAATTTTTTTCCTCTTAATTAATCTTTTTTTTTTTTTTTCAAACCAGTGCTCAATAGCTCTGCCATTTTATTTATTTATTAATTATTATTTTTTTATGAAATTCTTGTTCATTTTCAGCCAAGGAACTGGTGACAGAGTCAAAGGCACAGAAGTCTTTGATGCATAGGGCAGGGAAAGTTAACTTGTCTGGTCTGTTCCCTGCTGAAAAAGGTTATGCCGCCTTTCTTAGAAAGCTGTCAGAACACACTGTGCATTGCAGATTGCTGTGTATGGTCACGGTGATAACCAGTGCTGACCCCTCTGTCTGGCCAAAAATGTCAGCAATGGACACATGAGAATCAGAACTGGACCATCAAGAAATGGAAGATGATGTTCTGGTATGTTGCTTACCAGGGAAAAATGTAATCCAGATGTTCTATGAGGATGTTACTTGAACAGGTAACACCCAAACATCGTAGTACATGGGAACATTATTATTCCTTTTTCAGGAATGTTTTGAGCAACATGACAAGTTCAGGGTGTGGACTTGGCCTCCGGATTCCACAAATCTCAATTCGACTGAACATCTGCAGGGCTTAAGCGGGGGTGGTTCTACATGTTAGGCAGGCGGTTGATGTGCTGACTTCCTTTTAGCTGCTAACAAATATTAACAGTGTTGCACCAGTCACTTGCTTGCACACACGAATATGACCATGATTCCATCACATGTTAGACTGAAACATTTGTGGAATGTGTAGAAGCTTCTGAGTCACTTCAGAGCATGATCGTTTTGATGGGAGCCTGCTGTGGACATGCCTCTCCATCAAATCTGACAAGCAAGATGTGAGAGATGAGAGAAAGGAGCAAGAGATTGAGAGCAACATTGTGCCAATAAGAAATCATCTGTTTACCAAAGCATTACTTTAACCCTCATGTACTAAAGATGACAGAGAAGTTCAACCCTTATGGCTAGAAGGGCATGACTCACTAACTGAATAGTGACAGCTGTCTGTTGCAGCCGTGCTTGTGGGCCTTTTCATCAGTGTCTTCAGGCCAGTGGCCGATCCCATCCTACAGCACTGAAGTGCCAGTCAGTCTTGAGGACACAACAAAGAGTTTAGTGGTGCATAGCGCCCTCTTGTGTTCATGTGCATGTAAATTGCCAGTTATCTTTAACATTTGTTGAGGCTACAGATCCACTGCCAGTCTGAATTTGCGTAAATTTCATTTAACAGAAGGGGGGACAATGCATATTAAAATTTCTCATGAGCAATTTTTGAGGGGGTACACAAATAATACAGTCAAATAGTGCTTATAATGTCCCCACAGTGAAAAACTTTGCTTCTATAATTATTATTGTAGCATGGAGACTGTGCCATTATGGTTATTTACAAAGGTTTTTTCAGGTTCAATGATAAAGCAGATTTTTCTTCAAAACTATTTATTGCATTGTTATGTTGTTTACAGTCAAGCCATCAACATACAATAAAATGTAAACATGACTTATTGTGCAAGATAAACAAACAGGGATGCCAACTCTCACGCAATGAGCGTGAGACACGCATCTGACAGTCTTCACACGCCACACCTCCGATTTCTCACGCTGAAAATCTATTTTTTCTATTTTTCCCATTGCGCACACTCCTCAACGGTAGGTGTGCCACTGAATATCGCAGCAATATTCGGCAAAAGAAGAAAGTACCGGGTAACCAGGTAACATTTTTTATCGCTAATATAGCAGATTCATTACATCCGCAACTAATGTATGAATGAGTCTGCATCAAGAGAATCGTTATATTTAAAGAGAATAAAATACCCTACTTACCGGAGTTCAACATTAACTGAACCGCAAACACACGTCTGACTCCTGTGTGTGGGTGAGATGAACCGGGCAAGTAAGCAGTGGGCCAAACCACCGTGAGGAAAGGGAGGGGGGAACTCAACTGTTTCTAAATGCATTTTTGGATTTGTTTTTATAACTAACACAAACGTTGTAGGTGTACATACATATATTTTGGGATTTATGCCCATGATGAGGTCAACTAAATAGTTGCATGTTCTGACATGAACTGGTCCTCAAAAACTGTGTTTCGGGTCGGTTTTGTATGTTGTATGAGGGTTGTATGTTCTTGTGTAGGCCAAAATACACTTCTTTGTGATCTTTCCTTGATATTCAACTAATTATTAGAAGGTAAGAAGGCTGCTGAGAGAGGTGTAAAAATATAAATGAATGCATATATATGTGGGGATGAGACCGGGGACGGTTGTCACACTTTTTACTTAAATTTCTGCCAAAACAGTATATAGTAAGACATTCATGCTTAATGTGTCAGGTAAAAATGTATAGACATTGCTCTGGTAGAATCTATATTCTTAAAAGTTATACGAATACAAACAGGCTCTCATATTTGACTGCTCATGCATTTTAAGTCCTATTTATGGAATTAACTTGTTGTAATGGAATTGATTTTTTCTAGAAATATATAGGTCGTCTTGTTCTCTATCAAGTCATTTGATTAAGGTGTTTAGTTCCGCTTGATGCTCATACGTACAGGTTAAAAAAAAACAGTCAAGAAGAGCCTGGCCTGTTTTTTCTGGTGGTGCGTGACTCATCTGGTGATCACGCGTCCCTCCAGCTGGTGGCGCTGGGTTCCCTTTGAGAGCTCTTACGTCCAGAAGCGCAGAACCAGAAGAAATCGTGAGAAAAACCCGTTCCGTGTCGCGTGAACACGATCGAGCCGTGGAACGTCTCCCCGGAGTCAGCAGTACCCACAGCGCTCAGAGCTGATCTGCAATTTATGGGATTCTCATTGCACAATTGGAACATGTCTGTCTTTGAAAGGAAACGCTCTTGCTCTTTCGGGTAAGAACCTCTGCATGCAGGCGAGGCAATAGGACAGATGTAGCAGGTATACAATTCTGGAGGATACCGTTATTTTGCCGGACGAGTTAATAATAGAGCCTCAGCTAACGCCTATCATTCAGAACTAGCTCATATTATCTCTGTATTGGGATCTCAAAAAGTCTCTGAAGGCTGTTAAATTCAATATGTGCAGAACGGACAACGTTGGTGGTTACTGAGTACATCTGGAACGCCTAGTTCCAGATGTCCCTTATAACCAGTCCTTTACTAAACGCTTTTACAAGGCATTGAAATATGTATTATTATTATTATTATTATTATTATTGTTATTATCGTAATTATTATTTGTGTTGTTAAAATATACAAAAACAACAATATCATAATGATAGTGATAGTAATAATAATAGTCTTTACAAAACAATGGCATTTCGTGCCACACAGATCTAATTATGAAATCTCTATTGTAAGTTATAACGTATAACGTATAGAAACTATATGTGAATTAGACACCAGTAGCCCAGTATTATTAATTTATGTATTTCATTTTTAATAATTAAATTTTTTAACATGTGCAGGAGGGGATGCGAAAGCCTCATGTTGTAGCTGTCTCTGTGTGGACACGACCGCCACCGTGGAAGAAAACAGCAGCTCATGGCAGCAGGCCTACACAAACTCGGGCTACAGCTCCTCCCCAGCATCACCCGAACACTTGTGCAAGGCCTGCGGAGGCCAGTTTGACACAGAGAGGAGGGTAAGACATTAATTGTGCCATTCTGTCCAAACTGCTGAAAAATATCTGTATAAAGGCAGAGGAAACACTGCATTGCAGATAGAATGGCCTTAGAGCACTTCTAGATATTGACTAAGGTTACCAATGCTTTTCTGACACTGTTTGTGAATGGTAGTATATGGCAATTGTAGTAACCTAGTTTTTTGTAATGGAAAAAACAACAAATACAAAAGTATCCTAAACCCCATTCTGTTAATTCATCTACTTTAAGGTGGACCCATAGTCATTCAGTTACGCAGGGGAATATAAAGTCCCGCAGTTGGGTTGTGGAATTGCATGTTCTAGAGTGATTAAACTCTTATGAATACGCTGTCAAACACATTTGGAATGATTTGGAGTGCAGTTGTAGATAAAATCATCCAACATCAGTACCTGCCATCACTAGCGTTTATGTAGCTGAATGCAATAATATACTCACAGCAATGTCCACATATCTGGTGTAAAGCCTTCCCAGAAGTGCAGAGGCTCTTACTGCTGCAAAGGAGAACAAACTCCCAGTTCATATCTTTGATTTCAGAGGAAACATTGAAAAAAAGAGGCGATGACATACTTTTAGATGTATGGTATATGAGCCAGACATCCATTAAAGGTGATTTAGCATCAAATTGCTCATGCTCAAGCAATTAGATTGTTTCTAAATCTATAAAACCTCATGGTGGTTGCTATGGAATGGTTGTTTTGCATTCATAAATGTTTCCGCTCAAGTTGGTACCTAGTAAAATCTATTAAATTAAAGAGAAAGCAGTTACTCCTTGAATGACACTTAAATACTGAACGACAGCATGGAACAGTTTATCCTAATAAAGAAGGAAGATGGTGAAATTGTATTTAATAGATATAGATATAGATATCCTGGAGGGGCCATTTTATATTTTGTGGCCTTAACAGCCAATAGGACTTATTAATATTGTTGTAATACATGGTGTCATAAGTTTTTTTCTTTTATTAATGAAGTGACAATGCATGAACTCCTTAAAAACTTAAAAATAACTTTGACCACACACTGGCCACATAGGTTTGAAAACCATGTTGGCTTTTTAAGATGAAAAACACACAAATAAAATGTGTCAGCAGTCTCTTATATAGCAGGGGTTTGTCAGCATCTTTGCAGGTTGACATCAACCACTGACACACTCTCTCCCTCACAGAATGTTTGTGTGGACTGCAGGAAGCAGTTCTGTGGCCGATGCTGGGTGCAGCCAGAGCTCAGGCTGTGTCACACATGCCAGTGTTTTCACATCACACGGTTTGAGCGGAGCAAGCTGATGCGACTGAAGGTGAAAGACCTGCGTGATTATCTGCATCTGCATGAGATCCCCACGCAGATGTGCCGTGAAAAGGAGGAGCTGGTGGAGCTGGTGCTAGGTCAGCATACCCCTAGCAGCAGCAGCAGCAGCAACTTTGTCTCCCACCCAGCAGCACCAGACCAACCACAACCTCCCACACCTCTCCCTCAAAGTGCTGAGGAGTCGGAGCAGCTGACGGAAGAAGAGGAGGGTGAAGACGAGGAGGAAGAGGAAGAGGAGGATGATGATGAGGAGGTAGACTGTTCATATATTTAAACCCTGTAGCTATACATCATTTAAAAATACTAGTTGTAGGTGAATACAACCTACTTATTTTTACTTAAATAACATGCCATCTATAAAGATTTGAGTCTTATTGTTTTGTTTCGGGTATGACCCAGTCCACAGACAGTGAGGAGACGCTGGTACACAGCCGGAGGGCCTCTCTGTCTGATCTGAGCAGCGTGCAGGACATCGATGGCCTCAGCGTACGCCAGCTGAAGGAAATCCTGGCACGAAACTTTGTGAACTATAAGGGCTGCTGTGAGAAGTGGGAGCTGATGGAGAGGGTCACTCGGCTCTTTAATGATCAGAAAGACCTTCACAACCTGGGTGAGAAATAAAAACTACATTTCGCTAGTCTATTCATTATACCCAAGGCAAACCAGCAGTTTTATTCCTGTTTGTTCTGTAGACTTCTTATGGCAATTCAAAAATACCGGTTTGCTTCTTCTTATACAAATGGCTAGTTAATATTATTATACAAAAAACAAACAAACCAAAAAATATTATACAAAAAACATTGGCTAGTTTATATTAGTACTCTAATTTTTCACTAATTTATTTACAGTTTCAAATGCTAAAAAGGAAACGGGTACAGGTATGTATGGTTATCTGTTGTTACCTGTTTCATTTAATGACCTGTTAAATTTTGGACATATTCATTCTCATGAAAGAATCAGCTGTCTTAGCTGTATCATTCTATACACAGTTACTTTTTTACTGGTTACTAATTACAATGCCAGTTACATTCAAATAAATTTTAGACTTATTTGACATTAAATTAATATTTAGTGTAAGTTTGGA
The DNA here is from genome assembly GCA_037832545.1 of Rhabdalestes septentrionalis. Classification (NCBI taxonomy): domain Eukaryota; kingdom Metazoa; phylum Chordata; class Actinopteri; order Characiformes; family Alestidae; genus Rhabdalestes; species Rhabdalestes septentrionalis. The sequence continues at coordinate 4,781,579 of JBBMFX010000021.1, forward strand.
ATCAATATTTTTAGTAAGTTTGGAATTTTTTTTGAAAATATTGATTCCAAAATTTCACATCATAGTGTGTGTATTGCTGAAGTGTATGCCATTTGTAAACTAATTCAATGATCTCATTCTGTTTCTGCAGCAGAACCAGCTGAGCCCAGTGAGCAAGAGGAAAACCTGTGTAAGATCTGCATGGACTCGCCTATTGACTGTGTGCTGCTGGAGTGTGGCCACATGGTCACCTGTAGCAAGTGCGGCAAGCGCATGAGTGAGTGCCCCATCTGCAGACAGTATGTGGTGCGTGCAGTGCATGTCTTCAGATCCTGATGAAGAGCCAAGAAGAGCTTGCAGACCATAAACAGTCTGCATACATCCCTGTGTGCAATCACAGAGAACTAGGAGGGTTCAGTCTCTGGGGTGATTGCATTGCTGCAGGGAGCTTTTTTTTGTGGATGTTTATGTGGGCCTGTTAAAGCCAGAGAGAAGTTCCTCTTACAATTACAGCAGCTTTCGAGGACCAGGGTGTGTCATCGTCAATCATGTTGAGTAACATAGTGTTTATTGGCTCATCGATGTCAACTTTGTGGTGGCTCGTGGTAGGTGGACATTTGCAGGGTAAGGTTGTTGAGGTCATGTTTCAGTTTCATAATTGCATATGCATAACTTCTGTAATACTGGGTTTGATACACAGTGTTTCACCAGTCAATAAGCAGCTTGGTGTCTATGCGATGGTCTGACTACAGTGATGCAAGCAGAGCTTGCAATAGCAGATTGAATGCTAGTCTGTAATCTTCATGTGCATTCCTGAGATCAGGTGCTACTTTCAGGCTTCTGTGCATTCCCAAGACCAATCAAATGGGCCTTATCTCTTCTGCCCTGTATTTTTTCCTTCCCAACTTCCTCTGGCATATTCGTAAAAAGAGTTAACATGGTGCTTAGATGGGGCCATAAAAAGAAATATTAGGTGTCTTCTTCACTGTCCCATGGCTTCCTCTGCATCATTGACAGTTCTGCTAAGCTGATGGGTTCTGAACAATTACATGGTCTTCCTGTAAATTTGCTCAGCTGTAACACTAGCCTTGCCTGTGTTAGCTACAAGGTGCTCTTATTACTGCCCTTATTACGCATCCACCTAGTGTTGGAGTGGAGTGGAGTGCATTTTAACTCACTCTGTGGGCAACTTGGACACATTAAGCCAATGCAACGTATTCTAGGACTTACCTAGAGTAAAATGTGTTCATAGATACAACTGTAAATATTCTCTTCTGGGTGCATTACAAACAAATGTTTGATTTTTTTTCATAGATGACTCATCACTGTCCTCAGTGATGAGTCATTTGTGAAAAAAAATCAATAATTTGTTTGTTATTAGTAATGTTTTTTTCTAGATCATGAATGTACAAAATGGATGCTTTAGTTTTAGAATGCTCCACACCCTGGGCCATATGATGCTTGTCTCCAAGCCACAGCCAGAAACTAATGTATGTTTCTAACAGCATATCTTGTTCCACTATAAGATTTAGAGACATATCCTCCACATGTGGCCATCCTTAATGGAGCTTTGATTTTCCTTGGATTACAGGGGAGGTGCACGGTCATTCTCTGTACATGCTATAGCATTTTATTTGGCAAGTATTTAAATGTATTTTGTTTTTATTAAATTACTTGAGTAACCTAGCCTGTTTTAATGTCACAATGTGCATTGTTAGAGAAGTGTAAGATATTCATTTGCATATAAAATGTTTCTGATTGGCAGTTTGTTAATGGTCAATGAGTAAATGTGAGATTACATGGCAAGGTTAATTCTGGTCATTATCTATGATAGTGAAATGAAATATTGATTAAATTAAAGTTTGTGCAAGGTAAAAGCCACTTAGTTATTTTTGCAAAAATGACATAGATGCCCTAAAAATTGTGTATGTGCCAAGCTGAGTTGTTCAGTCTAAGTCTTCAGTAGTTTGTGTTGCTGTCTGAAGACATAAACATATTGTGAATTTGAAAATAAGCCTAATTAAACCGAGTGAAATAACATAACAGCTGATCATGCAAGAAAACTGTGTTAGAATATGTAAAAAATGACAAACGTTTGAAGTTGTATTTGGGCTAAACTGTATTAAGAATCTTAGAAAACATTATATCTATGTGGAGTGATGACAAATCCTTAGACATGAAAAAACAATCTGTATTTGCAAAGCATTATATTAGTTGTGTATCCTGACTAAGATGCCTATCCCATATGATTATATAAGCATATAATGTAAACCGTATGTAAGAGATCTGCATGCATTTGCTGAAAAAGGACTTGTGGTATAATGAAAAGCTCACAGAACAGCTCTTCTGGATATGTTTATGTTAAATTCTTATTCTAGTTATACATTTGTCTTTATGTGTTTTTGTCAAAAATACTGTGAAATTGTTCATGATCTTAACAGCAATCTCAAATCGACTGACCCTGTTTCAGTTGGTTGGGAATGGATGTGTTGGTACACATTTATCATATAACTTGCATGTGAATTTGACAGCTTTATCTGGAAATAACAGCAGTGCTAAATGTTGAACTTATTCTACAAAGGCTACAAAGCTTCTGGGGTTTATAATTATGAAATATATATATATATATTTTTAAGATTTTGTTACAAAAGACAACTGTTGTTCTTGTGCAAATATTTGGTTAGACAGTTTTGTATCAATAAACTAATCTATATCACTGAATATGTGAATTTGCTGCATGTGGTTCATATTTACAGCTTGTTTAGACCAGCAGGGGGAGGCAGATACACATAGACAAACATTAGACTGCACAAACCTGTCAACTTTCTTCTGTAACATTTATCCTCATGATGTGGGACAGGTCGTGTATTGGCTACATTTCTTTATATATTTATTTTTTTCTTTAAATTTTTTTGTGTATAATACGAACCTTTTCCAATCACTGACTGTTGTCCACTAGTACGGTTTCTGGTCTCCATAGCAACGGGAACACAGGCGCTGAGAAGGGCTCTGAGATTTGCTATGTGGGAAATTAGCTTTATTGCTACTCCAACGGCAATGTGCAATTGTCGCCTTCCAGAGAGTAAATAGCTGCCCGGTGAGTTTGCAGATTTGTGTATAGTTTGGGGTGACAGCTTTTTGTGATGGTAATGACTCCGAACGTCCATCCTAACCAGCTGTTTTGAGATCGACGCCGTTCATTCAGCCGGTGATGTTCGTTAAGCTTGTCAGCCTCGCCTCCCTCGGATTCCTAACTTAAAATTAGGTGATTTTATCCTTAAACAAAGTTACCTGTTAAGCGTGTTAGAAGTCCGATAGGAACTGTACTGAGTGTTAGCCAAACGGCAGAAAGAGAGCAAAGTAAAGCATACCGTCGCGCTAGCTTTAATAATATACTGCTTTGAGAAGCAAGCACTTTCTTTGTCTAGGTAGCGTGTCAAATACATAAGGCTCAGACACAAAGCAAACATTTAATTGTATTAATGTGTGCTTACTGTTTTGAAGGCCGGCGAGATGCTTCGCTCCTCGTCTGTGGAGAAATCCGTAAGTAACTTTTTTAGATTCATAAACTCGTGACTGTTTCTAACAAACACTTCTTTTGTCTCTTTTTGTGATAACAGGGATTTGTAAACTGTGTGGATTAGTTTACAATTGTTTAATAATTAAAATACACATAGCAAAACTATACGTAGTTACATATACAGTGGCTCTTGAAATCAGTTCTGAGGACTCCACTCCACTCTCAGGGCATGTTGGTTAGTTTATGAGTTTTAGTGATATGTCGTTCGCGTACTAGCCGCCTCAATGAGCCGATTCTTTGTATCGAACGAGAAGCGCCTCCCAGCGAGTGAGAGCTCCTCACTTTATTTAATTTCGGTGTTCCGCTCTCACTCTCACTGGCGATGGTATTGGGGGGCTCAGGGGCTACCGGGGGTGTGGTGAGGCTCCAGTGGGTGGTAGCTGATCTGAGTACAGTGCTGGCTGGTCTCTCCGGCAGTGAGTGAGACTCTAGAAGTGTTGAGCAGCAGGTCTGAGTTAAGTGTGTCAGGCGGTGGGTGGGGGCTGTCAATTGTGGCGACATTAGTCCGGCCGGAGAGAGTTTTCTCAAAAACAGGGCAGATACTAACCGAGAGGAAAAACTGCATCAGCCAATCCAAGCTGAGGCATTTACATTTTCTGAATGTTAACTTGCACTGAGGACATACTTTTTGTGTACCGAGTTTGGTTGTGATTCTGTTCTATTTGTTTACAGTGTTGTTCTGTGGATTTGTGGATTTGTTTGCAGTTAAAAGTTTGATTAAAATATTAAACAAA
>JBBMFX010000021.1:4810421-4823565 GCA_037832545.1 Rhabdalestes septentrionalis
TCTTACTCGATCTCTCTCTCTCTGTCTGTCTCTCTCTCTCTTTCTCTCTTTCTTTCTTTCTCTTGCGTGCTCTCTCTCTCTTTCTTTCTCTTGCTCTCTCTCTCTCTCTTTTCTCTCTCTTTTCTCTCTCTTTCTCTCTCTCTCTCTCTTTCTCTCTCTCTCCTTTCTCTCTCTCTCTCTCTCTCTCTCTCTCTCTCTCTGTCTCTCTCTCTCTCTCTCTTCTCTCTCTCTCTCTCTCTCTCTCCCTCCCTCCCTCCCTCCCTCTCCATCCCTCTCCATTTTTCCATCACTTATTTGCGCACGCATACCCCGGGGGTGCTGTGGGTCAGGTGATGCCTGTGGCTCAGACAGCAGTGCTGTGTCTGATTAATGGCTGTGGGCTGGGTGTTTACTGCATGGCTACACTGTGTGAATGCAGGAGAGGCTGGTGCCGCTGTAAATTTGATGGGCTCTCTCGCTCTTTCTCTCTCACACACTCTCCTTCTCCAGTCGTGCTGTATTCCAGAGCAGCTGCTGCCTTTTTATGACTGGGCCTTAAGCCAGGGGGCTCTGCTCATTTGTGTGTGCTACCTGTCCTCCCTGCATGCTCGACTGCCCTCACACGTTCCACCTGGCTTCTCTTCACAAACCCCCACCTCTGCAGCCTCTCCCCGGCTACTTTATTCCTCTGTCCACTCACATTACGCACGTCCTCAGCTATATTGTTCCTAGCTCTGGTGCATCCTCTGATGCATGAACAGCACTTTTGATTCCTCTTGTTATGATCGGAGCCTTGCCGGAGCTCTCTTGTGCAAATTGATATTTATCCACATGTGTGTGCGCTTTAAGGAATCAGCAAGTGATTTATGGGTGTGAGTGGAAGTCAACAGACTTCAAACGGCTAATGATGTGTGCTCATAACAAATCTGATTGTTAAATAGACTGGATGACATTTAATGCCCTTTCACTCAAAATTTCTCTTGGCGACAATGAGGCTTTTAAAGTACTGGCTGTCCAGGATGCACATAAGTGCACTCGGGTAGTTTACACAGCTTTATACAGTCCAAATTTGTCTAGAAACAACATGAATTGAGCTACACTGTACTGATACTTCATTGAGGTATCAGTGATGTGATGGCGGAACAATTTAGATAACACGTTTAAATAATTCAGTAGCGGGCCTAGTTGGGTTCGTTTAGTAGGATTTTCCGAGCAGCAATACACGAGTGTGCTCATGCATACACATCCCTTATCATACGTAAGCCTGGCAAGCTCTTTAAAGATGTCCAGAGGGAATCCTGCCCAGAGATCCTGTCGGAGAGCATCCTGCTCTCATACTCCTACTATGCTGGTCAGCCGCTGGAGAAGTGACTTTGTTCTAAATTAATTTAAAGTCTTAAAAGTAATGGACACTGTTCATCAGTGTCCCTTCAAAAAATTTACAGCTCTGCATGAACTGTGATATCAATGGTATTTTCCTTACAAATAAGAAGGCAGTGCCTGAAATTAAGTTAAGGAAGCTGTTTCCAAAGGCTATAACACTTCACTCATTTATTCAGAAGGCATAACATGACTGTATTATAGATTTTTTTTCCCTTTCTGTAAACAAGCCAGTTGCTGTGATGGTAAAGGCATGAAGAAAATGCCTTTACTGTGGCCTAGATGGAACAACTGGGAAAAACTTCATTCATCATTGACCCATCGAGTTGACCCACTAGTGATTTTTCAAGTCTTTCCCTGTACGTGTAAAAATAGGACCTTGGTCTTATATGACTGCATAAGGGCATTTTTTGCCAGTGGCTGGACTTTGTTGCTAAGTTGCAATTTCAGTTATATTACCAGGATTCCCACAGGTAAGGGAAGTTCTGGAATATCAGGGAATTTCAGTAAAATTACGGAAATTAGGGAATTGTCATGAAATTTAGTAAATGGCATATAGTGCAGTAGCCAAAACCATTTTGGGTATTTACGCATCTTTGCTCCAAGTTAGTGTTTGTTTGTAGATTTTTTTGGTCGAAACCTCTCCTGCTCTAAAAATGTGCAACGTTCTAGAATGCAAAATCTTTGCAAAGTCAGAATGGCTCATGTTACCGTGGCCATGTCTAGATTGACCCAAAAAGAAAGTACTGTGCTATGCATAGGTTTTTATGTACTATGCTATGCATGATTGTGAAGTTTTAAGTAATTTAATTGATTTATAGGGTTTTAATTGGATTTTAACACCTGTTGTCCTCGGGGACAAAAATGACCCCTCAGTACAAAGTGGTGCAATAGGTTAAACTCCAGACTCCTTTCCAAAACATCTTTGATCTTGGATTTTTGAACTTGAATGTCTGACAGAGGACCTTTGATGTATGGGGTCAAGCAATGGTTGACACCACACACACACACACACACACACACAAACGATCACCTATGACAGTTTCTTCATGTCGTATGACCTTGGCCTGCAACTACTGAGAAGAAAGCTGTACATGGTGGGAGCAGTACGGCGGAATAAGTCCGAACTCCTCCCTGCACTGGTATCAAAAATGAACAGGGCTCGGTTCTCATCAAAGTTTGCCTTCACCGAGACCCAGTTAAACTAAGGTGTAACACTGAATTGATTGACAATTTATACTTTATACTTTAAAAAACACTCAACTGAAGTGGGGTCATTTTTGACCCCTGAGGACCACAGCTGTATGGAAATCGGGAGGACAGGATGAGGGTAAAACAAGCATGTAGATGATGTCAGTTGAGCTGTTTATATTCAATAAAAATGACAGAAAGAGTGACTTGGAGTGGGAAGACTGAATAACTTTTCATTTTAGCAGAGATTAGTTGCTAACAATTCTGTTGGCTTTTTTACCGTTTGCATTCTGCTTCTTTTTTTTATCAGGGGTCATGAGGTCACTGAACGAAAGCGGTCCCGCTGCAGCAGCAGTCACGATGACAGTGACCGAGAATGGGAGACAGGGAGAAAGAAGCCCAGGCAGCACTCTTCAGGAATGGAGCCTCTGGACACTGGCCTGTCTCTGGCTGAGGATGAAGAGCTGGTGCTGCGTTTGCTGGGAAGCCGGAGCTAGTTTCACAAACTCCTGTGACCACGGCCTGGCTTGGCCATCGTTCTCACAACTCTTTGATCAAGGATTTGAAGTTGTGTTGTAATATTCTGTTGCATGTATTCGTAATGTCATTTCCTTCTATGTCAAATGAAACTATAAATTGGACATTAAACACTTAGTTTGCGACATCTAATTGCTTTTTGCTGGTATTTGTCCCCTCTGTGTTTGAATGTCTCTATCTCTGATGAAGTCAGGAATTCATATGGCCCCTCCCAGGTGATTTCAGAGTGTCTGCTTTTGCAGCAAGATGCAAAATTTCCTACTTCGTCAATACCAGTCTTTATAGAAAGATGCATTCAGCTTGTGAACTCCTGCCATACTTTTTAGTTTGGCTTGAATGTGCATCCAGGCACAATATCTTTCCATGCAGCATACATGCAGTTTCTTTACTCATTTCCCTTCTGAGGCTGAAGTAAAAGGGATTGGCTCTGGGCTCGGTTTTCTTGTTAAAGCACAAGGGCCATGTGCTAAAGTATTTAATTATCTGCATTCAGCCAGCTCATCTCAAGAGAGGGCTTGCTTTGGCTCCACATGAGATGAGCCGACTCTCTGCTGTGGCTTAGTAAGCATGTGACTTCTTAGTGATGGCCACAGAATTGTTGCCTTGAAGGATTTTAAATACCAGTTTAGTACTTTTGATCCCAGTGGCTCTCAATCATATTGTTGCTTTTCTTTTGCATCACTCTGAGGCTGAGGTGCTAAATTTATCTCCAGTTGGACTATTAATGTCTGCAAATTAATTGAAAAACAATTTAATCTGCATATTGAAGTTAGAATGTGGGAGATGGATGATGCATGTTTATTCTTGGAGCTGTTGATGGGCCTGGCAAACATTGATGAATTGTGTTGGTGTACAAGGGGGCTGGGGTGACTCTCTTTGTGTTTGGCTTTGTGGGTGCAAAGTCATTCATCACAGATGTGAGTTTATTTGGAGCCTCTGCTGTCTGCCTTTGAGAGCCATTTCCCTCAACACTGCACTAATAACTGTAGCAGCACAGAAGGACATGGAAGGGTTCGTTTCTGCTCCTGACACATTCTGAATAACAAGCATACTGGGAGGACACAATCATTAGAGCTAAATCACATCCTCTCTTTCATTGACAGAATGGGAGATACGATTTGCCAGCCTCCCTTTTAGCAGTGTGAGGTTTATTTTGTTTTGTGTTTTTATTAGTAATAAGCATTCTAAGATTTATTTTCAGGAAGCAGTAATAAAGCTGGAATTTATGCACACATTTATTGATTAGTGTAAACCACACAGGATTTGTGCCTTAGCACGAGACATTTGATTTATGCACGAGTTCATTGACATGGATAATTACTTGCCTTAGGTCCACAACAGTCTCCCCTGAGAGAGGAGATGAGCCGAGTCGTCACAGTACAGTGGTTCTACAGGGGTATATTACATTCGGATCCCCTTTTTCAATGACTTGGTGGCATGCTATGATAATAGCTCCCAAAACTATGTACTTCATGAAGCTTGTGAAGTGGCCTGTGTTAGACTCCTGAGATTTGTGTATAAAAAAAAATAGAGCTGTTATCATGAATTAATTTAATTGAAATGAGTGTTTTCTCACAGATATTTAGTTAGCAGCCTTACAAAATGTGTATGAGGTTTGCCTCCACAATAGTGTCATCACAGAAGTGAAGGGGTTCATTTATGTTTTGCCTTGGTGCAACCCCCCCACACACACACACACAAAAACAATGAATGGTGTGCTGCGCTTGTGAATGGATACCCATTTAAATGCTTAAATGACTGTCATTTATTTTCTTGTGCCTGTATGCTTCCAAACCATTACAGTACATTTACATATATATATATAACTTCTTTTATTTAGAGAGAGAGATATCCAGTGTCCTTCATGAGTTTGAGCCCTCCACTCAAGCTGTTAAGCCTGGACAGCGACACCAGCGCCTCCTCACCCCCTCGTATAAGGTCTGATTCCCCTCTGGTTTGATTGCACAGAGCTCTCAGTCTCATCCAGCAGCTCGGTGCACTCTGCAATCCTTCATCGTGACTGTGTAACTAGTTTGAAACGGGCAGCTGAAGACCGATCAAGAGGTGCCGGTTTACCGGTTTAGTGTGTCTTTGCGGTTACTGGTCTCACTACCTGCTGTACCAGAGGCTTTCAGAGGAGCTTTACGTCAGCGATCCTGTGTGGAGAGGTTCTCAGACCACCGTGGGCGCGCGCTGCTGGGACCAGAGGCTGTGATAAGGTAAGCTCCCCCTAAAAACTGAGTGAGACCACTGAAATCGTGGAAGAGTTTCTGCTGCAGGTGTTATTTATTCGTTTGAGCTGAATGGAGCGAGAGTTTGCTGCATTCTTCTCACTTGCACTCGCCGCGCTGATTGTTCTTTCGTGTTTTTGGTTAGTTTCTAAGGCTGTCCTGAGGGGTCCTCTGCTTAAAACGTCACCACTGGGGGCTTTCCTACAGGAGCAAGCTTCGTCCTGGGGCTGACACCGCACACAAAGAGTTGTTTTTTTATGCCCTTCAGCCCTCTAGCCATGAGCTCCTGGGAAGCGGAGAGCGGGGCTTTCAGCGGGGGACTCGACAGCAACGCCACACGCGCCGAGAAAGTTAAGCACCTCTTGCCGCCTTTCTCCTCCACTTCTGCGCTCAGCCTACTCGGCGTCGTGATCCTGGCCATCGTGGCGCTGTCTCTGACCACACACCACTGCCACAAAGGCAAGATGAAGAGGAGGAAGATCGAAAAGGCGCAGGAGGAGTACGAGAGGGACCACTGCAGCCCCGTCCCTGCCAGACCCAAGCCGGATCTGGGGCGTTGCACTATCGTGCGTCCCGCATCCAATGATGCCGGGCACGGGCCAGGTTACCCGGGCAAGCAGAGCACTCATAATCCGCCCACACAGACCGTGGACACGAAGGGCACGGCGAAAGAGGTCCTGGAGACCGTTGCCGTGTCATGATACTCTGGAGACGCACAACTACATGGGACTTATACATATACAGAATTGCACCAATGAACACTAACAGCAAAGCCATCCCGTATTAGCATCAGCATCTCTGGAAATACATCGTTGACGAACAGCAGCCCACCTCCCACTGTTGCCTATAAAAAAGACAATTCCCTTTTCTGTACATCCAGGCCCTCCTGCACTGTCCGTGATGTATGGTGAAGAAACTGGACAGGACAGCTATGGGACAACAGGAGTGTTTCCATTAACCTAGACGCGTAGCGCTGTCCAGCGTGCTGATCATGAACTCCCTCTGATGTTGAGACTGTACCTAACATTAAATATAATATCTGCTAATTATATCTAACTCCTGACTGCATTGAAATGCAGCTCAGATAACATATACACTTTTCTTTTTGCCTGCATACTTTAAAGATCCATATCTTAAACGGCTGCCAAGTGAGTGTTAAAATTATACAGTTTTATTTACTTTTTTTTTTTTGTTAAATTATGCAGTTTTGTCACTTTAGTCAGACCACCACTGCAGTAACGTCGAACTCCATGGTCGTACATAACACTAGTTAAGGCTCTGTCAGCTTTAGAGGTGAGATTTTGAGTTATTGTCAATTATCAGTGTCAAATTATTAGACTATGTACTGTTGATTGTTCTATTATAGGATCTTTCAGAGTTCCCTGACCTGAACTGTGTTTATTTATTTATTTATTTATTTATTTATTTATTTATTGCAATCTTTTAAAAATATGTGGTCATATTTTTGTTTTATCCAATAGTTTTCCTTATTTCACAGATGCCACCCCTCACAGATGACAGAGCACTCTTATGGTCTCTGCTCTTTTCTCTGATACAGCCCATTTAAAAATGTAAATTTTCAGTGGTGATTATATTATTTAAGGGAAAAACACAAGAGTCTGAGATTTTTATACTGTCCAAACCCAGTAAGGACATCTGTCAAAAGACCAAAAGTGGCACGGCGGGTGTTCTCAGTCTCAAGAGAGATTCCCACTGCATCTGTCTACCTGATACAATTTGCAACAAAATAAATCACTCCCTGTCTGTATATTTGTTCAACAGTCTATTAATTGATATATTGTGAATGATTTCAATCGGCTATGTTGCATAAATCTACTAATAAAGTTTAAAATTTTGAGTTTTCTCTCTTTTATAACTACTAATAGTGTTGCTCTTTTCCCCATGAGATGTTTCTAACTGCATTCAGAGAGACAAGAAAGTGTAGCTCTGAGAAAAGCTTTTTAATTTCCCCTTATACCAATACCCCAGAGATTTGACCAGCACTAGTCATGTTTTATAGCATGGGACAAGAAGCTAACAGGAAATCCCCTGGTGCTCTAAATGTATCAACTCTTCAGAGTTCTTTGAAAGGTGAGAACTGATTCTGAGAAGCAGTTGGTAAGCGAGTGCAGTGCATGGAACTACCTCAAAAAGGGTTTGCAATTTGAGAGCTTTGGCTGTTAGATTACAAGACAACTGATAGCTTGTGCAGTTCTATATTACCAGTGGATCCCTTTTCTGTTACAACGTGTCGCATACCATTCAGCACTGCTGAGTCTACTGTTCTCAGTCCCTTGAGGCTTGAAGAATTTTGGTAAGAGAGTATTCACCTGCCGCTCACTGTCAAGTTAAAATTTGATTTATGAGTGCAGGCATATTTTCCTTGATGAAAACTCGAGTTTTTATCAAGCATCAAATATCCACAGCCAATATGTCAAGAGCCAATAAACCAAAAAGTTTTAGCCTCTTGACTAGATTAATAGAGGGCTTTTAACTGTCAATCACATACCCAGAGGCTCCAGGATCCTGTTTTCCAAAATGTCCTCAGTGCTGAAAGATGTGGAACCAATCTGAGCATGTTTGGGGCAGATCAGTGCCTGCAGGGGGGACGCTAGTCTGCCAGTCAAGTGGCAGCTCCTCCAGCAAATCTGAATCAGCCACTCTGATTAACCCCTACAATTCCTGGTTTATTTAAAGCCCACTGAGGTGTTAAGACAACCTGACAAGACAACCAGGAGTCCTCTGCAAAAGACCTGGGCCCCAGCTCTAAGAATCAACATGGCTGATACTAGCATGCGAATCAGTGGTGGAGCTGTCAGATTTGGGGCCACCTATGGAGGCAACCGTCTGTTTTCTGGGGCCAGGGGCGCTGGAGGCTCTGGCACAGCCTTGTCCCGCTCACTGGGCTTGGCAAGGGGAGCCGGAGCTGGCCTTGGCCTGGGTGCAGGGTTTGGCATGGGTGTAGGAATAGGTGGAGGACTGGGGCTTAGTGCTGGTGCAGCTGGAGCAGGTCTTGGTCTGGGTGGTAGTTTGAGTCTATCTGCCGCTGGAGGTTCCAGAGCAGCTGGTTTTAGAGCAGGTGTGGCCCCACTGAGAGCTCGCCTAGGGGGCCGTGTCTTCAAGATCGGAGGCTATGGCTTCAACCCATCTTTCCTAAGCTCCACCACCGCAGCGGATGCGGGCATCAGTCCAGTGCCCAGCATCGATCCCTCGCTGCCATCACTGGACACTGTGCAGGTCACGCGTTTGAGGGAGAAAGAAGAGCTCCAAGCCCTTAATGATAAATTTGCCTCCTTCATTGATAAGGTAAATTATAAACTATTCTTTAAGCAAATATTTTGCATCTTGATCATTGGTTTGCAATATGTATGTCCTTCAGGACTGGAACTCACCATTTTGTCATCAAACAAAAATACAAAATTAGCTTGTGCTTTGATTGAGCATTGATTGTTGGTTTCCATGTGAAATTCCTCCTGAGCTCTAACCCAGAGGTTCTGTGTATCTGATGTTATCTAGGCTCGCTCCCTGGAGCAGCATAATGCTGTTCTGAAAGCCAAGATCTCCATGTTCACCAACCCTGAGCAGGGTGGCCCCGCCAGCACCTCAATCCTACTCACATCAGCTATTGGAAGCTACAAATCCCAGATTGACAATCTCACTGCCACCAAAGAGGCCATCATTGCTGAGATTGAGCACTACAAAAGCATAATTGATGATGTACAAGCCAGGTCAGATTTGCTTTTTTTTAACTTGAAGATAAAGAATTAATTAAACTACACAATAATGGGATAATTACATAATTATGGGATAATTACATAATTATGGGATAATTAAGGTGTGAATACAAACTATATATTCTATATGGTAAATATTTTAAGTGCATCCAATCCATCAGTTGGTCCTCTTGTTTCCTTTAAGGTATGAAGAGGAGACAGCTCAGACAAAATCTCTAGAGATAGACTGGACCACGTTAAAGGAGGTAAGAGGATCTCCTTGAAATATAGATCGCAGATGTGAATAGACTGTTTGATCAACATGTTATGCTTATGTAACATATGATTTTATGATGGTTTTCTACAGGAGGTGGACAACTTGTACCTTAACATATTTGAGCTTCAAACCAGCATTAGTGGCCTAGAAGACCAGATTGCCCTTTCCAAGCAGGTTTATGATGCTGTAAGTTCTAAATGTTCCGCAATGGCACAGGATTTCATTGTAAATGGCTTGGTTTTAGACACAGCATAAAACGTTGTAGATTGCATTAGCCCTAAAGAGTGTGCATGCTTTCTTTTCAGAAAGTGAAGGAGGTCAGGAACATAGTGACTGGCAGTGTGAAGTCAGCTGTCTCCATCTCAGTAGATAACACAGCCCAAGCCCAGGACCTGACATCTGCCCTGGCTGACGTGAAAAATCACTATGAGGCTCTTGCTCAACGAAGCAAGCAGGATGCTCTCCTTTCTGTACAGGACAGTGTATGAGACCTTCATTACCCAATTGCATAAACAATCACTGTCTTACCTAAATTAATTACATGCCTTTTGCAGACGCCTAATATACTATTAAATTTCATGCCTGTGGCTCCTCCTAGTGGTAGCTGAAAATATCCCTGATTACTTCTAATTCTCTTGGCATGTATGCTCTTTATACACACGCAAAACACTGACATGAACACTGTTTTGTTTTTTTTACTTTAGCTGTCCATGATGTCCTTATCATCCCAACCCAATTCTCAATCCCTCACTACAGCCAAAGAGGAACTCAGAGTCTATAAACTGCAGATTGACTCAGTGCAGAGGGAGATTGACAGACTCAAATCACTGGTGTGTATCCACCTGGCAGTGTTGCTGACACCTGTCAGATCCATAAAACCTAATTCCTGTATGTGGGCCTGTACTTCACTTTAAAGTCTGCCTAAGGTACATTAGTGACATTAGTGCATTAAAAGAAATTCAAAGTGGTTACTGATTTCAACTTAATGATAGAGTTTGTTTCCAAGTTCATTAGATCCTAAAGTTTATTATTCAGTGACATTTGAGAACATTCTCAGAAGTAACAAATAAAAGCCTAGCTCTGCTAACATGTCCCAGGCAGTTAAGATGTTTACAACTGTAACAAGGATTTTTTGTTCATAGTTGTTGATGTGGATTTCTATATTGTGCACGCTCTCATCTTCCAGAACATCCAGCTGGACTCACAGGTGGATGAGGCTGAATCTCACAGCAGCTCCCACACTGAGACCTACCAGGAACAAGTGGCTGTCCTTAAATCTCAGCTTGATGACCTCCGAAAGGTACATTTCCTGTCTCTGCTGAAGACAAACATAATGCTGTGGAACTAGGTCCCAGTGTGTGCATGGATTTTTCTATTCTAAAATGCATATTTCTAAAAACTGTTGAATGCCTTTTGAACTTTTGAAAACGTTTGAGTAGTATGACACATCCTGACATCTTACTCACTTTGCCATAAGTACATTTTTAATACATTTTATTTGTATCCCTGTAACAATATTTCTTTTATATATAAAAGCCCTCTTCAGACAACATGTATGCAGAAAGGATAATTTACAACTATGGTGTAATATGCATTTATAGTTGAAACCTCTAGTTTTAATACTGTACCAGTGATGATATACTCAATGGAGGTAAAATGTTTGTACCATGATTGTACTGCACACTCAATACATGGTCTGTAAAGAGGATCAGTCTACTATGTAGCAGAGCACACACTATAAAACCATTGTGCCAAAATATAATAGTTCTATTACAATTGCAGTCAATATATTATGCAATGTTATTATTATAATCACATCTATCATTCCAAAATCAGTGCAATTTCCACCTTTACATTTTTTAACTGTAATTGCACATGCCACTTAAACTTTGTTTTGTAGCAAATCACACAATATGGACAAGAATACCAGGAACTCCTTGCCAGCAAAATGTCTCTTGATGTGGAAATCACAGCCTACAAGAAGCTCCTGGACAGTGAGGAGAACAGGTACAGGAAAAGAGTAAAACACTAGATAAACATTCTAGCATGAGGTTCTCAGTATTTTCTTTCTTCAGTTTTTCAGTGTGTACACAGCAATTGACGGTGTGTCATGTGTGTGTGTGTGGGCATATGTGTGATAAACTAGGTTGAAGTCTGGAGGAGGTATTACAGTACATATGTCTAAGACAGCAGTGGGAGGAGGAGGAGCCAGTGGAGCTGGAGCTTTGGCTCTGGCTGCAGGAGGACTAGGAGGAGGTGCAGGCCTCAGTATGGGAGGAGGATATGGCATTGGGCTGGGCCTGGGAGGAGGCCTAGGAGGAGGTTTGGGACTGGGCGGAGGCTTCAGTGGAGGATTTGGAGCAGGTGGAAGCAGCTACATGTCATCTAGCCTGAGCAGCAGTGCATGTAAGAAAAAGTCAAATAATCCTTTCACAACTCACATTTTATACACCCATACTGCATACCCTCCATATTTGAGCAGTTTCTCCATGCTAGTACACAAAACCACCTAATTTTACTGATGTAAAGAACTGCTCTTGTGAAGCACCAAAAGGGATTTGATTGATAATACCACCACCTTGTGGAGAACTGTCAGTTTGCTAAACAAGAATAACGCTGAAATTATGTGAGTGAGTGGGTTACCATTCAGTTTCAGCATTATATGCTTTGCTGAGAATTAAAGCATATATGAGGTATGTGCATAAGTTGTGCACTGACCAGGCTCTTTTGAAGTCAGTTGCCTATTTATGTAATTATTATTTATTTATTTATGCACTGCTTTCAGTACTTTCTGTTTGTACGAGTGTGCGGTGAAAGATATATTTCTAAGATAACATACTTTAACTTGATGGAATACTCTAGTGTTTTCAACATCTCTATCTGACACATCTACAGGACACAGCAAACACAGACAATCAGTTTAGGTTCTTAACAAAAGGGCAGATAAAACTGATTTGAATTGCACTAACAGTAGAAAATGTAGGCCTGATTTGTCCCTACAATTTTTTAGATAAACAGTAAAGGGAAATATGTAGAAGTCATTGTTCACATTATTTATACAACACAAAAGAACTCAACCTGAATCATTATTTTAATACTTGATTTACGACAAACAAAGGTTTATTAGCTATTACATTTACAAAATGTTTAGAAATGAGCCATTAAAATAGTTTTTTTTTTCTTTTCTTTCAGTGTCATCTACTGTTTACTGAAGAAAACCAGCTGTTCTGCCTCTTTATTCCACCAAACAGCACCATCATCATACCTGAAACAAAGAGGGATCAAGCCAAAATTTGCAACATTATTGTTTCCTAAATCAGATTAAACCTAAAAAAGCAATGATTTAGTGCCTGTCTGTACACACATACACACAGCACCCTTAGATGGCGCCAGATACTAAGGCCTTTGTAATTCTGGTACTTGTTTCTATAAAATATTTCCTACAACTACATTCTGATTCTGTACAACCATTTTTATCAAATCCAATAAAACATGTTAATTTAACTATGCAGTCTGCTTTATACATTTTTCTGAAAACAGAAAGTGTTTCCAAACTAAGGGGCTACATTTGTTTCATCAGTGACAAAAAACACCCAAAACCTCTCTCCTTCCTCTGAGTCTTACACATTTACCAAATGTGGGTGGCAGTGACATTTCAGCCCAATTCATCTTTATGCCTATTGAGCTAGCTATCGGTGAAAGTGACCATGCTATCATATGTGAATATGACACAGACCACAGTGTGAACAGCACAACAGCATTAAATCTATCTATCTATCTATCTATCTATCTATCTATCTATCTATCTATCTATCTATCTATCTATCTATCTATCT
>JBBMFX010000021.1:4831310-4843107 GCA_037832545.1 Rhabdalestes septentrionalis
TAACGAAACGAAACCTATAATGTATTTTTGTTGACGAATAAGAACGAGACTAAATGTGGTTTACAATATAAAAACTGCTAAAGTGTCTTCATTTTCGTTGACTAATACGAGAGGAGATGTTATGTATCTAGAGTGAACAAAAGTTTTGGGACACTTTTATTTTACGAGATTTTCCTCCTTTAAAATTGGGTGCATCTTATATTCCGGAGCGTCTTCTATGGCGAAAAATACGGTAAATCATGAGCACTTTCTTACCGCTGCTGGCATACAGGAGCTTCCTCGAGCAAATCGTGCACAAACAAGCCTCGGGCTCTCTCATTTTCCCTCACCAACTGCCAAAAGGCTCGCCATCTCTACTTTCTTCATTCCACGCCCAGCACGATTTATTTTTGAGTCCTTTATCTATTGCTAGGACATCATCCCCAGGCTTCATAAACTTGCGCTCCATTCTTTTTCTCCGACAACGCTAACGTGACATTGACGTATGGGTGTCAATCATACCTTGTTGCAAGGACCCGCCCTTCTCTGCTTCTGATAGGCTTGTAACGTCAGTTAAAGTTGCGTTCCTCTCATATGACTGGTAGGTGAAATAAATTGGCTCGAAAATATTAAACCGCATGCGCAGGCTCTAAAATCTATATGTATTTTTTTCCGGCACGGTGCCGTAATACTTTAAGCCCTGCATTTCAGACCAACAAGGTCATGCAAATGCCATGTTCCCTAAACAGTGTATTGATTAAACTCCCATTACACTTACACTGATGAGACACTCAGCTTGACAACGTAATAAAACTTCTGACAGTGGACTACAAATACCAAACTCATTGTGCTTACCTTGATATACTCCAGTTTCAAGTACTCTGGCATTTGGAATGTTTTACACACTCTGAAGATGTTCCCTATTATATCCTCAGGAGAGTAGCCAAGTGACCAAAGCTGTTCAATTACCTATCAGATGACAATATACATTTAATAAATTTTACATTTTCAGCAACTTTGCAAATGTACTTCTACAAATCATGCAATAGACATACAGCAATACCTTGTAAGCCTCGTCAATATTAGCGCTGACGCAGTGTTCCAGCATGTTTTTTACAAGGAGTGGGTGTGGTTCATCACATACCTAGACAGACATAAATATACACGTTCAAATCATAGGCATCACCTCCAGACAAAACAGATGGAAGTTGAGGAAAGGTGAGGAATCTAAGAGCAACCTTGAAAACATTTTCACTGTTGATGACACCAAATCCAGAATTGGTGGACTGCAAGTTGTTCAGTGCCTAGACATACAAAAAAATTTTTATAACAAAAACATGATTCAACAATCATGAGTCTCATGAACTGCTCAGGACTGACCTGTCTCATATCTCCTTGGGCAGTGAAGATAATGGCTTCCAAGCCATCATTGGTGGTGTGCAAGTTCTCTTTCTCCACCACGTCCATCAGCCGCATCATGATCTGCTCATCTTTCAGCTTACTGTATCGCAGCACTGCACAGCGGGACTGAATGGGCTCTGTGGGAGCGGAGGAAAATCAACTATCATTCAGTGAATCAGCAATTTTCTAGTGCCTTTTTGAACCAAAAATGCCCAGTATTCCAATTTCATATATTCAAACACAGGCTGTACTCACCTATTATCTTGTCTGATGCATTGCAGGCTAAGGCAAATCGTGTGGTCTTAGAATAAATTTCCATAGTTCTTCTTAGAGCCTGTTGAGCTCCATCGGTCATGCTTATTTACAAACAAAAATGAAAGAACCTCAACTTCAACATGCTTAGATTAATCATAAGTTGCACACAAGTAACAACTTGAACTTAAGTATTGATTACCTGTCAGCTTCATCCAGAATTATGATTTTGTGCCGCCCTTTAGGAAGAGTAACCTTTTGCTGGGCAAACATCTTAATCTTGTTTCTAACAACATCAATACCTCTGAAATAAATTAAAACAACAGTAACAAAATTATATTTGCTTTCAGTCACCTGTTAAAGTGTTAAACAGAAACCACAAAAATGAAACTCCAACTATATTTAAGATATAATTCTAATACATTTAACTCATTATTTTCGGCATAATGTTGTGTGGACATCCACAGATTTAGATGAACTGAAAGGATGCATTAATATAAATCATTGTGTGGTGTTCAGGGATTTGGCCATATACAGAAAGTTTTTTGCAAGTTCTATGAAAATGTTATACACTTGCAACTAACACATTATAACAAATATAATAATAGCAATAT
This sequence comes from Rhabdalestes septentrionalis, assembly GCA_037832545.1. Taxonomy (NCBI): domain Eukaryota; kingdom Metazoa; phylum Chordata; class Actinopteri; order Characiformes; family Alestidae; genus Rhabdalestes; species Rhabdalestes septentrionalis. The sequence continues at coordinate 4,833,557 of JBBMFX010000021.1, forward strand.
ACGTAAATTACTGTTCCCTTTGAAGCTGATAGTCTAATGACTACGTACTTTAAAGGACAGCTATAAAGCTATAGTCTGCTTTTACCTGTCATTTGAGGCATTCAGTTCAAGCACAGCATCCTTCATTGCAGGGCCAAGAAGAGCTCGGGCCAAACATAAAATACTTGTTGTTTTCCCAGTACCTGGGGGACCCTACAAACAGAAGCAATTTGGATAGATCAGAAATATTTTTTCTGACAGTTCAGTTACAAGTTCAATGTAAACGGTTAGTGAAATGCAAGCTGTACTTACAGCAATTATTATGTTGGGCACATTCCCCTCCCTGGCAAACACCTGTCCAATAGCACAGTGAAAAACAGATGTTATACTTGCATATTACTTTCAGATGTGGCGGTTGATAACTTTAGCAAGTGATTTTGTTCCTTTACCTCCAGTCTGCTGACAGTTTCCTCATTTCCCACTATTTCATTCAGCTTCATAGGTCTGTACTTTTCAACCCTAGTTGATAAATGCAATAACTATATTAACTTAAACATTAAAAACAAACTATTCGTATTTGGTGCCCCAATTTTCTTACCCAGCCGGCTAATTTGAACTAACACTACTATCGTTACAATGTTTACAGAAGTGAGCAATTTCGGAATTTGAGTAAACGATTCTCCAGCTTGTTAAGTGCTCGATGCTCGAATATAAATACACATTTAACAGTTTTGTGAGTAAACAAATCGGCCATGCTTTTGTAGCTGCTAATCAGACTGCTAAGCTACCAACACTGATTCCATTAGCACCATCTGGCTTCAATTTACCGCATTACGACACACATATATGAGAACGCACGGTACCAGGGCAGTTCGTAAGCACTGGTCGTTGGCTTTGAGTTGGCATCTTCCTTTTTATTCTGCTCGCCCTCTGCATCTCTCATCTCCACGTCCATCTCTCTCTCCCCACCAGCAGAAATCCCGCCACACTGCAGCGGAACCCGCGTCACTCTGACGGAACATCCTCACACCACCCGGCACGGTCAGACTGGGAAATACACAAATAAATTAAAAAATGTGTTTTACTCACACTTTTAACTACGTAACCGATTAATATCACTTAATTAAGTAGATTAATCCAGCACTTCAGCCAAAGTCTTTTTTTGTGAGCAGATTCAGATGTTTTGTGTTTGAGGGGGGATGCTCTGTGTACAATTTGGTTGCTTCTGGCTACCGTAGACAAACCTGAACCGGCTGACATGAGTTTTTCAGAACTGGGCTATAAAATGTATTTTGTAGACCATCTCAGGTTTGGTATTACAATTAAGTGCCCTAGAATTAGCAAAAATGAAGGGGAGGGGGGTTGAAATTATTTTTCCTCTTTCACACTGATGTAAGGTCACCGTATTTTATCTTAGTAGAAGTCTATCTATAATCAAACAAACAATCAGTTTTCCCCCATTCACCCTGATCTGAGATCATTTTTTATTTGTCTGGTGTTAAGTTGATTATCTAAAAATGCACTTTAAAAAGCAGTGTTTAAGGTGTGGGTGCTGAAAGTCACCAAACGTTTACCTTGTGTCCTGCTAGACTGAACATGTTTTTTGAAGGTTTTGAGGCATCAGAGTACAAGATACGACAACTGCACACAGCAAATTTCCAAATCAGCAGAGTTAAAAATAGAGACTGAAAATAGAGGGTGTAGAATTCTTGCAACCCCTTTTCTCATTTTCTGCAGTCACAGCTGGGAAATTTTGCAGGTGGTTCTGGCTGGCATGAAAGTTCCATCCATCTTAAAAGTGCAGTAATGGTTACAGATTAGACTGCAGACATGGCTTTTAGCAGTTATTGACACAATCATGAAAAGTAAAAAAGGATTTTTATACAGACACATCTTTGAAATATGTGATTTGCACTGGAAATTGAAGCATATTGCAGTCACTGGAAATATATTCAATAATTGAATAAGCTACATGAAGTATTAAATATGATAATAGCAGCTTTCCCTTGCCACATTTTCTGCAGACTGATGTTGAGGTTACCTGGCGCTGTATTGTCCAGTTAAGTGTTGGGTTGCTCTGTTTCAGTCTGAGCATTACTACAAGTTGGACTTACTTTGATGTCTTTGCATCAAATATCACTGGATTCAAAAGTCTAAATGTTCACTATAAAAGCACATATGTTAGGTGTTAAATTAAAATACAATCAGATAATCCAAAATAACAGATGTTAAGTGAAAAATGTGAGAATGAAATGGTTTATCTTATGGGTTAATAATTATAATACAGACCACCATTTTCTCTGATCAAAGACGTAATTGAACATTGTGTTGAAATTCCCATATGTAACCTTCATCCCATCTGTTTGCTCATGTGGACATTCACACACCAATCACAGCCAAGGAGCAGCTCTGGGTATATAATGCTGCATCTGCACTTGCAGCCTCATTCGCTCGTCAGACCGAAATCATGAAGGTGGCAGCTGCTCTTCTCCTTTGCGCTATGTGCTTCCTTGGCCTGGATGCACAGTGTCCAGAACCAAGCAGCTTGAAAGACCCTGAAGGCAACAAGCTGTGCGCCCGCCTGTATGAGGACAGTAACCTCTACTATGACCAAAGCTGTGGAGGAGAGTACCTTAATATCTTCCCCAATGACGATGTCCCAATTATCCCATGGCGCTGGAACAACCGTGCGTCATCTCTGGTGGTGAACAAGTTCTGCAGCCTGACAGTCTGGTCCCGCATCAAGAAGAATGGAACCAAGAGGAAGTTTTCCTCTGGCATTCAGTACCGCCTCAAAGACGCGCAGAAGGGCCTGTTCGGAAACTGGGACAATAGCATCTCTGCATTCTACTGCGTGTGCTAGAGCCTGCTGGAGCTTGAAGTGAAGGAAGAGAGACTGAAATCAACAGCTGTCAATCTGTGTGTGGTCAGAGGAATCAAATAAAATAATTCCAATATCAAATTTAAAGTGCATTTTCTTAATTGAATCTTTTCACCTACTTTCTAAATCACCTGATCTACAGCTTTTCTGTGCTAAACAGAATTTGTTCATCAGTTTCTCAGCATTCCCTCAGTTCTGTAAAAATGACAGACTTTGATAGAAATTTTGAGGAAACTAAACATTTAATTCATTACACACATGAAATAAACTAATTCCATATTCAATCTGTCACACACTATCAATGTGTTTTTTTATATGAGCAGAGGATACCTGTGCTTTTGTCCAAATAAAGCTGAATTGTGTGGACTTCTCTACAGCCATTCCTCCATGCTGTGATGCCAATAAATGAATGAAAACAGCAGCTAATGAGGCAGTTGACATTAAAGCTCCATGGTGGAACTGAAGCCTCCCATGGTGAGATCCACAACTAACACCAGACGAGATATAGCTGGGGATAGAGAGGATAGAGAGTGACAATTTCTTCACCACCTTTGACTCTTGAATCCTTGGTAAGTGTTTACTGGCCCAGTGAGTAGGCAAGTAGACGACTGGGAAACAGCCATCTGAACATTTGGAGACATATTATTTAAGCTCTGCTGCCAGTGGGCCTTGATCATCATGGCAGAGACCTATGTGGTAAGAAATCATTAAATATATCCCCAAAATGCCTAAGTATTAAAAAAAATAAAATTTCATTGTAATATGTAAACACTTTAAAGGTTTTAATACCTACGTTTCACTCCACAGACCACGTATGGAAATTAAGCAGCAAAGAACATGCTTTTATTTCACCTGTTTTGTAATGTAATATAAGTAAAATGCAAGAAAAATGTGGGATAAGGGACATTTAACATGTAACAAAATTTCACACATCTGTTATAATTTGTCATATTATACATGTTTCTAAAGACACACTCACAGGAGTAACAGGATTCTTGGGTAACAAGTAAATATTTGGAGGTGGAGATGAGAAAAACAGCGCTGGTTGTATCTCTGGTGATTTTCAGAAGCCTCGGGCTATTAGTAACTCATTATTAGCAAAGATGATTTTTAACCTCTTTTGTCTGTAAAAAGAAATGATTTATTTCTATGGTTATAGACAATAAACTGTTTGGACCCATATTACTATGATTTTTTTTTAACAATTACCCTTTTCCTCATAAAAAATATTAACAAAATATTTGGCATACTGTTTTAGGAATATATAATATTCCTAAAACAGTGTGAATATATGCATGGACTGCATTTTCTACTGATGTCTACCACACATCCCTATACAAGATAGATTTAATAGAAGGTCACACCACATGAAGTCTGGGACTTACCTACGCAGCCCAATATGGGGGAGGAATAAAAGCTAATTATGAGAGGAGGCAACCTTTCCCATCCCTCCTCCACACTTAACTCCTCACTGTCTCATTTCTCCTGCAAGCTTGAGAATATACTGAGCAATACTCAAGTTCTACAGGTAGTAACCCAGGAGTCCTAGTTTCCAGCTGTGGTAAGTCTTGAAAGCATTTTATTCCAGTTAACAGGGCATTGGTGAGTTTTTGTTTTTTTTATTCTGAATGAATATGCTACTGGGAAAAAAATACATGGCGCTTCAAAACTGTGTTGTGTCGTAGTACTATACAATATCTGCAAATGCACAATGTAAAAATGTACATTTTATAAACATTGTTACTGTTTCATGTAGCCCCCTGTGGTAACATTGAATTATAATGATGTGGGGAATTCTAAGAAACATGAAAATTATTTAAAGATAATTGCACAGTTGCACAGGTGTATGGTTTGGTCAGTGATGCTGGTATTAAAAGTCCTGAGTGTAATCTAAAGCAGAAAAGTTTCATTATACAGTGCTAAATCTACATTTAGATAAAAGGTTACTGTAGTAAAATGTTAGAGGCGGGGGATGTTAAGCAGGTTAGTAGGAGCCTCATGAGGATACCTTTACTTGTGATGTGGTCTCCCTCTGAGCCTTATGCTGTGCACAACCAGCTGAGACCCAGACAGCCTCCACAAAACAATTACAGCTGCTCCACCCCAGACCAGCCTCTAACAGAACATTAAAAGGGACATAATATGTTATCAGGTGACAAAGCTACACAAGCAGTGTAACAGAGTATACATTCAGCATAACTTGAGCATCACTCTGCTACTATAGCTTAGCATCTGTAGCTCAGATTGATCTTGGATTCAGAAAATGAATAGCACTAGCAGAAAGTGGTATTGCTGTTACAAAACAACATAAATAAATGTTATACGAAACATGTTATAGCAAAGAAGACAATTAAAATGAAAAAAATGTTCTAAGAAAACTACAAGAATATTCCTAACTTTGATGAATGTTGACATAATCCAATGTCTTGGTGAATTTGCACCATTTCTAGTAGTCCATTCTTTCTAAAACATTCAAAAGACAGTAATTAGGTACAGGTTTGTCAGTTTAAATAAAATATTTGGAAAAGTTACAACAGTTACAATAAAAACTTATGACAGAAACGTAATACTCACATATAACTTTTGATTATAGGATTAAAATACACCAGCTGGTCAGAATCACCCCTGATTACACGGCAGCTTCCACGAGAGCACAATGTCCAACAACATGGCCAAGATTGCAGACGCTCGAAAGACAGTGGAGCAGTTAAAACTGGAAGTGAACATTGACAGGATGATGGTGAGAGAACTGACCAATATTGACCATAAACTAGCTGATAAGTTGGATCATGTATGTTGAGAGCACGAAAACATATAAATGTGCAGAGCAGGATGGCTCCAGTTCTGGGAGCACATTCAGTCACAACATACTTAAAAAGAAGGAGCTATCAGTCGCATTGGTAAAACATTTAGATATGAAATATCACATATTATCTTGTATTTTAATTCACATCACCCGGTTTCTTTCGCTTAGGTGTCTAAAGCGGCTGCTGAGCTGATGTCATACTGTGAAACTCATGCCAAAGAAGATCCCCTGGTGACCACTTTGCCATCCTCCGAAAACCCCTTCAGAGAGAAGAAGATTTTCTGTGAAATATTGTAGCTGTTTTCATTTAGTATATTTGAATATATGTGAATCAGGCTAATTATTAGAAATTACATTTCACATTCATGCCAATTCTTGTAAAAATGCCTCATCAGCTTAACCCACTTTAGTCCATCATGTCTACTCATTTACAGTGACTGTATGGGAATTTTGACCATTCAATTGTACATATTGTCTTCTTTGTGTTATGCTTGAAATATGTTATTCAGACTAATTTACATTCCCTACTAATCCCCACAAAAATATTGCCTTTATTTTTTACTATTATTTTGGGAAGTCTTGTCCAGGACATCTGTATAAAAGTAAGATTTAGACAAAACTCACATGAAACCAGAAAAAAAAAGGCCTACAGATCTTATAAAACATATTTCAACAACAAACTCCAAAACATTTCTCAAGCTTTTTTCCCCAAGAATAAAGCTACTTTAGGTTCGGTGTTTACTTTGTACATTCCAGGAAGATCCTGGATCGAACATGATTGGCCAAAAAGAGCCACCGAGATTCATTATTGTTAAAGGTAATTGTCACCATTTCTAGTTCACATTAGGAAAACACTGGGGCCTGTTTATATGTGACTCCAATAAAACTGCATTGTGCGATAAGGAGCAAAGTTCCCTCTGTTTCTGTTCATTATGGTATGCTGCATCTGTTAACTTCCGCGAAGATGGCTTACACATTAACCAAAAATGACCCGAACTAATACATGAAACCAGGCTGTGTGAGAAATTAGACATTATTGTCACCATTAATATAACTAAGTGTTTCTTGTCTTAAACTTTAAACAGTTGAAGTGTAATTAGTAAACTATTTGAACTGTCCTCTAGATGTTACAGTTAACCATAAAATTAGATCTGCTGTTCTGAATGCACTTTAAACATAAACCTAATTAAGAAGTTTATTGCCTCACCATAAAGGGCTTTGAACCTTGTGTTTAAGGAAACAGAAGCAGCGAACATTAGCTTGAACCCTTTACCTGCTGTAGTCACCTGTTCAGGTAGGGCGGGCTATATTTTACACACACACTCTCTCTCTCTCTCTCTCTCTCTCTCTCTCTCTCTCTCTCTCTCACACACACACACACACACACACACACACACACACACACACAGGTTGGCTGGCTGGCTGACTGGCTGTTTCCATCACAAAAAATACAATGAACAGGAGCAAGCTCCACCGGTTCCTCTAGCCTGTCAACACAGCGGAAACCACAGGTTCAAAGGTATGGAGCATTGATATCCAATATTCATTCACAGACTTTCTGTTTTAATGAGTATTAAATAACATATTTTCAAACTAATGTAATTACATATAGGCATTTAATAGGGAACCTGGAACCTTTTTTTTTAATTTTTTATAATTTAAGTTAATTGGGGCAGTATATTGTCAGAACTTGCCTGTAATGTTGGAGAATAGGAGTGAAGTGTCGTGTTGTTTTGGGAATTGAAACATGTTTTCTGTTTTCAGAGGATGAGTCCAAGCACATCACGTGCCTGAAAGAGGACAGAAAATATCAAGTAAAAAAAAGTAGCTCCTGATGATGTTCATAAACTGGACATCTGCTAGTAAGAAGTGAGTGAAGAAAGAAGAGAGAAAGCAGTAAGTTTTAAGAGGTGAGACTGGGCAGCGTTACAGCACACAATCACAGCAAAACAGCCAGGCTATGTCACATCTATTTTCATATTCAAATCAGTTGTCCCAGGGGATACGGAATATTGTCCATTGTCTACACAGTATATAGCTAAAACAAACAAACAAACACAAGCAAACCAACCAAATAAAGTACCCATTACTGTAACGTAATAGTATGTGAATATTTTAAATATTATCTGATTAAAAAACTGTCCTAAATTATCGACGGTGCTCTCTTAAATCACAAAACGCAAACGGAAGTTTTCTGACACTCCGCGCGATATTTAGTTTTAAACAGGGACTATTTAGATGATTTATTTTTGTTTACATTAAGAAAACATTCTATGGATATAAGGGGAGTTGGTTAAGGATCAGTGGTGGGGTTCCAAAAGTTAAACTGAAGTACACAGACTAATTATGACAATCTCATTAGATGGCCATTTAAAACGATGAACGAAGTGGATAAATGTAGCTTATATATATGACATATTTGCACAGCAAATTTTCTACTTGTTTCCACTTCTTTCTTTTATAAAATGTCCACGTTTGCAGAATCCTGAGAGATGTCAGGAGAGAAAGTAGGTGTTTAATTATGCATTATTATTATATGAATCCTGCGACAGCTGTATCAGAAGTGCTGCTTTTGTAAACTCGGGGCCAGTGCCAGTGGGCAGGATAAAATAAAATGGCAAGGCATTTTTTATTTAGTAAAATAATCATCCTTGGGCGTTTCAGTTTTTTCGTCCTGTGGGTGGCGATATTGCGATGTTTTTAGTTTTTTTCTAAATGTGAGCAAATTACTTGCCTCACCCTTTCCACGTGGTGGTGCGTAATGTTTGAAAACCCTTGTCGGGCAGGCAGATAATCAGGCATACATTTCGTCTGGTTGTTTTAATTAAAAAAGCGATTTAACCATGCAACAGCGCCTGAAAACCTAAATAAGGACAATGACGTGTTATAATAAACCAAATAATTCATTTATTTCACAGCAGTGATGAAGCCGGTATTACAGATAAAAGATCATCATACAGTTTAAAGCACAGTCTGCTGCAGGTCCACAGAAGTAAACTCTTACTGAAATCACTGCGAAACAACCAACGAAACAACCAAAAGTCTCGGTCGTTCATTAAAAAATACGTTTGTATTAGTTTTACTTTCTGCTCATGCCATACAGTTTTCTCTCCGCCTCTCTAAATTCAATTACATTCAACTTAACGTAGTTCAATTCAAAGCTTTAATGTGATTGGTTCGAAATGTGATTGGTCCTTCGTAGACTTCTCATCTGCCATTAAGGTAAAAGAGTGTCAATCTGAAAATGTACAACACCATTGGATCAAAACGCAGCATTGTGTGAAGACCCGTGTTGAACAGGAGGAGAGTTGGGGCTGGGCTGCGTATGAAACTTTCTAGTAGTGAAGGGAAGTTCGGCTCTTTTCTGAGAGCCGGCTCTTGTGGCTCGGCTCCCAAAGAAGAGTCGGCTCTTTTGGCTCCCTAATGGCTCTTAGTTTATCACCTGTAACCTCATATTTTAGCCTAACCTTGCAAATTTGAACGCTTTGTTAGTTGATATAAACCCTTGCATTTAGTGTTTCATGAGAAGCTAGCCTATATAATTGCCTAATTTTAATGTATTTGTTCTGTTACAAAAGCAGGCATTCTTACTTTTGTTTAATATTTTAATCAAACTTATAACTGCAAACAAATCCACAAATCCACAGAACAACACTGTAAACAAATAGAACAGAATGACAAACAAACTCAGTAAACTAAAAGTATGTCCTCAGTGCAAGTTAACATTCAGAAAAATTAAATGCCTCCGCTTGGATTGCAGTTTCTCCTATCGCGAACTGATGTCGCCACAATTGACAGCCCCCACCCACCGCCTGACACACTTAACTGCTGCTCAACACTTCTAGTGTCTCACTCACTGCCGGAGAGCCCAGCCAGCACTGTACT
>JBBMFX010000021.1:4873445-4890735 GCA_037832545.1 Rhabdalestes septentrionalis
ACCATTTATTAAAAATGTTACAAAAAACCACATGATTTCAAAGGGTGTCCTAATTTTTTCACATGACTGTATGTTGTGTGGGAGGTAGCATGGGAAGAGGCCAGGAGGGGGCACTCAGCACAGCCCCATCTGAATCTCAACCAGGGGCTGAACAATTCACACATGTTCTAACTACTCCTGAATGCGCCACAGTGCCGGCAACATCTGTGTCTGGGTGTGGGGAGGGGGGTCCAGACCCGGACGGGAAGAGGATGAAAGCACTGCACAATATATGGCGGAGGAGTTCAGGTGACTTGGACTCACAACAGCAGGAACAGTTATGGCAGCTGTTGATGGAGTTCTGTGAGTGCTTCTCATGTGATGAGGGGGAGCTGGGACAGACCTCTCTGGTGCAGCACTCCATTGATACAGGCACTGCAGTGCCAATACGGCAGTGTCCACGCCGCCTCCCTTTGGGGCGACAGGAAGCAGCAGAGCAGGCTTTAGCCAAAATGCAGCAAGCAGGTATAATAGAGCCTTCTGAGAGACCCTGGGCATCTCCAATGGTCATGGTGCCAAAGAAGGGAGGTGAGTGGCGTTTCTGCATGGATTATAGGAGACTAAATGAAGTCTCCAAAAAAGGACTATCCCCTCCCACATGTCGATTAGTGCCTAGATCTGGTGGCGGGGTAATCCTGCTTCTTGTCCCTCGATCTGAGGAGCAGGTACTGGCAGGTTCCCCTCAATGCTGAAGTATGACCCAAAGCAGCATTCTGCACAGGGAAGGGACTGTTGCAGTTCAAAGTTCTCTGTTTTGGACTTGCCCCTAACACTTTTGAACGTTTAATGGAGAGGGTGTTGGCAGGTGCTCCCCGCTCTGAATGTTTCGTATTTCTAGATGATATACTTGTCCATGGTAGCTCATTCGATACATCCATGGTGGCACTGCATAAGGTTTTGCAACGGATCAAAGAGGCTGGGCTGAAACTACACCTTGACAAGTGTAGGTTTCTGTGCAGAGAGGTAAACTTCCTGGGACATTGGGTGGGTGGTGAGGGAATTGGCACCACAGAAGAAAAGGTGTGTGCCATACATGAGTGGCCCACCCCTGCAGACCAGAGGGCACTAAAGAGCTTTTTAGGACTGGCCTCCTATTACAGGAGGTTTGTGAAGGGGTTCTCATGCATTGCTGCTCCCCTGTATAGGTTTCTGCAGAAATACCACTCTTTTAACTGGTCAGAGAAGTGTGAGGGAGCTTTTCATGCACTGCAGCAAGCCCTGACGAGTGCACCTGTCCTCGCATCCCCTGAGCCTGAGCTAAATTTTGTTTGTGACACAGACGTAAGTGGAGAGGGGGTAGGGGCAGTCCTTTCTCAAATTTGGCCAGAGGGGTAAAGAGTGGTAGCCTACTATAGCAAAGCCCTGAGTAAAGCAGAGCAGAGGTATTGTGTCACACGCAGGGAGCTGCTCGCAGCAGTACTTTCGATCCGACCTTTCAAATATTACCTCTGTGTTCGCCCTTTCAATTTGCACACAGACCATGCATCACTGCAGTGGCTGATGGCGTTCAGAGAGCCAGAGGGCCAACTGGCATGTTGGTTGGAATAACTGCAGTGGTACAAGTTCACGTGACCCATCGTGCGGGAGAAAAACATGGCAATGCAGATGCACTATCACGCCGACCTTGCAGCAAGGATGGCTGCTGACACTGTGATCACAGAAAGGCAAAGGAAAATGAGCTGGTCTGGAAGGGGGAATGTGAGGGGGCTATTGGGGAAAGTAGAGAGCTGCAGGTGGTGTAAAATGCAGACTTGGCAGATAGACAGGCAAGACCCTGATCTGAAGCCAGTGATGCTGTGGGTGGAGTCACAGCAGCGACCTCCATGGGAGGAGGTGGCAGCCCTCTCCCCCTGGACAAAAGGGGTGTGGGCTAAATTCACTCACCTTCAACTGCTTAATGGGGTCCTCCAGAAAGCATGGGGGGACCCAGCTACTGGGGAGAAAAGGTGGCAGATAGTGATACCGAGGACAATGCAAGAGTCAGGATTGGGCCACTTTGGGGTAAAAAAAACACTTTGGCGTCTGCGTCAGGCCTTCTGCTGGGGACAACTGAGGAGAGATGTGGAGGACTTTTGCCAATGCTGCAACCTCTGCACAGCAATGCAGGGTGTGGGGGTGTGACAAAAAAGGAATTACGACCTGCATGCCAGGGGGCATCACTTTGCAGCTGGGGCGCTAGTGTGGGTTTATTCTCAACAGAGAAAGAGGGGTAGGTGTCCCAAACTTGACAGTCATTGAGTGGGGCCATGCACAGTCCTGGAGCATCTGGGGGAGGTTGTCTATCGTGCACAGCTCCCCCCCCCCCCCGCTCCGGGGGGGCGCAAGGTAGCACTGCACAGGGACCGGCTGGAACCATACAGGGGCTGTCTTTTGTGTTCAGCTGTTTCGTGTTTAGGTCTCATTTAGTTTTAGTATTTAAGTCTGTTTCTGTCGTTGTTTCCCCATGTGTCCATCGCCTCACCTGTCTGTGTAAGTTGTGCATGTTCGCCTCGTTTTCCCATTCGTGTTGTTCCTATTATTCCTGCCGGCCCCTGTGCCTTGTTTTGGTTTCCTTTTTTATTCGTTTTGTGAATAAAAACCCCGACCATGGAACCCTGGCGGTCTGTCTGTCCCTGCAACCCACAAGGTCAATCAGAGTCGGGGGCTTTCAGGGCTGCCACTTAGAGTTGAGATCGGGCCCAAAAAATGAAACCAACCCAACCCGAGCCGGGCAGGGACGGGCCGGGTTCAGGGTCGAGCAGAGAATCTAAGCTCTACTGCCAGTTCAGAAAAGCAGTCTCATACAGATATAGGGAGAGGAAAGGATCAAGACTCGCTTGCTTTGAACATGCCATGATTTATTGATAGCTCTATTAAATTTATTAAAGTCGAGGGGGCGGGCTGAGAAGTCGAGGGGGTGGGGCGGATGACTGCAGCACTGAGATCAGAGCTGGATCAGACTGAATTTTTATTGGTGCAGAACCGGGGATCCGTGAACCGGCAGCAATGCTCTCACAGACCAGCGTCGGTCAGTGGCCCATAGTTTGCAAAACGCTGGTCTAGTGGTTAGTGCATTGGCCCTGCAATTAGAGGATTGGGGTTTAAATCCCAGCTACTAGTGTCACTGTACCTCAGCTTCATTTGGTAGATGGGTTAAATGTGGAAAATAGCTGTGTGCATGTGACAAATAAATCAAGGTTGTGGCATGTAGATTAAGATGCTGGACTTGCAATCGGCCTCCAGTTCTTATTATGAACTTTAAAAAGTGGCGTTCATTAACCCAGATACAAAACATCACAATGCATTAGTAGCCTGATATTAGGCTTAAAAATATCACTCATACTCAAACCACACAGCACACCATGTGTGCATTCACATTTATATTTTTCTTGTGTTGACCAGTAGGTGGCCCCACTGTGCATTTGAAGCCTTGAGAAATGAATCACTTTTCAACATATTTGCCTGGAAGGGTTCAATGTGTTATGAAGCTTCATCTCGCCATCACTACTCGGGCAGCGTCATGGACCATGTGAGGGGTCCTCAGTAAGTCCCGCCCTCAGCAGTGATCGATTGGTCGGGAGGCCAGCTGGGATGGGATGAAAAGATGGCCGCCGAGCACATGGAGAGAGGACATGGGGAAGAAGCACAGTGAGACTGCAAGTTTGGACTTTAAACCACCTTCCGTGACTGTTTTCAGGGTTCTGGGACTTATGGATTGAGAGTGAACCATGGCGCCGTGGTTCAAGTCCTCTCTGAAGCCAGGACCTTGGAGTGGTGGCAGCTCGCTATGCGCATGTGTTATGTGTTCTCTTTCCCCTATTGCAGGTACCCGGTTGTGGCTGGTGAGGGTTCGCGGAGGCCGACCGGGCAGTGGAGGAAAGGAGGACCCGGACCACGAGGCGGAAGTGCAGCCGTGGACAGGAGCCGAGACCAGAGGGCCTGTAGACCTGCTGCACACCATGACCAGCAGAAAGGGAGGTGTTGGAGACATTGAGAGTGTGTGGCTGCAGCAGACTAGAGGCTGGGAACGGGTGCGAGGGTCTAAAAGAAGCTGTGTGTTTGGCTAGTCCGCGGAGTGCGAGGAGGCCGCCTGGAAGGAGGCTGACACAGGAGCCAAGGAAGGGTGGTGGCTGCAGCTCGTCACTATTCGGGAGAGTGGCAAGGGAAAGAGGGACGAGCAGCGAGCGGTCCAGCACGTAAAGGGAGTACAGACGCTGTCAGAAGGGCTTTGGTCCTGACCATAGTAAAAAGCTGTATTTCCCTCCCTAAATGTAATGCCCGTAGGTGGTTTGCAGTGTCCACTACCTTGTTAGCCTGAAGTACAGTGTGGTGTGTTCATTTTTTGCTGTGTTCTTTGCTTTCACATATAACACAAGTAGCTGGTGTGTGCTTTACAGAGTTCATGTGTGTGGGGGGGGGAGGCATTGACTATCAATATCAGGAACCAGCTTTTCTGTATTTTGGGTGTGCCAATAATAAAAAGATTTCTCTGTTGTCCGTGCTCCGTTCATTTCCTGTGCTCCTCTTGGGTCCAAAAGCAGTCTATCTGGCAGAAAGAATCTAAGTATGCCACCAAAATAAACGCTGTGTGGGTCTCTTACCCCGGGCCACTGCACGGCGCCACACTTGCAGTCACGGTGTGGTTGGGTGTTAATTTTGTCTCTATGGAGACGTGAGGTAACATTATCTTATTCCAAATTCCACTTGTTGGACACTTTTGCTGTGAGGGCACCAGGGAAACGTATTTGCCATTACTAAATTAAAGTCTCCAAATCAACTGAAGTTTAGCTCCTCCTCAACAAAAGGGACAACTATAAATCAGCCCTTGATGGACCTTTGCTTAAACATATCCTTCTAGGGAGAATTCTTTTCAGTCCAGACTCTTCTCAGGTGCGTAGAATGCAAGAGCACCCCACAAATTTTGGTGACAAGCAGAAATTTTGCAACCTGGAATCGGCCTTGTTTTATGGGGCTAAATAATTTTTAAGGGGTGGATAATTTTTCTATTAGGTTCATTTCAAAGTTGGGTACATAAATTTAATTCTGTTCCAAGCAAAGCTCTGATGGGCTGAGACAGGGCATCCTTAATGTGGTTTCAGGCAAGAGTGAACTCAAGGCAACTCCAAGTAGACTAAACCAAGTTTTATAAAATTAAGTCTAATCTGAACTTCAGTCCTTTAATAATACTAAGAAAACTAAAGGTAGAACATCCTCCACCCTTGATTTGAACAAGTTATCAAAGGCATCTTGATAAGTAATTGTGTTGTCACTCCATAAGCACCACAGAACTCAATCACTGAGGCTCAGGAATATAGGCAACTGAGGACCCAACAAGAGTTTTTTTCTTTTTTTTCTTTTTTTTTTTTTAAATACTGTGTTTCATTTAAAATTCATAAACTATTTGATACTACTTCTACTAACAATACTTTTTATTTATAGAGTGCTTTTAATGTACCCAAAGATACATAGAAGTAAAGATACTATAACAAATTTAAACTAGCCACCAAGACAACACCTGCGGACGCGATACCAAATATCTCCTGCATAGTATAGCGTTAAACATCAGCAGTAACATCACATTACCTTTAGTATTGAAGTAGTACTAGAATTAGCGTAGTGCTAGCATTAGCATAAAGCTAGAATTAGCATGCTGCTAGCATTAGCATAAGGCTAGCATCAACATAGAGCTAGCATTAACATACAGCTAGCATTAGCATAGCCCTAGCATTATCAAAAAGGGATGAGTGAAAAAAAAAAAAGTGCAAGTCATCACTGACTGAGTTTGTGTTTTGGGGGAGTTGGCCTGATGAGTCACATGAAGTTTGGTGAGTTTCGCACAAAGCCTGTCCTAGCAGGATGACCCGAAAGTTGAGCCCTGTTCATTCTCTTTGGGATTTCGGCCATATATGTGGGCGTGTAGTATCGCCACGGTAACACAAATTGCTTATAAAAGTAATACCACACCTCGCAGCGATGAGCCAAATTATTTGATATATAGGTTGTAAGGGTGCACACCACAGTTCGGGCCGCATTAAGTGCGACGGAAGAATAATAAAGAATGAAAGAGACTGCCGCCAAGACACCATCTGCAGACTCCCTAGCAACCATCTTATTCATATCCCACACATTATCACTAACATGTAATTACAATAGGCGAGTTGTGTCCCAATACTATATTCCATATTGTTCAGCAAAACCCTGTGTGAGTGTGTATGTGAAAGAGAGAGTGAGTGTGGGTGAAACTGTGTGTGTGTTTCCAATACATTTCTATGACAGCTTCATCCCAAGACTTTTGTCCGTATTGTTCGGTTTACACTTGTATGTCATTGCAGGTGTGGCCAGAGACATCATGTGAAATTTCATGATGTTCGGTCACTGTATGGAGCTTGTAAGTCTCATTATTTGAAACTGTATTCATTTCAATGGGGCGAGTTGTGTCCAAATAGTTTTGTCCATATTTTTCAGTAAAAACCCGTGTGTGTGAGTGAGTGTGTGTGTGTGTGTGTGTGTGTGTGTGTGTGTGTGAGTGTGTGAGTGAATGTGGGTGAGTGCGTTTGTGTGTGTCTTTCCAATACAGTTGTATAAAGGCTGCGTCCCAAGACTTTTGTCCATATTGTTCAGTTTGAACATGTATGCCATTGGGGGCTCGGCCTCAGGCCTCTTGTGAAGTTTCATAAGGTTCGGTCACTGTATGTGGCTTCTAAGTGTCATCACCTGAAACTGCATTCATTTCAATGGGGCGAGTTATGACTCAATACTTTTGTCCATTCTCTATGGGGTTTCGGCCACCTTTGTGGGCGCGTAGCGTTGCCACGGTAATGCGAAGCGCTTATAAAAGTAATAGCACACCTCACAGTGATGAGCCGAACTATTTGATATATAGATTGTGTGGATACGCGCCACGGTTTGGGCTGCATTAAGTGCGATAAAGAAATCGAGGAGAATAACAATAAGGGACTTTCCATTGAAATGAATAGTGCCTTCATTTCAATGGGGCAGTCCTTTAATAAAGAACCTGCAGATATTAACAATAATTAAAAACACTTGCATAAAGTCAAAAAGATTAAATCAAAATGTATTTAAAACTTACATAAGGAATGACACAAATAAAACAAATGAATGAAACAGATGAACGGATGTGTGGGTAAATGAACAGTGTTTAGATGCTGTAAACATATTTGAAGAGATGGGTTTTGAGAAGAGACTTGAAGGTTGCCAAGTCTGTACAGTGTCTGATGGGTTGTGGTTCATTGTTTTGTCCTGACAGGTGGATGTAGAATGTTGACATCTGCATAGCGAAGGTTATGAGAAGGAGTGTGATGGGGAGTACTTCAGAAAATTGTGGTGGGGGGGTCTGATTATGGAGAGCTTTGAAGGTGAGGAGAAGGATTTTTAACTGTATGCAATGGATAATTGGAAGCCAGTGGAGGTTTTGGAGGATGGGAGTGATATGATCCCGCGATCAGGAGTGTGTGAGAAGTTATGCTGCAGAACTGAGGATATATTGTAATTTATTAAGCAGTTTGTATAGTAAACAATAAAGGAAAAAGTTGCACTATTTGAGTTGGGATGTGATGATAGCATGAATTAAGGTTTCAGCAGCAGAGATGGAAAGCTATGGTTTTGAGATGGAAATAAGCAGATTTAGTGATATTGAGATGTAAGTTGCGAAGAGTGATCAAGAGAAAGATGGAAGTTGTGTGTGAGCTTGGTAAGGGGTTTGGGTCCAATGATTATAATTTCTGACTTGTTGTAGTTTAGTTGAAGGAAGCTGACTTGTATTTAGGCGTTTATCTCTGTAAGGAAACTGATGAAAGTGCAGTGGTTTGGGGGGTAATGGATTTACTGAGGATCTAAATCTGAACATCGTCTGCATACCAGTGGAGGTTACAGGGACTGATGTTTCCAAAATTAAAGATGTTAATGTTGAAGAGAAGAGGGCCCCAGCACTGAGCCTTGAGGGATGCCATGGGACAAGGGAGCAGGAGGGGAGGGGCAGTTGTTGAAATGGATTAAGTCACCAGGGTGCCCCCAAGGACCACATGAGTAGCCCACGGACCGGTCCAAAGGAGAGCACAACCCACCAGTGAGCAAAGTCTAACGTAATTTTATCCTGTTGCTATTCTTCTTTAATTGCATTTGCATTTATTTCAATTTGAAAGTGACAATATAAAAAAAAAAGCATTTAAAACATGTTTATTATATATGAGTATACTCTGTACTTGTAAATGAAACTGGTAGCCCTTCATATGGCTCATTACCCGTGGTGTACTTCTCAGTTTCAGAAAGGTTTGTGACCCCTGGATTAACTGTTTTTATGTTGAGAAGGTAAGATTTCAGCCAGGAAAGAGCAGAGCCAGTGTCATGAGAGATGTTTCTTGGTGGGAGAGGAGAATGGTGTGGTTAATTTGGTCAAAGGTTGCAGTGAGATCAAGGAGGATGAGAATGCTGAGATGTCTGGGGTCAGCATAGAGGAGAATGTTGTTACTGATTTTGAGAAGGGCAGTTTCTGTACTGTGATGAGTAAAAGACTAAAACGTTTCAAATGGGTTGTAAAGAGTTTAGGTGAACTTTTTTTTGAGCTGGGACGGAAATGGGAGGTTGGGCTGGAACTTTGCAATGATGTCATATTGACACCAGATTTTTTGAGGATTGGTGTGACAGTGGTGACTTTACGTGGCAAGGGACAGAGCCAGAACCTTAGGGTCAGTAATATGTAAGATGAGTGGAGCAAAACCTGGAAGGCAGTCTTTGGACAGGGTCAAGGAAGCAAGTAGTGGTTTTGGCAATGGAGATGATTTCAGAAATCCTGTGAGGGAGACAGCTGAGAACTTAGGTGAGAGGAGGTGGGGGGACCTATGGTTGAGGCCAGGCTTTCATAAATTATTTCTAGTCTGAGCACTTGTCAGTGGAGTATGAGTTAAGACGTGGCAGTATTGGGTTTAAGTAGTGTGTTTATGGTGGAAAAGAGAGCCTTGTGGTTGTTGGAACCATAATGTAAAAGCTGAGTAAGAGAGCATGCAGCAGTGTGGGATTCCATGGACTGTTAAAGTTAGTCCTTGTATGCTTGGAGATGAACTGTTAATCCCAGTTTTGTATAGTCTTTCAAGTCAGTGTTTATGAGATTTAATTTATGTAGTTCAGGGGTGCACCAGGGAGCTGAGTGTGTGAAACTGATGTTTTTGTCCTGGAGTGGGCAGGTCGGAGAGTGTACCACTTTGTAACCAGTTCATGGGGACTGTCATACGGGGGTAGGTAAGGATTGTGGTGTGCTGGTTAATAGATTTAAGAAAGCAGATGAAGACATAATATATTTGAGATTTTTGAAAGTTATGGAGCAGTTTAGTTTTAGAGATGGAGTGGGGATAGGGATGATCATGCCATGGAATCTGAAATATGAAAACTTGTGCTTGGTGAAAAGAGAGTCCAGTGGTATAGACTAGGTCCAGTATATGTTGATGGCTGTGACTGGGGACATTTACATGCTGAGTGAAGGTGAAGCATTTAAGTAGTTCCAGATATTCCATGGCAGATTTGCATTTTGCAGTGTGAACATGGAAGTTGAAGATGGAGAATGCACAGCAATGAGACACAAAGCTGGGTCTGAAAAATGGAGAAGTCTGTAAAGTATGAGGGGTTGGTTTTGTGCAGACAATTGATAAATGCAATAATCAGGGGGGTTAGATTGGATCATTTGAAGGCAAGATGTTTAATTCAATTTGCAATAAGGGTGGAAATGGATTTTCTGTATATGGCTGCTACACCACCACCCTGCTTTTTTATCAATGTAGTTGATGAACCAGTTAAGCTCACAATAATCCAAGGGTTTGTGCCAGGTCTCAGTGAGGCAGAGTGATTATTTGTGTATATCAATAGATGTACTCTGTGCCACCATATCAGGAGCATTGTCAGGCTGTAGCTCAATCACAGAGAACCAGAAACGTTATCGTTTTTTTGTGAAACCTAAAATTACTTTGGATGTTTTCTATGTACATGTGTAAGTGATGAAAAATGAGATGATTTCCCAGAAGTATACCATACAAGAATATATATGCACGCAACCCTTCAAACATCTGCTCTTTAATTGGCCATCTTGAAAATCAACAATGAGCAACACATTAAACACAATATGATTCATTCACTCGAAACAAGCAAGGCATTACAGTGGATGGCAAATAATACTGAACAGGAGAGGAAAAAAAACTAATGAAATATCTGGTATTTTTGGAAATCTCAGAGGCATGTTCATGGGCGGGATCAAATCTACACGTCCTGCTAAAATAGTCAAGATCATAAAATAATAGCAATCATAACTAACATCATACAAAATATATTTAAGAATGAAATGCTAAGAAGAGCTTGCAGCAAAACACTGGCATGTTCATGGTAGTATAGTAATCCCAAGACAGGAGTGAGACAGATGAAGAAGAGAAGAGTTTCCATGAGTCTTACTGCACCTAGCAGCTGTATGAAGCTAGAAGACTGTATATTGTCTACGACACAAGAAAAAAAATGTGGAAAAATCCATGTCAGTATATAAAATGATCCTTTAACCTTGTGTTTTTCTAAAGTGTTAGGATTGGCATCCTAAACCACACTTACCAGGGGAAGCCTTCCTTAAATTCAGTGAACTTATGCCGGACCATGAAGGTGGCTAAAGCATCAGCTACCTGTTACAGAGTTGCAACAAATAACAATTAAAATTGTGATAGCCAAGAACAAAAATTTGAACTTAAAGAAGCACTTATGTTAGCACTATAATCAAAATCCACAGCATGACAAGAATAAGACAAACTTTTTCAGGCACATCCTCGTGAACGGCATGGCCGCACTGTGGGAGAACCTGCATCTGAAACTTGCCTGAAAATAAGACCATTCGATAAAAGTCATTTTCAGCAAAATCAATATATAATATGCTATTAATGTAACCGCAGGCCAATGGTAATACTCTGGTGTACCCTGCATCTGTCCTATGGTAAGGTCTTTATCCAGTCTGTCAATACCTGGGAAAAAAAGGACAATAGTGAGAAAACGTCCTCATTACACTGTGGCAGAGGCATTATCATAGGATAATCAGGCCTAGGTTTGCTCACCAGCAAGCAGCAACAGCTTTGGGACAGAGCAGGTGAGGAAGAGGGAGGACAATCCTCTGAACCAGCCCTCCCAGTACTTCTCAGTCTTAGACAGCTCAATGCGCCAAGTGTACAGACTCTCTTTCTTTACCTGAAGGCCGAATTCCCATTCATCCACACAAGAGCACACAAATATTCTTCTAAATTACAAACACAGCTAAATGAATGCACCAGTCAAACATGCAATAAACCATAGCCAGATTGCATGGCCTCAGTCAAGAATAGTCAACACAGGACCAAAACTTTTGGTTCTCTATAAAAAGAAGACATTGGAAGTGTTTGTCAATATTTGAAAGCCTCTGCTGGGTTACTTGAATATGGGGCAGGGATTCATGTGACCTCTCTAGAGCTTGTGGACTATGCAGTAATTGAGAAATAACTGCTAGTAACTAAAACAACCACCTATAAATAAAAAAAGGTCAAATTAGATGAAGTGTCTATGAACTAATAGCAAAGCATCATAAGATATTTAAACCAAATGCACACTCGTCATGAACTGATGTCAATAAAGTTAAAAAGCCATCAGTTTCTACCTCTTGGTCATCTTCTTTCTTCCTTTTGTGGTTGGATTCTATACCTTCTTCATCTTCCTCCTCTTCCTCGATGATCCCTTCACTGATGCTCTTAGAAATACCAGGACTATTCAAAGGCTCTTCACATCTAAACAATTAAATTGAATTTAACAGCATATATGTCAATCATGAAAAGAAAGGAATTTTACCCAAATTCTGACTAAGAGAGCACTTACTTTTTTACTTGACCAGCCATAGACACACGAGCAGACTCAATATTCCTGATCTGTCCACTTTTCACGCTGACAATAAAAACACAGAACAATTAGTGGGTAAACAAACTGATGCAGGTACCATAAATTGTCCTTTAACACATTATATAACACACACTACAATATATTTTGGTGGAAGATCTTTTCATGACCAACCAACCAGGCATTGACAAATACTTGCGGAGTGTTTTAAAATCAGTCTCTTTACTACAGCATACCTCCATTCAATAGCATTCTCCACTGATTTGAAAGTTTTTGGTCGACTCCTCAAAAAATTCTGCATACTGTTCAAAGCATCCATTGCTGTGCCTAAATTCCAAAACAATAAACAGATCAAAATCTATGACATATCATTCAAACCAAACATAAGACATACATATGAGTTCCATACTTCCATACAGATAATAAACTATAATCGAGTTTTGGCAAAATGATTATTTTCTGTGTCCTGGTAATTTGTGAGGCACTTCATTTCCCAATTGATGAAATTCAAAATGCATTCTCTCCAACACAGGAAGGATCATGGCAGAAGAGTGGTTTTCACCTTTTTAATCCAGAGTATCCTTTATATTGTCTGCTGAGGTAGCTCTGGTAAATACTTTTATTGCAAAATGTTTAATAATTAAAAGCAGGGGGCCACCTTACCTTCCACCACATCAATCACACATAGTCCAAGCAATGATGGAACTTGATTGGTTGCAGCAGTGTGAACTGCTATTGCGCCACCCATGCTGTGACCAATCATCAAGATTGGGGGTGGATTTTCACCATAGAGAGCTTCCACAACTTTGCCAACATCCCTGTATGACAATAAGGTTCACACGTTAAATCAAAAGAATATTTGTTTTAAAGGCTCTTTTAAGCAAAGGTCTTGGAAACTTACTTGGCCATAGTCTCAGCTGAAAGGTCTTCTGAGTTTTTCACTTTTGTGTCTCCTAGATGTTGACAGATAGAAAAGATGCACACAGAGAAAACAATTTTTCTGCAGTACAACAATGGAAAACATATACTGATACAGATCTAAAAAAAGTTTTAAAAAAGCTCAAGTAGCTTAAGTAGTCACTCACCATGTGCCCTGAGGTCCATAGCTACAACCCTGCAGTTGATCCTGCTACATATCACACCCTGAAGAAGTACAAACCCCTTTTAGTACGTAAAATTTGAATTCCGATGTAAATACCAACAGAAACCCAGGGAAGAAAATATGAGCACTCTAGATCATAGATTTACATAGAAGTTCATATAAATCAGTAATGAAACTAACAGTGAAAACGGCCCAAGACAGTGCAGAGTGGCCCCCTCCGTGAAGCAGAAGCAGCACCGGACCATGAGATCCACTGCTGTAGATTCTGAATGTGTTCAAAGGAGTCAAGGAGTGGTGAACAGTGCAAACAGGACAACAAAACACAGAGCATAAATATGAACTACACAAAACAAATTGTTTGACGTGCTTATCACCAGCATGTTCTTAACTCAACGAAGCAACGCCTCATCAGAGCACATCACAGGCAGGAGAAGGATATGTCTTTGCCATTATCATTTTCCACTTCTACGTCTTCCATGGTCTCAAAATAATGACTCCAGGGCAGAGGAGAGAAGTCTCTCTTTCTTCCAGGTCTAGGTGACAGCAAAAGTGAGGCAAAGAAAAGCAATGAAAGATCACTGAAAGGGTTCATTTGGTTCAGTGTGGATACAACAGCAGGCTTTTATGTGAGTGCCATGACTAGTAATTCATGCAGTGTTCAAAACAGAGCGAGTCGTGATCAATTACATATTTGGTTGAATAAGCACGGGGTGGGGGTGCACCTTTTAAAAGACAAACTTGAGAAAGTATGTGGGATCAGATTTTATATTACACAATATCCTCGTGCTACACTGTTACGCTGATTTCTGGAGGTGATTATACGATGATTCCAATCATGTCAAAGTCAATACATATATTTACTGCATTGCAGGAGGAAATGGCTTATATTATCTCATCTCCCACACAGATGTATCAACTAGGATCATTTATCTAACCAAGAAACGTCACTGTTTAGACCACTGGACACACACAAGTCAAGTCGTGACAACAGTGCAATTAGTGTGTCACCCTGCAGGGGCTGGAGAAAACCAGTTTTACCAAGGCAAAAGCGAGAATTACTTAAGTTAAAACGTGCAATATGCGATTAGGAGGATGTCCCCATGGCTCAGAGTATAACGTAAACTCACCCCATTCTCATTTTAGATCCAGATTGCAAACCTCCTGCCATCGGTGGTCTGGAGGCTAACAAATTCAAATGCAACTGTTTCTCCATTGTGTCTGCCACAAACACTTCTCCTCGCAGCCTTCTCTCCTCATACGACAGTTCCTTACCAGTAAGCTCAGATCGCAGCGAGTTAAAACCCAGTTCAAAGGCGGCTATGTAAGCTATCCTCATCTATACACATCGGCACAAGTCCCCACCCACACTTTTTTCCTGTATGGCATTGTGGGAAGACGAGGCAACGGGCAGACGGGATCCTGTGTAAGCGAACGAGTCGCTGCTGAGAACAAAACTACATTTCCCTTTTTGTATCACGTTTAGGTCTGCAAAGACGTGCAGAAACTCAAAAAGGTGACGTAATGGTGCAGTGACGTGAAAAGTGTCACCCCACCATTTTATTCAGAGGCTTCCCCCACTCCAGCACACCAGAGCACTAAATGCATACACTGCTTCTCACAACCACCTGGATTATTCGTAGATATGGCTTCTGAATTGTGGTTTACCTAAAAAAATGTCAGCCCTGTATGACCTAAAATAGCCTGCCAATAAATACGACCAAATCAATGAGAAAATACATGGATTTTGTGGTGATTTTTGTTTGCATTCATAATACAATGACCTGCGTAGCCTTTTAAAATTATTACCCAATGGTGCAAGCATTACAGCTTCTCCTGAAGGTATACAAATTACACAAATACATTAAACATTATGAACAGGTCATAAATAGCGACTTGAATGAGCCCTAGATAAAGCCTATGAATTATGGTTTATCTAATAAAAAATATAATAACACAATGCTATACTGACATTAACAAGCCAACACAATACATACAACCAAATCAATACCAGGATAGGTTCAGAGATGGTGCTGATTTCTTTTATGCATGTGATATACAATGACCAACACAGACCTGCCAATTATTAAAAAATGATTCCAATGACGCCAGCAAATCCGTTTTACACTGACAAACACAGATAACAGGTTTTAAAATGGCAAAGTAGACAATTGCCACATGTTCATTGCACAGTGAGCTAGAAATTTATTTATTTGTATTAGTATCATTGATCTTGTTTTGTTGAGCTTGACTTTCTCCTCTTCGGAAGAATGCACACACAAATCAGTTTTTCATTCCAGAAAAAACCTAACATGCACAATTGTATATATGCATGTATATATGCATGTATGTGTGTATTGTATAAAATTAAGGACGATTCACCAATATCCGTCACAAGGGAATTTACATTAAAATTCTGGCTCTATTTTCTATATTTTAGAATAATCAGTTTAAAAGTCCTACATATTATGCACACCATAAAGAAGAGACAAACCTGACGCGGGAACATTTTTCTCTCCAAGTTGGTTTAATAGCTGTTCACAAGTCTTATGAACAGAAGGTATTTTTCAGGGCGGGATTACTGGTATTTGGTTAAACCAAATCAAATAAATAATATCAACAAAGCACCTTAACATGGATCAAAGGCATGAATGTAAATATTTGTGAACTTCACTCAAAAAACCTCTTTCCTTCAAGCACATGCGTCAGTAATACAAAATTCCAATGGAAAATGTAAAAACCTACTTTGAAGGTTCTAATCATAAAAAATAAAACATTCACAGTTCAGCAAAATGAAACATGAATGGAATCCGCTACTGCAGTTTTCCCTTTTAAAACGCATTGAGACGCTTCTGCTTGTATAGAAATTATCCTCCCGGTGTGATCCCAGCAATCCAGGATGTAACACTATTATTAAACTTTCCAAATCACACTCAAACCAGGGTAACAAAAGGAAACCAATAAATCAAAACTCACAAACATCAGTGGAGCTACAGTAAAATACATCATTTATCATGAATTCGGAACCCAAAAGCTGGCTGGCTGCTATATCTTGAATCAGAGAAGGCTAGTCTTCAGAGGCAGGAGGCATAAAGGATGCTGAATCACCCTTCCAGGTTTCAGTGTCATAAGCAGCGTTCCACTCACACACTGCACTACAGCGCTCCCTGGAGGGCCCAAGCAGAATCGCACAAACAAATCAACAAAACAAAAACAAAACAAAAATACAATCTCTGAGTAATTTCAAATATAAAATAAAATGGTGTCTAAAAGGGGAGGGGGATGTCTGGGGCATGGAGGGACAGGAAAAACAGTGCATGGAGAGATGCGTGCATGTCTCCCCTCAGTGCATCGGAGGGTGAGTCTTCACATTCCAGCAGGCTGGGCTCGGAAGGGGTAGGGGCACTACTTCTTCCAGATAGTGTAGAATACCCATCTGAGATCAAATATTAAGGATGAAGAAAAATGAGACGGAAATTTAGTTATTACTAAAAAATGTAATGCTTCATATTCAAGTGGATGTGGTTAGTTTTGGATTGGGTGATTTCGTTCTGAAGACAGAGGGACTCATTCCAGGAATATGTCTCCTCCTAAGATACACTATGCACAGTGAGATGTATTATTCATATCTTTACTCTTTTATACGTTATTTTCTTTATTTTTAAAGTATATTTAATAAGAAGATCAATGCATAATAATAAGAAATTATACACATTGTCAAACAGGCCTACAAAAATGTCTTGGTTGGTCAAAAGATGAAAGTTCAATTAATTAATTAAACTCTAGTACTGAAAACATTAAAATTATTATGATCAACAGTGAACAAGCTAAAAAAGGAAAAAAAAAAAACCTTGATAAATAAGAAACCTCAAATATGTATTTCAGTTTGTACATGTATAACTGCAAAGTTAAGTTGTTTGTAAAGACAAAAAAGTTTGTTGTTCAGTGAAAATTGTTTGGTCTGACAACATTTAGTGCAGTTAGCTAGTCTGACCAGCAAGTGGCACTGTGTCAGAATACTGATTCAGAGACAGCCATAGCAAACCTTGATGCTCTGTTGCTCTGTGGAACAATGTTTTATTGTATCTGAATTCTGTTAGTTTCCCGTTTTTATCTGATATGCCTACAATGTGTTGTGTTTGCACAGCTTAACCATTGGACCATTGTTCTAGGCTGAGGGGCATTTTTGAATTTATATTGCAAGGGAAGAAGTGTATTGTAATGTATTTTGTGTTCGACCTGGAGGTTCAACACAACAGCCAAAGCACATGCTCA
>JBBMFX010000021.1:4928765-4942788 GCA_037832545.1 Rhabdalestes septentrionalis
TGCTCAATTAACCTATCCCCAATCACGCATGTTTTTGGCTGTGGGAGGAAACCGGAGTTCCCGGAGGAAACCCACGCCGTCATGGGGAGAACACGCAAACTCAACACAAAAACACCCTGCGTCCGACCCGGGAGGTGAACCCAGGGCCTTCTTGCTGTGAGGCAGCAGCGCTAACTCCTGCGCCACCGTGCTGCCCTTACCGATTTTCATACAGTATGTTTATTATGTATTATCTTGTATTATGTAAAATGTATAGTGTTCACTTCCTCCAGAGAGCCAAAAAAACTATTAGCTGTACAAGATGTTGATCCATTAGCCCCTCGATTTACTCATGTAGTCAGAAACCTGTTTGATAACAGCTTAAAGTTTGACAAACTGCTAAATGCAGTTGTAAAAGCAAGTTTCTGCCAACTTCATCTTCTGATGAAAGTTAAGCCCTTTCTGAGTCATGGAGATCTGGAGAAGGCCATTTATGCTTTTATCAGCTCTTGGCTCGGCTACTGTATTGCACTCTATCATGGGAATAACCAATCCTTAATAAACCATTTGCAACTTATCCAGAATTCTGCTGCCCGTTTACTGACTAACACCAGAAAATATGATCATGTCACACCTATCCTATACTCCCTACATTGGCTCCCAGTTGAATACAGAATACATTTTAAACATTTATTGTTTGTTTTTAGAGCTATAAACAGTCTTGCTCCATCTTATTTGTATGAGAGCAAGCAGAGCTCTCTGCTCCGCCAGTCAGCGGTTGTTAGAGGTGCCGAGGACAAGATCAAAACCATTTGGGGGGGGGTCGCTCTTTTGCAGTCGCTGGCCCAAAACTATGGAATACGTTTCCCTTAGAGATTCGCTGCCTCACCAATATGCCTGTGTTCAAATCAAAACTGAAGACACACCTGTTTTGGCTAGCTTTTGGCACATAAGGCACGATGTTACTTTCACTTTTTATTCTTTTATTCGTTTATCTTTTTAATCTCCCTTTTTTATCTTTTATCCTTTTATTTTCCGGTTTTATCTTTACAGTTCTTGTTTATTAAAATTCAGTGCTGAGTATATGTTTAGCTCTTGCTGTTTCTTAATGTTGTAAAGCACTTTGGTCAACTCTAGTTGTTAAAATTGTGCTATATAAATAAAGTTTGATTGGTTGATTGATTATTTCTCATTGTAAAAATACAAGAATAATACAAGAATAATATTATTTTGTTCTACTACATTAAGTAATTTAATAACAAAAACAGATGAGCTAATGCCTGAAGTAAAAAAGAGAACCATAAAGGGCACCTCATAGAGACCCAGCGTACACATACACAGAGCTTGATTAGGGTGACATTACAATGGTAATTGCAGCTACTGTGATTGAGTGCTGCAAAAAGTCAGGTAATAAACTACAGCAGGTTCATCTGGGTCACAGATCTCCTTCAGAAGGCACAGGGTAGTCATAAATCCTGTTCAGAGGAGGAGAGTGAGTAAGAGTGTGTGAGTGAAGGAGTCAATGTAGGTGAGAGCCGAAATAAAGGAGGTATGTGTAATATTATTAAGGGCTGTAGTGTGACTAGGTTTTAGTCTGTTTGAGATCTCAACCCAAAATCCAGATATGAGTTTCATATCAGAAAGTTCAGGTCCATAAAGTACAAATCCACCCCAGAATTTGTTCCAGCAACCTGGCTTTTCTGATTTGCAGTTGACTCAGAAATCGTGGCCTCCAGCCTCATGTACCTGCATTCTGTGAAGTTTGCTAAACTTCATGACATCAGGCGTATAAACAATAAAGATAAGAGAATATCAGCCACTAAATTTAGATTTATGCAAATCAGAAAAGCCATGCTGCTGGAACAATATTCTGGAGTAGAATAGTACTTTCTGGACCTGAATTTCCACCAGAGTGACCCAGAACTGAATTGGAGGCTCTGGCCTGCTTGCTGAGATATTTAAGGCCAGGCAGGGGAAACAGCCTCTTCTCTTCTGGAAAGGCTTTGCAAATGTTTGAATATTAATTCAAAATGTGTGAGGTCAGACACTGATGTTAAACAAGAAGTCTTGGCTCACAATCAATATTCCAATTTGTCGCAAAGGTGTTCAGCTGGGTTGAGGTCAAAGCACTGTGCAGTCAACTGAAATTCACACCAAACTTTACCACTACAAAGAATTCATTGCTTCATAATCTATTGCAGGGATGATTTCCACTACTCCACTTGAAGAGCGGTATTGCCCATATTATTTTTAGGGTTGTATGATGCTGAATGCTAAGGAAACCCATTTCCTCATGCAAAGCCCCTGCAGAGGTGCTTCAGAACTTTGTAGAGAATTATGCAACTGTCTTCAGCACTCAGTCAACATGCTGCATGTCCTGTGTTCTATAGCTTCATGGCGGAGCTGTTATTGAACCTAGATTCTTCCATTTAAAAATATTTTTGTTTATAGTCGTTCAGGGCTGATCTAACAGGGCAGACATTTTACAAACTGACCTGTGGCAACGATGGTATCCTATTGCCATGCCAGTCACTGACCTCTTCAGTATAGCCCAATCTTCTGCCAACAGATTGTAAAAAAACTAGACATTTCAGAAAAACTGAATTTGACACCCCAGCAGTAGACAGTCTTGTATTTTACCCACTGCCAAAGCTAGACACATATTTTTTTCTATTTATTTCTGCACATGTGTACTGTACTACATGCTTATAATCACAAATCCAATTTTACTGCGGCTAAACAATTTGGATAAAATGTTGAACTTGGAGGTTTTTGGCCAAAATGTTGACTACTGTTTAAATTGCTGTTATTTTTTAGTCTCTTGTTTTGGCCTGTTCCGTTGGTTAACCAGCAACATTGTTTGACAGGAAACATAAATGCTGGATTTTTTTTCCA
Organism: Rhabdalestes septentrionalis; assembly: GCA_037832545.1. Taxonomy (NCBI): domain Eukaryota; kingdom Metazoa; phylum Chordata; class Actinopteri; order Characiformes; family Alestidae; genus Rhabdalestes; species Rhabdalestes septentrionalis. Next base: position 4,931,640 of record JBBMFX010000021.1, read on the forward strand.
CTTAGGTAAATTTTTTCCAGTTCATCCCAAAGGTGCTGGATGGGGTTGAGGTCAGTTGTTCCTCCACACTGAACTCATCCCACCATGTCTTTATGGAGCTTGCATTGTGAACTGGGGCACAGGCATGCTGGAGCAGAAAAGAGTGCTCCCCAAACTGTGTCCACAAAGTTGCATGCCTGCAATTGGAGTGTTCCCCATCTGCCCAAACAGGTGTATCATTCACCATGGTGTTCTCTGGATAGCACCAAATTATTTACAGCTATTTTATATGGAAATATCACTGAATTTACATTAATATTTTTGTTACAAAATTAGCAAACTAATTTTGATTTATGTTTTGGTGCGGTGCTTAGCAAACCAGCAGGAGGATGAAGATGTGGGTTAAAGACGCCCATAAATCATAGGAAAAATTTGGAGGATATCTGCAGGTGTGGAATTTACAAAAATTTATAAAAATTAATTGAACCACGTGACTTTAACGTTTAACCCGGTCTGGTATTCTAATGAAAGATGCCATCCACTGAGATGTGCTACCGTGCCCTTCTGCGCATGTGCAGTTCTGTTAGGGAAGCTGGTTTGTCTGTGATATCTTGTGTTGCTCCCAGGTTTATCTGTGCTATCTTGCACTATATACTGGATAATTTGTGCTTTCTTGCATTCAGGTCACTGGTTTATTTTGATTAATAACTTAAATGCTCTTTCAACTTGCACATGTACTTGTTGGCTCCTACTCGCTGTCTTCAGTACTCAGTTCAGGCATATGAGTGTATGTTTCCACTCTGTGGTCTGTGTCTTTGCAGTCATTACATAAGCAATTTCCAATTCCATTAATAAAGTTTTCTGATTTTGATTTGGAAATGCCTTTTTTCTGCAGTTTGCAGAATGCTGTCTGAAGCTAGGAAACATTAGCACTGTCCAGAACCACCAGAAGCTTTAAGCATGGCATAATCTGAAGTAGCCAGTGTCCTGCTTCATGGTAGCATTTCACAGAGCACTATGCACCTCTAAATTTCTCTCTCATTTCATTAAATAAAATAAATGTTTTCTCTGATTATGCATATTATTTATCATCATTATCAGTGTTGACTATACACTTTATGAACTGTATAAACGAAAAGGCAGCATTTTTCAAGAAGGCAGTATAATTCATCAGAACACCTGAGCTTGCATGTACATTGTCTTAAACTGCACCTCATTGATGGACTTGTTTCCATGTTGTTGCTGAAGCATTTTCTTCCTCAGCATATTAGGTCATATTTTTGATTGCTGTTCATTACTGCAAATGAATTATAAAATAAAAGACACTTTGAAATTCTGTAATGCTTATTGCTGATTATTTATTCACTCATATGCCAAATTCATTAAAATGTTAAAATGTTTAAATACCATTACAGCCTTTATATATATAAATGTTTGTGCTTTATCATGTTGAGGTTTCCCACAAACAATCCTGCCCATCTGTACCAAACCGATGGAAAAAACATTTACAGTACAAATGCAGAACAAATATTATACTCCTACAGAAAATGTTCTATACATAACTGAGGAAGTGTGTTGGTATTGGCAGCAGTTCTGCACTATTCATTACAAGCATTGTATGAAGCATTGTGTGAATTACATGTGATCACTCTCCAATATTACCTTAAAAAAAGTTAGTAAAACATGTGTTTATCCACAATTTATTGACTTTGTCATACCCAAAATGCCAAGGAGTCCCACTCAGCAGAGGATTTTATACAGTGAGACACAGGAAGCAGCAGAGGCGTGGACAGGAGCATTGTGGGAATACAGTAGGGGCTGCATTACAGAGTATATTCTGTGGCCCTCAGAGACACTTGAGGTATCAGCACAAAACTGTATGCTAATGATGGAGACAAATATTCAAATATTTTAGACAGTCAATTGTGTGAAGATTATTTCTAATCTAAGACAAAAAGACATAAAAGCCCATTACTATTTATCTGTCTCTTTCTTCAATGTGGGAAGCCTGTTTTGCTCAAGAGATTTGCTGCCAAGTCAGACAACAATGAGAATGTTTTCTGTTTTCTGAACTGCAGTGAGTCACATCGAGTACATACTTTTATAAAGTAACAATGAAAGTGGGTTTGCTGCATACAATGATTGTAATCTCTTTTATGCTCTTCCTCCACCGCTGCCGGCAAACCTTCTTTCTCTGGCATTTTACGATAATTTCTCTACTGAATGGCCATCTAAGGTCACAGGAGAAGATGGTTTTGCCCTTCAGGTCCCTTTCTATTGGGGTGGAGCTGAACCCGAATACGGTTTTCGGAAAGGCACAAATAACGTGTTTTTCTATGAATACAGTAGTCAGACAAATACTTTTAAAATATTTGTGGGCTATTCAGGAAACTCCTCCTGGTCACACGCTCACGTTCCTGAGCCAGGACTCACGAGTTCCGGAGCCCGGACTTACCTAACCTTTACCTTAAACTTACCCTAAACCTACCCCTAAACTTAACCTTAACCTAACCGTAAGAGTCACCAGTTGGCGAAGATTCTGGTGATTTAACGCAGTGCCCATTAAAATATTTAGTGTAGCATTTTCCTAGCATTAAAAAAAGCCCTTAATCTTGATCGGAGCCCGTATTTTGATTAAATTGTATTTCGTGATGGCTGCACGAACACTCGTGAGATCGGGTTGAATACATACTCCACATCCGTCACACACTCAAGTTCAGGCTTAGAATGAGATGAGGGCGGATGGAGTTTGCACACTGCATTATGAATTTTACTCGAATACGAATATAAAATACAAATACGAATAATTTCTCCTTTTAACTAGTACAAATACAGATATGAATACAGATACGCCCCCACTGCTTTCAATATAAGGCAACCGCAGGGGTGTCGGAAGCAGTTTTTATGTGGGGAGGCGTGTGGGGGCGGGTTTTGTGTGTGGGGGTGGGGTTTGTGCATGGGGGCTGGGTTGCTGCCTGTATGCAAATCTCGTCCTTTTACAGGGCGCTGCTTTTGGAAAGCCCTGTTGAATCTTGAATCTTTTGCAAAAGAATCCACTCCACTTAATCGATTTAAGAATCACACCACTGGAAATCAGCTTTGGGTTTTCCTCCAACTAACCACATGCAAGTGAAGAGAATCGTCAGGGCAGAGACAGACTGCTCGGATTTCCAGTGGTTTGTGTGTGCCTCTATCGGTTTAGTGGAGTGGATTCCTTTAAGATTCAACAGTGCTGGGTGAACTAATTTATTATAAATGTGGGGGGGGTCCAAACCAATAATGATGAAATGTGAGGGGGAAACGTCCCCCTCAGGTTGAATTTCGACGATGCCCATGGGCAACTGGGTCAGATTGCTGACAGGGGCATAATTGCACGCTTCCACACAGGCCAGCTAATATAAACAATGATTAGTTTAACTTAAATAAAATTAAATTGTCTTGTACTTGCTTTGCTGTAAAGAAATTTGTTTCCACTTAGTTGTAGACCCCCCCCCCCCTTTCTCTTTGCTGACGCCCATACCAATATTAAATTCTCAAGTCTCGATGCATGCCATATTGATACCAGTCCTGCATGTTTCTTCATCAGATACCAGGCGTTAAATAAGCCATTTTAATAAAACAAAGCACTTCATAAACCCATGTAATGTTAGGCTTATTAATTATAACTACATGGAAAATATACATACTGGCTGAGGGATAAAAAGAGGGAAGATATACAACGATTATTCTTATTTTTATACTTATTATTTTGGTGGTTGTTGTTGTTATTATTATTGTCACAATGTTGATATTTTTTAAACGTGTATGCTTCAAAATTTACATCAGCAAATGTTCAGGCTTTGGGTTCTAAAGAAAATAGGCTAGTGACAGTCCTTTAACCCATGTAAAAAACAGGTCAAAACACAAGACCTGGGTGGATTCCCCTCCCCCACTGTGCAGTGGTTCATGCAGCCGGGTGCAGAATGCACTGAGCAGGGTGGCACATAGGCAGTTGCTGCTGGTCAGATCCCTCCAACACATTCCAAGGCATTCACATTCAAGCTAAAACACATAAATTACTGGTGCAATGGACCGTGAATACCAACATCACTGTGCAAAATAACCAAAAATGTCAAACATGCATTTGTCTTTGCTGCAGAAAATATCCCAGACACTAAGGGAATGACAGAAGTCTTAAAACACACCCTTTAGGCATGGCTTGAAACAGTAGGTTTAAAAATGCAATAACAGATGCCACACTCAACATACATTGCTGTAAAACCTAGGCAGCTGTCAGAAGCCATACTGTACATCCAATATATATTAGGATTACTGAATGCAGAGGCATGCTGCATGGGGCCTTTTCATACATACCACTGAACTCAAGCCTGAGGCTGACATAAGCAGAAATGTCAGAGATACCAGGGTACATTTGTATATTGAGGACATGTGTAAGGATGAATTCCAACGTGACCAAACATGCATGTGGACTGTGTATCTGTGAGTTCTAACACACACCACTGACTATAAGGCTCTGATAAGCACACAAGCCACAAGCACCTTCCAACAGACTGCCTCAAATAAGGAACCGCAGAATAGACTCATAGGCAAACACACACACACACACACACACACACACACACACACACACACACACACACACACACACACACATATTTGTAGCCATATTTTCTTGCATTTTTACTTTCCGTATAAGTTTATTATGGACCATTTCAATAAATTCATCAGGAATATCTTACACAATGTAAAGGGAAGCTTGAGTTTTTAAACAGTACAAATGATGATTCCGCAACTGCTGCTGATGGTCAAACAGCTGTTATTGGATCTAATGTTGGTTTATTGTTGATCAGCAATTATGACTGTTCAGTGCTGGCTCAAAGCGGAAGGTTACTGAAGTCTGTTGAAGGATTCAGTAGAAATGTAATATCTTACTTACATTTTTTGCATTTAGTAGACACTCATACAGTTTACACTAGCGGACTTGTGAAGCATTTGTAGACTTGCATAGAAGTGTGTATGCATTTAAATGTGTGGTTGTGCTTGTTCTAATCTGTTCTCTGACCAACACTAAGAGCATTAAGATAACTTTTTTAGTTTAGTAAAATTACAGGTCAATAGATCTGACTGTTACATAGGCTACATAGAATTCTTCTGTCCACATTATAAAAAAAGGGTCAGGATACAGCCTGTCACGCAGTGTGCTAAATTGCTAAAATCTTCTCTCCAGCACACGTACGCATGCACGCACACACACATTCAGCTTCATCACTCTGTTTTTGTCTTTACATTTCTTTTTAGACAGTGATTATCTTTTTCTATCACTCTCAGTCTCTGTTCTATGTGTATGAGTTCCACATGTGCAAGCATAAGCAAAGGCAAAATTAAAAATTGCACACATGGTAGCATTCAAATCTTCTCTGTTTAATGAGTCACAGTGTGCAGGGTCCTCTATAGGAGAAGCATGACTCAAAATCAATAGGCAGCCTTCACATAAGCTCTGTATCTGTGTGAAAGAAGCACAGCCAAGAGCAATGGAACAAAACACATTAAAATATAGAGGAATGCTGTAATCCCAAACAAAACCCACTTCACTGTTTATCCATTCGAACTCTGTACATCAAATCAGACAGGAGCATAGCTTAAGCTGCAATATTATAGATGGAAGCAAACCTCTCACTTTCTATCTCTCACTCTTTACCACTCCCTCTCATAGCTCAGTGATTATCCTGAGATATAATTGTACACATATATAGACACACATGCTTACTAAATTTAGCAACCATCATGGTTGAGATATACTTGTGAACACACACAGCACAAGCTCACCAAAATGAACTTGGCAAGCAGTAGCTTAATGCCTGAACTGTCACATGGAGGAATGGGGTATTGATCCACTTTGTTCACACAATGGGACTAATTACTTGAAAGCGATAGGCACCGTCACTGTTGTAATTGTAACCCAGAGGTGATTAATAAAAAGACTGTGATGCTGCAACAAGATTTTTTGCTTTAGCGTTCTAAATGTAGCTGCAACTACATAACAATGACCTGGTTTATATTTCTTAACCCCATTTTCCCCCATAGCATATCACTACTGTTGGCACTTTAACACCTTCTGGATGTTCATGTCTCTTTCATATAACTATAGAACTTACATAATAGCTTCACTATTACAGAATAATCTTTAATACACTTTGGTGCCAACAAAATTGTTATTTACAACAAAGCCACAAAAGAACCACTTCTGGTTCCTCAAAGAAACTTTCACTTAAAAGTATTTTAAGGAAGCAAGTGTGAAGAACCCTTTTAGCTGTGTTTAACATAAACATTTCAATTCAGTTTAATGGCTTACAAAGGTTTGCTCAAGCCACAAACTATTTAGGAATACGCTTTGGATTGCTGAGTCAGATGAGGAAACGGTAAGATGGACAAGGAGTCCAGGACCAGGCCTGGGTAACCCTGAGCCCATGCCTGTGAGGGAGGCCCAGCTGATTACTCACTCTACACTCTACTCATTGTGGATGACGGGACCACGTGACCACGCGCCCACCCCAGTTCATTAATACAATAACAGCAAATGCTCTTTCGAGGTGAATCTGTCTTCTTACGCTCTGTTGGTATTGTCTTGACATACAGAACAGGCTGTCCAAAACCAGGAGCAGAAAAAAAACATTTTTTTCTTAAATGCACAGGTAATAGCCCTGGCGTCCTCTCACATATATGCGTTTGCAGCCTATGCATGTGAACTGTTGTTTTTCAGCCACAGCGAATATGCAACTAGTATACATGCCTGCAGCCTAATAGACAAAAAGACAAGGAAAGACAGAGAAAATACAATGAAAGATAAATCCGACCCCTTCTTACCTTTCATCCAGTCCACCACCTGGCTCGTTGTCCACTTGCTTACAGGTTCCATGACCAGTGCCATGATTGAAGTTTTATTTATCTTGTTTTGTTATGGTCAGTGTCAAAACAAGAAGGTTAAAGAGAAGAAGCAATTCACGCCAAACATTCAGCTGCAAATCAGCAAGCGACTCAAATGTGCCTCTTTCGCGTCCATCTCGTGTTTGCAGGGGACGACACGAGAGCAGGCTGTCTGGGAGAACGCGCCTACGTTCACCTGGCCGCTCGCGCTGGGGCCGCCCACATGATCTCTGATGGACTCCTCGTGGGTTCTTCACGTTTTCCCCTCATCCTTCTTCTCAACCTCCTTCAGATACAACGCAATCCCTCCACTGTGGTGACCGAGGAGAGGCGCTGCGTGAGGAGTAAACAGCAGCTCTCTCTCTCTTCCTCTCTGTCTCTCCCTCTTTCTCCCCTCCTCTCGCCTCAGACAGACACCCAGTGGACTGCACAGCTCAGTTCTGGAGAAGTGCGAGGCTGTCTCTAAACGTTCAGGCTGCGGTTGAATGAGATGCTCCACACTTCTCAGCACTGGATGTTTCTTTAGCGAATACAATCACTGAAGCGTGAGGTTTCATTTAAGCAATCAAACAGCCACCGGTAAAATCTAAACCACAAAAACGATCAAATAAGAATGACGTAGAACATTATCGAAAATAAGACATATTGCATGAGATGTATCTATTGCCTCTAGTTGTATGAAGGTGTTAGTCTGTTTTTAAAGCTTCTGTATGTTTTGCCTGGTGGCAGCAGTTGGAATTAAATCATGAGAGGGGTGTAAGGAGACTTTTACGATGTTATCTGCTTTTCTGAGAAAGCAAGAGCTGGGCAGAACATCCAGAGAGGTTAAAGGACAGCCGATGCTCGCCTGGGCATTATCTATGATCCCCTGAAGTGATTTCTTCTGCGCCTCTGGAAAAACACACAATTAATCTTTTTAATCGGTTATTATTGCATTATTTCCTGAAATAAATTGTTATACGCAACATTCAATAATTAATTAAAAAATCGTACTGTGAACGCTGAACAAAAGTGCAATAGCATTTGGTTTGCAGTCACTTAACAAATTACAGCAGTTAATGTAATCAAATAAAAAAAAATAAATCTAAATCTATTTGCCACTGCAGGTCATTCAAGCTTCATCTAGTTTGTTATAGAAAACCCACTCCAAAAACAGCTGAGATGTAGCGGTTATTGTTTGTCTATTTCTCATCATTATCAGTGTTATAAACTAACTGTATAACCTGAAAAAGCTTTAAGGTAGCATATTTTGACAAGGCAGCATGGATTTGTTTAAAATATACATTTGTCTCTAATTATGCATAGTATTTGTCTATTTCTCATAATTATCAGTAATATAAACTGCCTATTAACTGTATGTACTGAATAACCTTAAAGGGAGCATTTTTCAGCAGGGTAGCTGCTGTCAATTTGTGCTACAGTAGCATTTTTCAACAAGGCAGCAATAATCCCCACCTTCCGAGCAGCAGCAAGTTAAAATGTATATCTGTTTATTTTTTTCTGAACAGGTTCCAGTGGAAACATTTTTCTCTTTTTTTTCATAATATGTTGGAAACCATAATTACCTTTTGTGGATCTTCTTCAAATTAAAATGTTACACCCAACAGGGCTCATCTATTTTAAAAATAATTGTCTACTACCAAATTCCTTTCTTTTCTCTTACAGCCTTAAAGAGTAACTGTTGCTTAGAATTACATAGAACCATGAATACTCAAAGTGCCAATTTGCCTGGTTTTCCTCTATACACATTGTGTATAATTCTTCAGCAATCTTTTTTTTTTGTAAAACAGGATTGTTTTGTTAATGGCAATGTTTCTCAATCTTTATAACATTAAGACCCACCTATCTATCAAAGCATGTTGCCAAAGCCCAATTGGCCACATTAGATAATCTTAAATAACCAATTGTGGACCAATGGGCTGTCACGATTTTAGATTTGTGGCCTAATCAAAAACTTTCTCTGCCCATCAGTGGTCCCCGGCCCAGTGTTGGGTTGATTAAATGTATTTATGTAAATGAAATTATATAATTGAATCAAATCATTTTAAACTAATCATATTTTATTTATTAATTGTGTGTGTGAGAGAGATAGAGGGAGAGGGAGGGAGAAATAGAGGGAGAAAGAGTGGGAGAGAAAGAGGGAGTGGGAGAGAGAGAGATAGAGAGAGGGAGAGGGATAGTGTGAGAGAGAGAGAGACCCCTTTTCCTCTGGCTAATGTCATGTCAGTCATTGTTTAGCTCATCTGTATACCGGCAGAACACGTTGTGATATTTGTCATCAGTAGAAAACAAGGTGCTGTTTACAATATTGGTTAAGACATGTTGGAGAATATCTACTAGCTCAAATCAGACCAAAGACAGTATGCTGGTGGTACATTAGTTAGGCAACAAACATTTTGAAGGCATTCTTTAAAGTTTTGTGAATTCATGATGTTTCCTCCACAGAATAATGGGTTCATTTGAAATTATTTTTGAATATTTAAAAATATTTAAACGTTAGGATTTTTTAGATATTCTGAATAAAAATTATGAAAAGTATATTATAATATATTGGAATGCTTATAAAGAGGCTTTACATTCCAGTTGGTTGAGGTATGTTTAAAATGTATTTTTTATGTTTGCTTGTTTGTTTGTTTGTTTTGATTGATAGTAATAGGAATGGCATACTCATATTCAACAAATGGAAAAATCTGAATAATCATGAAGAGTAAAGCATTTGTTCAGATGATGTTTTGCTTGTTTCAGCAACAAAGAATCAGTAGGCCCAAAAGGCTGACTAGTTTAATATTACATTTTGCCTCTGAGAAAAAGAAACTCATTTGCTTCATGTTTTCAGTTTTCTGCTTCAGCTACAAGAATTAAGCTGGGTGTGCAGTGCTATAATCACATTTGTAGGAAATTCCCTCTTGTTATAAGTTATGAGTGGTTTGTGTGGCTGACAGATGTTTTATTTCTTACCAGTATGGGTATGTTGAAAGTTTTTTGAGGATAAGAAGGACAGGCTAAATATCTGTGGCCCTAATTAGCCTTTAAAATTCACTGAACTTAACTTGAATTAATTTATTTCAGGAAGTTCAAATAACTGGACTTCCTGAAATACATTTCATTTAGGATTAAGGGGTTTCACATTCATACCTTAAATCCACCTTTAATGTCAAATTAAACGATCGGTTTACAAATTAATGGGCACTTAATTCAAATGAATGTGTTTGGCATATTTGCAGGGGTAAATGAATGTAGAGTTAAGCACATTTAAGTACACTGTGTTTCGTAGTGAAGGGGGGCTAACATCCCTGTTAGTACATTTGATTTTAGAAGAAACTGAGGACATCAAATGCCATCACTCAAGTACCATAATTCCCTTAACTTAAAACTCATAATTGTACAAACACAAACACATACAGAATCACAGCAAAAACACACCAGGCCAACGCTACTTTACACGATCAGAGCAAATATATACATAATCTTCATTACATATTGCTGCGTGAGCCTGGTCCCGTGTCTCTTTAAGAGAGAGACAGGAAATACCGCACCAGCAAAAAACGAAAGTAAAGTTTCTGACCTAGACTACAAGATCATGTAGGTCCAATCGATATCCAATCGATTGTTTGAATATATTTTACCAGTATTTTATTTGTCCTTTCTCGCTCAGACGAGCTTAAATCTAACCTATATTACGACCTGAAGCAGGGAGATTGATTAACCCTGTTTGGATCAACACTCCATTAGTCAGACCTTGAAGAAGGAACATCTTAAATAGAGACAAGTTGTTGGACTTGTTGTAGTTTCAAGAACTAGCTGTTTAGGCAGCGTTTTGCAGGAGGAACAGGACAAGAGTGTGTGCAGTGAGTGAACATTTCGGACAGACATGTCCCGTTAAAACTTCTAGAGTAAAACAACGGCCTGCTAACAAGTTTGTTGGCGAAATATTTCAGTATAACGAGGAAAAAATGCGTGTCTGTGTGTGAGGCGTTGTTAGTGGCGTTGGCACGGAAGTGCCAGCGAGAAAGAATCGGTCGCTCCAGTGGCTCGGTCTGTTTCCGCAGAAGAAGAAGTCTTCTAGAAGTCGTGCAAGTTTTTGCATGTTGATACACAAAGACAGAAGCACACGACGGCTCAGTTAAGAGGAAGGATAATATTTGGAAATGGAGCCAGCAGGGTCTGACAACAGTCTGCCTTTCGGCCAGGGGGCTTCCGCATTCGGCAGCGAGCACGGAGACGAGGAGGACGATTTTATTCCAGA